>VFSX01000250.1:209047-239047 GCA_016618255.1 Chlamydomonas sp. UWO 241 | reverse complement strand
TCGCATGACCCAGCTCAGTTGGCGCTTATGCTGAAAATCCTTGACAAAGTGTCCTCTAGCTTTGGCATGCAAATCAACGCCGCCAAGACAGAAGTGATGATTTTGCCAGCAGATTTTGTCGCGGATCTGCCCACGTTTGCGCTGACTGGTGGTGAAGTGAAGACCGTCTCTGCATTTAAGTATCTAGGGAGTTGGATAACCCAGAGTGGTGGTGTGGAAAAGGAGATCGGTGTGCGTGTCGGTCGCGCGCTGGGCGTGTTTGCGTCTTTTGATAAGATTTGGGCCAGCAAGAAGATGCAAGTGCAGTCTAAGATGCGGGTTTACAACACTTTCGTGCTGCCCCACTTTCTGTACGGCTGCGAAACATGGGCCCCTACTAAAACACAACTGACTCGATTGGAGGTTGCCCACTCTAACTGCCTTCGTCGCATTCTGGGTGTGCGCCTGGTCGACCGGCACAGATTAACTTATATTCGGCAGGCGTGCGACACTGAGCCAATTGAGAGCCTTGTGGCAAAGCGATCAATACAGTGGCTAGGCCATGTGATGCGCATGCCGGCTTCTCGTCTTCCTCTTACAACTTTTGACTGCACAATGGATGTGGCTCGGCAGCAAGGCCGGCCTCCAGCCTCCTCCCGACACTATTTTCTCAAGCTACTGATTCAGCAGCTAGGCGAAACTAGTGGCACTCGTTCTGATTGGAAGACTTTTTCGGACACGGCGTTTGAGCGTGCTCAGGATAGGGTCGGGTGGAGAGCCGTGGTGTACGGTCCGGCTGCCCCTCAGGCGCCGGCCCCTCCACCACGGCGGTCAAGTAGATTGGCAAACGCCACTTGACCCCCTATCCCCTAGAAGCAGTTAAGACCTATTTTGGAGGCGTCGCACAATAGCTCTCCTTTTTGCTCTGGGACTACACGTTGGCAGGCAGCCGGCTGGTGGCTACCGCCCCTCACAAGTAATTGTTAGGGCCAGAACTGGACTTGGGTCTAGGCGGTGGTACTAGGACTAGAGGTAGTCTTTGCTGGAAAGCCGATGTAACTGTAACTGTGTGTGCGTGTGTGTGTGTGTGTGTGTGTGTGTGTGTGGTGATGGTGATGAATTTTACCTGCTGCTGCTTATGCTGCTAATGCTGCTGCTAATGCTCCGACGGATGAGGTTAAAACATGAATGGCAGCGCATGCATGCTGTATGGTGCGGGTCGCACGCATGGATAGGGGCCAGATAGGGGCGACACTTGCATGCATGCAGCATGGGCAGTGCTACTCTTTTCAACCCCCCACCTCCCCGACCCATCAGCACGACCGACAAGCCCGCACCTGCTGGCACCACGCGGCCGGCAGCGTCGGCAGCAGGCCGCTCGGACCGCCCCCGCTGCTGCTGCTGCAGCGCCCAGCCAGGCCGAGTGCTGGCGGCTGCGTGTGCTGCGTCAGGCGGCGCAGCAGTGCGCCGGCTGCGGGGGCGGCTGGTGGCGCTGGCTGGGCAGCTGCAGCGCTCCCAGCCGTCGCCTGCGAGGTTGTGCATGGGCGTTGGTCGTTATTTTGCCGGCCGGGTGTGGGAGGTGGCACGCAGCACGCAGCACGCACCCATGCATGCGGCCATGCATGCGACTGGCCATGCATGGTGTGCTCACCTGTGCTGCCGCAGCGCGCAGAGCGCCCGTGACCCTTCTAGCTCGCTGTGCCATGCCCATTGCACGCTGTGGAACGCCGAGGGGGCTGCAGACGAAGGAGAATGCGAGGTGGGCGGCGGGCTACACAGCAGCGTGTGCCTGTCATACGACTTGCCTACACATGGGCATGTCCCACGCATGCATGCAGTAGTCCCATGCGCGTGCACCATCAAATGTATTTGATGAAACCCAGATCGATATCGGCGCGACCAGGATGTTCACCTCACGGAGATACAGGAGAGAGATGCTGCGAGATACGCAGACCAGCAGGCAAACAAATTGCACAGGGCGTGTCTGGGGGAGCGATAGCAGGGAAGGAGCCGAGTGGGACTTTGAGCTGTCCAAAGTGTGTTCACACCGCCCAATTATTTTCGCGCGTCCGCACTCTGGCGTGGCACTCTGCTCGGCGCCCTCCTTCAATCGGAGCCTGCACCGCAGAGTCCTAGTACTTCCTTCCGGCTAGTGCTACGGTCCCAGGAAAACTCAGGTGAGAAAGAAAACGCCTACATCGGCCACATTGTGCAGCTGGCAGCACCCCCACGTTGGCGCCCCCAACCATGAGAAACGTTGTTTCGATATGGTGATACTGGGGGGCGTGCGGGGGTGCAGAGCAGGAAGAGGTGAAGCCCCAGAAGATGGTTCTCGCTGGACGGTGGTGTGCTGCCACTGTACACGTCTGAGAGCGAAGGGCCTGTCCGCGCACGCCTGATCTCGCCCTGGACCTTGGCTCGCGCATGCCGCGTGCGCTTCGTGCACCGGGGCGCCGCGCATGGAGCGCACAGGCCCCAAACGCCCCATCACCATAAACGCATGCACAGAGCCATCTCGCATTCACAGCATCCCACGCCACCACCCTCGACATGCACTACAACCTGCGCGTGGGTCATGCATCGCTCCCTCCAGATTTATGGAGAGGGAAGAGCTGGGGATTGAGAGTTGTGTGCCGGACCCTACCCCAAAACATGCATGCGCGCGCCCTTGTTGTCACGCAGGCTCCACTACACAGTTCCGATGCAGGCGCTGCAGTCCAAGGTCAAGGCCGGTGCAGCGATGCGCCGCTCGGCCGCACCCATGCGTCCCAGCGCTCGCTCCCATGTGGTGGTGCGGGCAGTGGCCACGGTGCCCAGCACCAAGAGGGCCTCCGCGGTGATGACGCCCGAGGTCGCCAAGATGCTGTACGAGGACATGGTGCTGGGACGTGACTTTGAGGACATGTGCGCGCAGATGTATTACCGCGGCAAGATGTTTGGCTTCGTGCACCTCTACTGCGGCCAGGAGGCTGTGTCAACCGGCATCATCAGGGCGATGCGCGACGAGGACCACGTTTGCTCCACGTACCGCGACCACGTGCATGCGCTGTCCAAGGGCGTGCCCGCGCGCGAGATCATGTCAGAGCTGTTTGGCAAGAAGACTGGGTGCTGCCGCGGCCAGGGCGGCTCCATGCACATGTTCTCTGCCAAGCACAACGTCCTCGGCGGGTACGCGTTCATCGGGGAGGGCATCCCCATCGGCCTGGGCGCAGCGTTCCAGTCCAAGGTGTGCGGTCGCATGCATGCACCATGCGATCTGCATGCATGCAGGATGCGCCGCTCGCCTACATGCACGCGCACAAGCCTGCTGCCATCAACACCCACTCACCGATGGATGGCGCCCTGCGTTGCTCGAAGGCCCCTGCCTCGCGGCTGCGGCCGTGCCCCCAGCCAACAACCGCCCCACATGCTTCACGCTGCACACCATGTGCGTACACATGCACACACACGCATGCACACACGCACACACAGTACGAGGTGGACATCCTTGGTGAGGACCACGACTACGACGTGACCGCGAGCTTCTTCGGCGACGGCACGTGCAATGTCGGCCAGGTGCGGGGGCTAGGGGTTTGTTGATGTTTGGTGCAGTGGCAGCAGACACGCGTGGCCATGCGGAGAGGCGGCGGCATGTGCAGCACCTGCTTACACACATGCACACGCATGCACAGTTCTACGAGTGCCTCAACATGGCGTCGCTCTACAAGCTGCCCCACATCTTCGTCGTCGAGAACAACAAGTGGGCGATTGGCATGAACCACCCTCGCGCGACCGCTGACTCGTTGGGCGACTCCGACCCCCATATCTACAAGAAGGGCCCGGCGTTTGGCATGCCCGGAGTGCACGTCGACGGCATGGACGTTGTGAAGGTGTGTTGGAGGATGGATTGGTGGAATGGGGAGGGGGGGAGATTGGGGCCGCCCATCTAAATGATATAATAATACAAGAAGGGTCCGGCGTTTGGCATGCCCGGAGTGCACGTCGACGGCATGGACGTTGTGAAGGTGTGTTGGGTGGCAGAGTGGGGAGGGGAGGAGGGGGTGGTGGAATGGGAAGGGGAGGAGGGGGGAAGGTTGGGGCAGCCCATGTAAAAAAAGACAAGGGCACGGCGTTCGGCATGCCCGGAGTGCACGTCGACGGCATGGACGTTGTGAAGGTGTGTTCGATGAGGGGGTGGCGGAATGGGGAGGGGAGGAGGGGGCAAGGTTGGGGCCGCCCATCTGAATGTACCAAGACGGGCCCGGCGTTTGGCATGCCCGGAGTGCACGCCAACTCGCACGGACGCACCCACCCAAACACACAGGTCCGCGAGGTGGCTCTGGCGGCGATAGCACGCGCACGCCGTGGAGAGGGCCCCACCCTGATTGAGTGCACACACGCGCGTGCACACACACATAGTCCAACACGCGGTCAGATGCGTCCAACAGACTGTAACATCGACCACACACACATGCACATGCACACACGCAAACACAGGTCCGCGAGGTGGCTCTGGATGCGATTGCACGCGAGCGTCGCGGAGAGTGCCCCACCCGCTTTGAATGCACACGCACGCACGCACATGCACACAGCATTGACAGACACGCTCACACACACGCACACACAGGTCCGCGAGGTGGCTCTGGAGGCGATCGCACGCGCGCGCCGCGGAGAGGGCCCCACCCGCTTTGAATGCGCACGCACGTACATACACGCAGCATTCACAGACACGCTCACACACACGCAAAAACACAGGTCCGTGAAGTGGCTCTCGAGGCCATCGCACGCGCGCGCCGCGGAGAGGGCCCCACCCGCTTTAAATGCACACGCACGCACACATCGTCCAACACGCGGTCAAGTGGTGGCCGACAGGCTGTGACATAGGCCAAACGCACACACGCACGCACGCACGCACACACAGGTCCGCGAGGTTGCTCTGGAGGCGATTGCACGCGCGTGCCGCAGAGAGGGCCCCACCCTGATTGAGTGTACACACGCGCACACACACGCACTGAATTCAACACGTGGTCAGAGGTGTCCAACAGACTGTGACATCCACCACACACACACACGCACACACACACACAGGTCCGTGAGGTGGCTCTGGAGGCGATTGCACGCGCGCGCTGCGGAGAGGGCCCCACCCGCTTTCAATGCACACGCACACGCACGCACACATGAATGCACACGCACGCACACATAGTCCAACACGCGGTCAGTGGTGTCCAACAGACTAACATCGACCACACACACACATATACACGCACGCACGCACACACACAGGTCCGCGAGGTCGCTCTGGAGGCGATCGCACGTGCGCGCCGCGGGGAGGGCCCCACCCTGATTGAGTGTGAGACCTACCGCTTCCGCGGACACTCGCTCGCCGACCCCGATGAGCTGCGTACCAAGGTGTGGAAAAGTGTGGACAGGCGGAAGTGTGGGGTTGGCTCCAAGTGTTTGTTTTATATTTATAAATGGGGAAACAGAGACGTACCGCTTCTGCGGACACTCGCTCGCCGACCCCGACGAGCTGCGCACCAAGGTGTCGAAAAGTGTGGAAAGTGTGGGGCAGTAGTGTGGGGTTGGCCCCAAGTTCATCAGGTGTGAATTGATTTATGAAAAAGGTGGAAAAAGAGACGTACCGCTTCCGCGGACACTTGCTGGCCGACCCCGACGAGCTCTGCACCAAGGTGTAGAAAAGTGTGGAAAAGTGTGGGGCAGTAGTGTGGTCTTGCGGCGCAGAGGCAGCAGCAGCCCTGCAGGGTCGCTGTGGGGCGATCGTGTGACGCTCACGTGTTCATCAAAACGCTGCGTCTCCTGCTGTCTTCTTGCATGAGGAGAAGGAACTCTACCTGGTGCGCGATCCAAACCCCGCATTCAGGAAGTTAACACACACACACACACACATGAAGACACACACACACGCACACACACACACACTGGCATGAGGAGAAGGATCAGTACCTGGTGCGCGATCCAAACCTCGCGTTCAGGAAGTTCGCACATGCGCACACACACATAAAGACACACACACATGCACACACACATGCGCTCACACACATGCGCACACACCCTATGCAGGAGGAGAAGGACCACTCCCTGGCCCGCGGACCGATCCTTGCATTCAGGAAGCTCGCAAACACACACACACACACACCAACACACACACACCAACACACACTCCCTCGCAGGAGGAGAAGGACCACTACCTGGCGCGCGACCCGATCCCCGCGTTCAGGAAGTACATGCTGGAGCACAAGCTCGCCAACGAGGCCGACATCAAGGCCATCCAGGAGAAGGTATGTGTGGGGGGCAGATGTTGCAGTGGCAGTTACTTTCCGTTTTCGTTTGACTCTGGCTTGTCACTGATATTGGTGATACGACAGTGCGCGTGTGGGTGGTCAAGGGGAGTGCACAAGCCCGCCGACGAGGCCGACATCACGGCTGTCCTGGAGAAGGTGGGCACGGGTCTCCATGCATGTGGCTGCTTGTTGCTCTGAGAGTAGAGCTCGTCAAGAGCTGTCTAATGACCTCTACATAAAGGCTTACGACCAACAAGAGGTCAACGATCAACGCGGTCAAAGTTGTGTTTTGGGTGGTTAGGGGAGAAAATGGGTACGGGTCTCCTCGCAGATAGTGGCTTGGCGCTGTCTTGTGCTGTCAAATGGCCTCTATTTCGAGGCAAACGTCAATGTTTTTTGTGTGCAAGTGTGTGTGTGGGGGGGGGGGGGGTCAACGAGGCTGACATCGAGGCCATTTAGGAGAAGGTGGGCACGGGTCTCCGCCGCACGTGACCGCGATCATCGACGTTTGCATCGCATATGCCGAGGAGCCCCCGCCCCACGCACTATCCCCACACAACACGCACACGCCCGTCTCCCCTCCCCCACTCTTCCGCACTCACTCTTCTCACTCTTCCCCACACAAAGGTGACGGCCATTGTGGACGACTGCGTCGCATACGCCGAGGAGTCGCCGCGCCCAGACATGAGCCAGCTGCTGGAGAACGTGTTCCCCGACCCGCGCGGATTCGGCATCGCGCCCGACGGTGCGTGAATCAAATCATCTGATAACCGTAAGCGCGGTTAGCTTTCCGGGGGGTGAAAAACAAAAAAAGAACGTCCGCGTGGGTCGTTTTCGTCGTTTTCGATTGGACGTCCAAAATTGCAAAAATCACAATTTTCTCGTTTTGAGCTTCGCGGGAGGTTACAAAACAATGCATATCAGCGAAGGCTCACCGTGTGTACGGTAATTCGGTTCTAAAGTGCAAAACAACTTGGTGGACCAAACCTGCGCCAGCTGCTGGAGGACGTTTTTTCCTGACCCACGCGGATTCAGGATCGCGCCAGACGGTGTACATCAAATAACTCTATTAATTGGTTTGAAAACGTTAAACAACTTAGGGGGGGGAACTGAGCCACTTGCTGAGAACGGTTTCCCCTGACTCGCGCGGATTCGGGATAGCGGCAGAAAGTGTGCGAGCACGAAATCACACGCACGCACGCATACACGCTTTACACGCGCACCCCGCTGCAGTGGAGGCTTACGGGACACTTTGCCAGGCTTGAGAACCAGTGGTTACACTTAGGATCTTGTGGAAGTTTGCTCAACTTGGGCCTCACGCTCATTCCGCTAATCTTAACCCGGTAGAGGCGATGTTTTGGCGGGAAAAGTGCGAAAATGACGATTTGCACAAATTTCGGGTCGAAATTCGCGCAATCTCAAACCTGACGCGCCAGCCCAAAACGGTCCATTTTAACCAGAAAGTGCACTTTGTCGGGTTGGGGGTTGGCTGACAGGAACACTGTTGTGAACCCCAACCACGGGGAGGTGGCTGGCGCACTTGAAAACTGTGCAGCCGGGGAGCAGGTACATCCCGCACCAGTGGTGCCCTTAAGGAAACTGATCATTTCCTGTTTGACCCCGCGACATAGGAGGGTACATGCCGAATTGCCTCCGCAGGCGACGTTTTTTTCTGGCGGAAACGTTTGAAATTGCTGATTTTCACACTTTCCGGGGCAAAGTTCTCACGATTCGCCGATTTGCCCCCCGCAGTCTCCCCCCAACTTTCCCGGTCTGCTCTGGCGCTAAGGACATCACTGTCCCACACCCGGACCCACTAGGCCCCAGAGCCAGAAGCCAACCCCACCCGTGAGCAATGCTCGGACGCTCAACTCCGAGCAAACTCGAACACGCTGCTTGTTCGGTGCTTCACACACAAACAGCCCAACCCTCACACACACATACACTCACACATATGAACGCGCGCACGCAGGCCGCTACCGCTTTGAGCACGAGGGCTTCTCTTCCGGCAACGTACAGGTGTCATAAGGCAGCGGCACATGTGCATGGCTGGCGCACGGAGGAAGGCGCATGGGCACGTGCGCAGGCAGCGTGGGCGGCAGGCGCGCGGGCGCGAGGGCGCAGGTGCCGTGTTGAGAGAGGCTATTGGCAGGAGTTGGTTCGCTGGGGGGGCGGGTTGGCGGGGGGGGGGGGGAGGGGAAGAGTAGAGAGATTGGTTCCACACACGGCACGAGCGCGATTCGGCGCAGTTTTTAGTGGTCGACGCTGACGCCTGTAACAATTGACATTGTGGCCGTTGCGGCCGCCAGGATTCCCTCTCTGCTCCGACTTCTCCGACGCGTCTGTGTTGCAGTGTCGTGCGCGGGTGTTGAAGGACCAGGCACTGCGGATGCCGGCGCGAATCACAATAGAGTGACAGCGCTGTTGATGTGCCCATGCTTTGTCACATAACACGTATGATGGCGAGTGGCGTACGCGCACATACTGAGCGCACACGACGGGGCGCTACGCAGTCCTGCGCTTTGATTTGACGTGGCGTCGCTGGCTAGGTGTGGAGGGCGGCGCGCCCGAACTGAGGAATGCACCTGCCTTCTAGCTCCACCTGCCTACTAGCTCTGTACTAGCTCGCTACTTGAAATAGCTGAATCCCTTGTCGGTTTTTAAACCGAACGGGGACGTTCTTCATGTCCGTCTTCATGTCTGCACCTCGGGGTCGTTCATGCGGTCGACGAAGTCTTCGGCCGGCGTCATCTGCATGCGGCCGCTCTGGATGCCAGCAGCGTCCTCTGCAGTGACCATGAAGGGCGCCAGCTGCACCATCGGTCCCGCCTTCACCAGCACCAGCGCGCGGCGGTCGGGGCCGGGCAGGCTCCAAGGTGGCAGCTCGGGCAGCCCGCCCTTTTGCTCACGAAGCTCGGCCCTCGTCCGCACCCCAAACGTTCGCACCTGCAAGAGCACGTTCCTCCCGGTTAGCGAGGGCACTCAGTGCTGTCCCCCGGCACTTGCCCCCTCCCCCCCCCCCCAGCTCCCACCTTGAACTGGAGGGGCAGGCTCGGCACATGGTCCAGGATCAGCAGGAGGACGTGCGTCTCGATTCTGGATGTGCCGACATCCAACGGGGCGCTGACTGCTATGGAGTCCAGCGCGTGCCTCATCTTCCTGAGCCACTTGTGGTGCGCAGCGTACATCTCAGATTCTCCTGCTGCAACAGCCACGCGTGTCAAGTAAGGAGTAAGCACGAAGGGTGCTGATGTCAATGCCACGCATGTCAAGTAAGGAGTTGGCACGAAGGGTGCTTATGTCAAACCAGCAAGTGGTTTGACATCTCGAGATCCGACCTGTTTAGAGCGGGAACCCACACCCGGCTCTCCGATTGAAAGGCCCAGTGGCTAAGGTTTTCACAGGCCGAGCTAGGCCAGTCACACCTGCCATGAGAGCTTGCCGCTTGCACATCTCCCTGTGGCCGCCGTTCCGCCACGACTCGTTCTGACACTCCCTGCGTTGCCATCGGGGGAGTGGGGCGGGTCGGGGACATTGTTCTGCTGCTGCATAGGCCTCCGTAGCCTCGATGCCCCCTTGCTTCTGCTTACACACACTCGTGCACAAGCACACACAGCGGCGGCAGCAGCAACAGCAGCAACAGCAGCAGCACCAACATACAAACCCACTTGCTGCAGTAGTCCACGGTCTTGCAGCCTGAACATCTGAACAGCTTTTGGCCGTCGGCGCTCCTCTCTCTCTTGTAGCAGTTGTGACAGATGCGTGAGCCGGGGGGAGCCGACGGCTCAGACCTCCCCGATGAGCTGGGCTCCTCAGCGCCGGGGGCATGCCTGTGTGTGGGTCAGATGCACATTGTGGATTGATCACATGCAGCATGCTTCACATGCTTCACATGCACCGCGACCAAGCGGGCGTGTGTGCATGGGCCAAGCACAAGCCCCATGCGCGCCAGCGTCACGCATGCACAGCGCTCGTGAGCGTGTGCATCGCTACATGCCACGCATGATGCAGCGGGCAGATGCAAGTGCATGCCTCCATGCACGACTGCATGCACAGTTGCATGGGCTCCATCATGATGTGGTGTGTATAGTGTATGTGGATGTTGGAAAGGAGCTGCGCATGCACAGACCCGCACGCTCGCAGTGCACACCCGCACTCGCAGTGCATGCCCCATACTGCCCCATGCGTAACGCATGCACAAGGCGCATGGTGTGTGCTCACACAGTCGCCTGCCCGCCATGCGGCGTCGATGAAGCGGCGGCTAGGACGCTCTGCTCCTGATGCCTCACCACCAGGTCCACGAGCTCCCGCTTTTCGACGCAGTCGCGCCCGTCGATGCCGAGCCTCGCCAGCTCGTCCCGCAGCTGGCGCACGCTCCAGCATGAGGGGCTGGCCTCTGGCGCATCGGCGGTGGACGGCGGGGCGGACATGGCTCTCGCAGACTGAGGCGAGGCGAGGCGACATCGTTAGCCCCAAACCCTAAACCCCTAACCCCAAACGCGCAACACACACACACACTCACACACTGCCACCTGAGCAATGGTACACTGCCTTGGGCCTCTTCACTGACTGTCTGAAAGGCAGGAGGACCCTGGTGCCTCAACAAGCGCCCGTAGCACCAACGTCGCTCGGCACTGGATCCGGACGGCTCGTGCACTGATCTACACGTGCGCGTAGCACCTGTGTGCATGGCCTGCCTGGAGGAAAGGGGGGAGGGGGGGGGGGTCTGCTGCACCATTTAAGAAGCTCATGCCCGCTGGAAACACTGGAGCCGCTGAGGAAGCTGCAGCGGCGGCCTGCTGAAGGACGCCTGCCTGCCTGACAACACGCGCGGCGCCCGGCGAGCAGGAGCCTTACCCCGACGAAGCGTAAGCTCTGTCACAGAGGCTCAGTCGTGCCAGGGCAGGCAGGACGACTCGGACGTGTCGGGGCAGGCAGGCATCAATTGCAAGCGGGGAGGGCAGCGCCACGATGCTGCAGCTGCTGCGGCCGCCAAGCATACACCGGTTCCCAAGGGCAGGGGCGCGGGCGCTTCTACTCCCGCCATGGATTCTGCTGCTGCCAACATGGTGGCAGCGAGAGCAAGTGGCGCGAGCCGTGCCGCGCCGTGCGCCCCGCCCGCCGTCACACACCAGTGCTTCCACTGGTGGCACCACGGTGACTCGCCTGGACGACTTACATTACGTGTCCTTACGCGCAAACAACCAAGGCCTGATAGGACAGGCTGGTGCCTTGTCAAAGTTAGTCCGAACCTCATTCTAGGACCCTATCTGATGTCTTCTTTGTTTTTCAGTTTCCTCTGCGTCTCGGGGTCGTTCATGATGCCGATGCAGGCTTCCAGCGGCATCGCCTGTTGGCGGCCGCTCAGGACGGCATCCACCTTCTCCGCATTCAACGTGAATTCCAACAACTGCCCCATGTGGCCCGCCATGACCCACACTACCGCGCGGCGGTCGGGGCCAGGCAGGTCCCAGCGTGACAGCTCAGGCAGCCCGCCCTCGTGCTGAATGGTAGCAAGCTCGGCCTTGGTCAGCACCTCGAACGTCTGCACCTACGAGAGCACGAAACATCGTCCCGGTAAGTGAGGGATCTGATCTTTTCCCCAGCACCTTCTCTCCCGCCCCACCCACCCCAGCTCTCACCTTGGACTGGAGAAGCATGCTCGGGTCATAGTCGAGCCCCAGCATAAGGGCGTGCGTCGCGATCTTGGATGTGCCGACATCCAACAGGGCGCTGGTCGCCGTGAAGTTCAGCAAAACCTTCGCCTTCTTGAGCCACTTCCCGAACGCAGCGAAGATGTCGGCCTGCCCAGCCTCAGCCATCAGAGCCTTAGCTGCCGTTTGCTGCTGGCAGAGCTGCTTGTGGCCCCCGTTCTGCCATGCCTCGTTCTGGCACTCCCTGCGTGCCCATTCGGGGGCACCCTTTTGCCGCTGCTCGGGCATCGGAGGTCTCGGTGCCCCCGGTCTCTCCGGACACGCGCAAGCACGCACGCACCAACAGCAACAACAGCAGCAGCAGCAGCATGCAAACCCACTTGCTACAGTAGTACGCAGCCTTGCAGCCTGAGCAGCTGAACAGCTTGTGGCTACTTGTAGCTTGACCTTTTGTGGGCCTTGAGCCTTGTTTCTCTAAGTCCCACTGGAGCTTTGGAACCGTACGTGTGACCGCCAGAAGTGGATTGTAACCAAACATCATCATCATTGTGGCCGTGTCTGCGCATCTTGGAGCAGTTGTCACATCGGGCCGCGTCGAAGTTGGTGAGGTGGGGAGCCTCCGATGGCCCAGCCGTCCCTGATGAGCTGGCGTCGTCAGCTCTGGGGGCACACCTACATCGGGGGAGCGCGCAGGGAGCGTGGTCCAGCGTGCATGTGAGCTACATGTGAGCGTGCATGTGAGTGTGCATGGCCGGCGCGTGAGATGTACATCGCGCATGCACCAAGCAAGCTCCAGCTTGAGCGTGTCAAATCACTGCCATGGCATGCATGGTGGAAAGGAGTTGCGTGTACAGGACACCAGCACACGCAGTGCATGCCCCTGCATGCACAAGGCGCATGGCGCATGGCGTTTGCTCACCCAGCCGCCTGCCCGCCGTCCGACGCCGATGGAGCGGCGGCTGGGCCGCCATGCTGCTGGTGGCTCACCACCAGGTCCACGAGCTCCCTCTTCTCGACGCAGCCGCGCCCGTCGATGCCGAGCCTCGCCAGCTCGTCCCGCAGCTGGCGCACGCCCCAGCATGAGGGGCTGGCCTCTGGGGCGTTGGCGGTGGGCAGGGGAGCGGACATGGCTCGCAGACAACGAGAGAGTCCTGACGACCTCGTTAGCCCCAAACCCTGAACCCCAAACCCCAAACGCACACACACACACACACACTTTCACCTGAGCAATGGTCCACTGCCTTGGGCCTCTTGACTGCCTGAATGAAAGGTAGGAAGACCCCTCTGTTACGACCCCCTGTCATATCATGCCGTGCGCACCTACGGCGTAGCCCGGCGACAGTAGCCGCTCCTCGCTCGCTCGGTCGTCCCTCGGCAGTAGATCTTGACGGCTTGTGCGCTGCTCTAGAAAGTGCGCGCAGTACGCGTGCCGGCGCCTGCTCAGAGGGAGGGGATCTTCCACCACCCAGGAGGCTTCTGCTCGGCGAACTTGCAGAGGACGCTGGTGGACTATGGACGCCAGCCAGTCCAACAGCGCGCATGCCGCCTGGTGGAGAGGAGACTTCCCCAAACGGCGGACAGTTTCGGTCACAGAGGCTCGGTCGTGAGTGTCGGGGCAGGCAGGCATTGGGCATGGAGGACAGCGCGACGACGCTGCTGCGGCCGCCAACCCCACATCGGATCACAAGCTTGTAAGGACAGGGGCAGGCGCTGCTGCTGCCACCAGTGTTTTTTTAAATAGGGTGGTTAACCGCCTGTGGCGATTAGAACTGGGCGGAAATAAATAATTGTTTTTTTTCTCGTTTTTGTATTTTTCCCGGGTTTTTTTTCCCCCGGGAATGCAGCCTGCGGCCGCCGGTGGCCGGCCTATAAGAATTAAATAATTGAAATCAATTAAAAAAAGCACTGGCTGGCACCATGGCGGCAGCGCCACGCCCGGTACACACCAGTGGGTCCACCAAGGCCACTCGCCTGGACGACTTACATCAGGTGTCTGGTCTCATGCAAGCACGGCCTGGAAGGATAGACGGGTGTCTTATCGGACTCGCATCCTGCTCTTATGCGCGCTCCAAAGGCCAGCGCGCGTGTGTGCACATTCTCACGTGTGGCGTATGCGGGAGATCAGTAGAGAGAGAATCGGTTACACGTGCCGGAGAGAGAGATTGGTTACACGTGCCGGTGGTACTTCCCAAACACCCCCGAGGGGACGCCGGGCTCACTGTATGTGCGGGGAGACGGGAAAGGGATGGAAAAAGGAAAGGCGAAGGGGTGCGCGGCAGGCTCAGGGGTCTCACTTCCGGGGGCACACTCAATGGCATGCGCTTGTCAACTGTCAATTGTTTTCAGGTCATGTAGGTCCTCTTCATGCCCCGGGGTCCTCCGGGCGCGTACATGTAAAAACTGTTAAAACATGTAGGTCCTCGGTGTTATGGACCTTTATGCGGGCAGGGTGTGGGGTGGGCAGATCGAGCAAAAGTAAATCGTATTCTCCAACGGGCTCGAACCGCTGACCTTTCGCGTGTTAAGCAAACGTGATAACAAGCTACACCAGGAGAACTAGGCTTTGTAAGTTATCAGTCACCTGTTAATACCCGTCACTCAACCTTCAACCTCTTTTATGTCACGCTCTGCGCCGACCCCCCTCCCTCCACATCACCGCGCGCCCATAAAATACAAAAATACAAAAACAATTGACAATTGACAAGCGCATGCCATTGAGCGTCCCCCGAAAGTGAGACCCCTGAGCCTGCGGCGCACCCCTTCGCCTTCCCTTTCCCCATCCCTTCCTGTTTCCCTACACATACAGTGAGCCCGCGTCCCCTCGGGGGCGTGGGGAGTACCACCGGCCCGTGTAACAATCTCTCTCGCTGACCCTTTATCCAAACTCCCTCTGGGCTCCTTCGGGAACCAGAGAATTTCTGTCTGGGCGAGATTTCGATCTCCCCTCCAAAAGGCGCGGGCTGGGGCGGCGCCGCCCCGCTGTGGGCCAACCCCCTGCTGCAGCTGGAGCTCTCGGCGGGTCAGCGGTCAGTGCGATGGCCGGCGCAGGCTTCCGGGGTCAGGGATGCGCCCCCCACTGGTGTGCTGGGGTGCGCTGACCGATGGAAGCAAGGTTTTGCGCTCATGTCCCACCTGCCTGGCCTACGCACCGTTACCGACCTGATGGTGCTCCAACGCGCCCTCAACCGCGTCGCAGTGCTTGTGCAGCTGGCATGCGCCGGCAAGCCCCTCCCTGGAGGCCTGTTGCCTGAGCTGCTGGAGGCGTGCCGCGGCGCGGCAGGCCCATTTGGTGCCTGCGCGGCCTGCCGTGCGCGCGCCCTCCGGATCGTCCTCTACGGTGCGCGCCGCCCGGCCATGCCCCTGCTGCTGCAGCACATGCTGGAGTCATGGAGCCACCGCGACCATGACGTTGATGACCGCCTCACCCCCGAGGTGGCAGCGGTGTACACGCTGTGCTGCCTGCCGAGTGGCGGCCCGCCGCCTCCCGCCCGTACCCACCCCGCAGCCCACGCTGCCTGTGGCCCTCCCCACTGCCGAGGAGGCTGCTGCCGCGCGGGCTGTCGCCGCGTGTGTGGGGTGGCGGAGTGGCCCCAACACTGGGCAGGAGCCGGGCCGGGTGATCTCACTCGTGGGCCCAGGCGGCCTCAGTGTGCGCGATGCTACGGGGCTGCAGCTGCAGGGATTTGAGGGGACGCGCCGGGCGTGCCACACCGACTATGTCACCGCCGCGCTCTTGCTGAGTGGTACGCCTGCGCTGGCCGCTAGCCCCGCCGTTGTCGAGGCGGGGCGCGCATCCGTTGCGATCGCACTGCCGGCCGCGCGGCGGTGGCCCGTTTCTGGACCGGCCTCCAGGAGATCGCCTCCCTCGACCGAGTCCCACTGGCGTGGGCTGCTGCCGATGGCCCTCCCCCCGACCACCCATTCATCGGGGTGGTGCGTGCGGGCGACCGGCCTGGCCTCTGCCTCCACGCTCCGGTGGATCCCCCGTGAACAGGTCGGCGGGGCGCATGCGTCCCCCCGGCTCCCCGGACTCTGATTAGGGCAACCCCCCTGGTGGGTTGACGATGGCGGCACGCTGACTGCTTGGCGACCTACAGTTGGCGCACATTGCGCTCAAGGAAGGAACCTCGCTGGCGCTCGCTGCGCTGAGTGGTCAACGTGCTGCCCCGCCCACACCCCGGAGGGCCCTGCCCGCCCCGGCCACTCTGTGGCTTGGGTTTTGATACTGATTTGCCGAGTTTGCGGGTGGCCTGCCCCACGGGGTGGGCTACGTCGGACGGTTGATGCTCTGCTACAGTGTGCGCGCCCATAAAAAAAAAAAAAAAAAAAAATGACAGTTGACAAGCGCATGCCATTGAGCGTGCCCCCGGAAGTGAGACCCCTGAGCCTACGGCGCACCCCTTCGCCTTCCCTTTTTCCATCCCTTCCCCGTCTCCCCACACATACAGTGAGCCCGGCGTCCCCTCGGGGGCGTTTAGGGAAGAACCAGTTACAGTTACAGTTACATCGGCTTTCCAGCAAAGACTACCTCTAGTCCTAGTACCACCGCCTAGACCCAAGTCCAGTTCTGGCCCTAACAATTACTTGTGAGGGGCGGTAGCCACCAGCCGGCTGCCTGCCAACGTGTAGTCCCAGAGCAAAAAGGAGAGCTATTGTGCGACGCCTCCAAAATAGGTCCTAACTGCTTCTAGGGGATAGGGGGTCAAGTGGCGCTTGCCAATCTACTTGACCGCCGTGGTGGAGGGGCCGGCGCCAGAGGGGCAGCCGGACCGTACACCACGGCTCTCCACCCGACCCTATCCTGAGCACGCTCAAACGCCGTGTCCGAAAAAGTCTTCCAATCAGAACGAGTGCCACTAGTTTCGCCTAGCTGCTGAATCAGTAGCTTAAGAAAATAGTGTCGGGAGGAGGCTGGAGGCCGGCCTTGCTGCCGAGCCACATCCATTGTGCAGTCAAAAGTCGTACGAGGAAGACGAGAAGCCGGCATGCGCATCACATGGCCTAGCCACTGCATTGATCGCTTTGCCACAAGGCTCTCAATTGGCTCAGTGTCGCACGCCTGCCGAATATAAGTTAATCTGTGCCGGTCGACCAGGCGCACACCCAGAATGCGACGAAGGCAGTTAGAGTGGGCAACCTCCAATCGAGTCAGTTGTGTTTTAGTAGGGGCCCATGTTTCGCAGCCGTACAGAAAGTGGGGCAGCACGAAAGTGTTGTAAACCCGCATCTTAGACTGCACTTGCATCTTCTTGCTGGCCCAAATCTTATCAAAAGACGCAAACACGCCCAGCGCGCGACCGACACGCACACCGATCTCCTTTTCCACACCACCACTCTGGGTTATCCAACTCCCTAGATACTTAAATGCAGAGACGGTCTTCACTTCACCACCAGTCAGCGCAAACGTGGGCAGATCCGCGTCAAAATCTGCTGGCAAAATCATCACTTCTGTCTTGGCGGCGTTGATTTGCATGCCAAAGCTAGAGGACACTTTGTCAAGGATTTTCAGCATAAGCGCCAACTGAGCTGGGTCATGCGAGAACAAACATAAATCGTCGGCATACATCAGCATTACTATGCGCTCAACCGACGACGACAACACAGAGCCGCCGGCTCGGGTCACGACTGACACGCCAGCCCCCTCTGGCATCATGTCTAGCGCCTTTTTCACTATGTGGTCAATAAAAACATTGAACAACACAGGAGCAATGACGCACCCCTGTCGCACACCAGACGACACGGGGAATTCGTGCCCGATTTTCCCAGCCAGCCGCACGGCAGCTGCGGTGTTGGTGTGAAGATCCTCCAACAGATCAATAATGTGCGGATGAACACTATATAATCTAAGGACTCTCCACAGTGCCGCACGGTTTATGCAATCGTAAGCTTTAGAATAGTCGACAAATGCCACAGCCATGCATTGTTTGTACTCGGCATGTGCCGCGCTCAGCGAGCGCAGAGTAAAAATTGCATCAACAGTGCCTCTGCTTTTTCTGAAACCACACTGAGCCTCATGCAACTGACCATCAACCTGCGTGGAGACGCGGTGCAGAAGTATGGCAGCGTACACTTTCCCGGCAATAGAGAGAAGGCTTATACCGCGGTAGTTACCAGGGGAGTCACGCGGACCCTTCCCCTTATATAACGGTGTGATAATAGCAGTTTTCCATTCCCTCGGGGCTCTCCCCGACCGCCATACGGCGATGATGACCCGGTGGAGCCATGCGATGGCAGGTGGGCACCGCAACAGCATGGCGTCCAGCTGGTCACCGCCCGGAGCGGCGGCCGAGCGCAACGCTCGCACACACGCCTCCGTCTCAGCCAGGTCAGGGGGGCGCCCGTGCGCTTCGTCCACCTCTGTGGCGCGTGTGAGCTCAAACGCCGCTACATCGTTCTCCAGCTGGTTCAGGGTCTCGTCGCTGAGCTTGGTCTCCCCGCCATATAGCTTGTCGAATGACTCTGTCATGGCCTTCAGCACCCCGTCTGGACCGCTGTGCAGCGCGCCCGAGACGTCCCGCATGGCAGGTGGGATCTGATGGCTGCGGCTGCGGCCCGCCAGCCTGTCGCACGCGCGCGCAAACTGGCGCAGATTCTTCTTGCGTAGCATGTCTTGCGCCTCCGCCACCTGCTGGCCGATCCACCTCTCCTGTCTCTCTGCACAGCTGCGTCGGCCGCGCGGTTGGCGCGGTTGCGCTCTCGTTTGGCAGCAGCAGACTTGCTCCTGTGCCATGCCGTGTGCGCGCGCTGCCGGGCGTCCATGAGCCTGAGGGTGCGCTGCGACAGAGTGAACTGCCAGCCGCGCCGCCGGCGGCTGCCGCGTGGAGCGAGGTGGTTGGTGGCCACCTCGCGAATGGCAGCAGCCATCGCGTCGTACTCCGCCTGGGCATCAGCGCCCTCGGGCGGCACGGCCTCCAGCAGCCCAAAGCGATCGGACAGCTGGAGGTTGAACTCACGACGGACAGCCGGGCGCCGCAGTTGTGAAGAGTCCCATGCGCGCCGCTGAGAGCCGCCTGCATGGCGGGAGGCTCGCATGCGGAGGCGCATGGACAGTACCACCATGCAGTGATCGCTGTCCCAGGTTGGGCTCCTACGCACCCTACAGTCTGTCACCGCATGCATGCGGCGGCGCGCGACCAGGATGTAGTCCTTGACGCTGTGCAGGCGGCGCACAGAGCATGCATGCCGTCTGCTCTGTGCAACAGCCATGGGGCTGATGTGGGTGTACTGGTGCTCAGGCCTGTGGGGGTAGAGAGTGTTGGCAGCGCGCAGGCTGCAAGCAGTGGCAGTGTCAAGGAGCAGGCGACCGTTCCTGCTGGCCACCGCTGGCTCCGTGAGGGGCAGGTGCTTGCCAACGCATTCGTGGTCGGACACCGAATCCCTCCCCACTGCTGCATTGAAATCACCTGCCACGATGAGCAGATCGCGCTTGTCGTTGGCCTTGTCCGCGAGCGCCGCTACTCGAAGGTAGAAGTCGCCAGCCTCCTCGTCGCTCGCTGCCTCCGTTGGACTGTAGGCGCTGACGATGGTGATCATCTGCCCACGGTCCGCTGCAAAGCGGGCCTGGATGAGGCGGTCGGACACCGCCTCCCAGGAGACGAGTGCCGATGCCCATGCAGGGGACAACAGCAAGCCCACCCCACGCTGCCGGTGCTCCCCACCCGACCATAGCAGCGTCCACGACGTGTCGCCCGTAGCCACTTGCGTCTCCCCGGAGCCGGTCCTGCGCAGCTCCTGAAGCGCTGCAACACCGACGCTAAGCTTGGCGCAATCTTGCACCAGACTCGCCAGTTTGACCAGTCCCTCGTCCTCTGCAGGACATGTCCGCACGTTGAACGTAGCCACTCTGGTGTTCTGATTGACGACTTGGACGCGTCGCCAGGCGTGCCCCGCTACACGCGGGGACTGGGCAGGAAAAGGCTGCATGCATGGGGTGCCTTGTTTCCCCTTTGCTCGCATCCGCGGCCAGCCAGCTCAAGTCCGCGAGGCGTCCTTGGCCGTCTGTGATGCCGGGCCGGTATGCCCTCCTTGGGTTGGCTCTACGCTACAGGGTCATCGGACTCGCGTCGTCGACACCTGGATCGCAGCGCGCCCGGGGGGTTGCCACCCCCCCGAGCGCACTAGTAGAACGTAGAAGCGGTGTGTTGGACTGTCTGTGTGTGGGAAGAGGGAAGAACCACCGGCCGTGTAACAATCTCTCTCTCGCTGACCCACACATACAGTGAGCCCGGCGTCCCCTCGGGGGCATTTAGGGAAGTACGGCGCACATTGCGCTCAAGGAAGGAACCTCGCTGGCGCTCGCTGCGCTGAGTGGCCAGCGTGCTGCCCCGCCCAACCTCCGGAGGGCCCCGCCCGCCCTGGCCACTCTGTGGCTTGGGTTTTGATACTGATTCGCCGAGTTTGCGGGTGGCTTGTCCTACGTGGATAGGCTACGCCGGACGGTTGATGCTCTGCTAGAGTGTGCACAAAAACAATTGACGATTGAACAAGCGCATGCCAATGAGCGTGCCCCCGGAAGTGAGACCCCTGAGCCTGCGGCGCACCCCTTCGCCTTCCCTTTTCTCATCACTTTCCTGTCTCCCCACACATACAGTGAGCCCAGCATCCCCTCGGGGGTGTTTGGGAAGTACCACCGGTCGTGTAACAATCTCTCTCTCTCTCCACTGGCCGTGTAACAATCTCTCTTAAAAAAAAAAAGCTGATTGCTTGGCGACCCACAGCTGGCGCACATTGCGCTCAAGGAAGGACCCTCGCTGGCGCTCGCTGCACTGAGGGGTCCACGTGCTGCCCCGCCCGCCCCCCGGAGGGCCCCGCCCGCCGGTTTTGATACTGATTTGCCGAGTTTGCGGGTGGCCTACCCCACGGGGTGGGCTACGCCGGACGGTTGATGCTCTGCTAGAGTGTGCGCGCCCATAAAATACAAAAACACAAAAACAATTGACAGTTGACAAGCGCATGCCGTTGAGCGTGCCCCCGGAAGTGAGACCCCTGAGCCTGCGGCGCACCCCTTCGCCTTTCCTTTTTCCATCCCTTCCCCGTCTCCCCGCACATACAGTGAGCCCGGCGTCCCCTTGGGGATGTTTGGGAAGTACCACCGGCACGTGTAACCAATCTCTCTCTCCGTCGAAAAACACAAAAAACAATTGACAGTTGACAAGCGCATGCCATTGAGCGTGCCCCCGGAAGTGAGACCCCTGAGCCTGCGGCGCACCCCTTCGCCTTTCCTTTTCCATCCCTTTCCCGTCTCCCCGCACATACAGTGAGCCCGGCGTCCCCTCGGGGGTGCTTGGGAAGTACCACCGGCACGTGCAACCAATCTCTCTCCCCCGTCGAAATTCCTCTCCCCCCCCCACCATTTCTTACTTACCAAACCTCCCTGAAACCTCCCCCTTCCCCCACAACCCCTTGCCTTCCTCTAGGGGGGCGCGGGGTGCAAAATTACCCATGTTTTTATAGGGATTGCTGCCAACGGAGCGTCTCTTCGTTTTACCACCTGCCCTCGCAGGTAGGGGTGCCCCTAACTGTGATATATCATCCTACGAAGTGTCATTGTGAGGTTCAAAGCGTGGAGGCTGTACTGTACAAGTAAGGCGCTGGGTACTGCCTCGGCCCGAAATGGCCTCCGGGGTGCAAAATTACCCTAGTCAGATCCAGTGCCACTGGAGTTGCTGATGGACTGGGCCTGGAATTTCTTGGACATTATATTGTTCCTGCATACCTTGGGCCTGTCTGGGCCAAGCCGGGGATCGCCAAGTGCCCTGGGGCAGCCTCAGGTGTGCATGGCGTGCTGCGCGCATGGGCGCATGGGGCGGCGCCATGCAACAACACCATGCACATGCAACAGACCATGGTTTTGGCACCGTCTACTGGTTCAGCGGCTGTGGGCCAGCTTCACTACAATATAATGAATGTGTATGCCAAGTGGGAGCCCTGGGAGGGCCTTGCTGCCCCTGCAGGATTCGATTTGGTGATCGATGGGGGTCCGATACGTCGATGGTGAGCCGCACACCAGCATCGCGTGTGCATCGTGGCAGCAGCCGTCGCACGTCGCAAAGGCAGAAAAGGGTCGAAGTAATGTCTAGTTCACATTTCGCTCGATCGCGGGTTACCGGAGGCTCGACTCGCGACGCCACGGACATCCCTAACTGTTGTATGGGAATGGTGGGCTGAAGCCCTGTCGCAACACCCACACATCAGCTGCACTATGACCCACAGCAGCCCCCCCCTCGCCCCCCCCACTTCTGGAGGCCTTCATATATGTTTGATACATGTCTCCACCGAAGGGGGGGTGGGGGGAGAGCCCCTAGCAGCGCCTAGAGCTAACGAACTGATAGTGGGTAATTTTGCACCCCGGTAATTTTGCACCCCGCCCCCCCTATATTAGACCCAGGCAAGCCAGCCACGGTCACCGGGTAGAGCCTTACAGGCTGGTGGAGCTTGCAAATTCTGGCGGGGGAGATGGACGGTGCGAGCACAACAGCTGGATATGCCCTGGAGGCGACTGGACACAATCTAAGAGTACCACCCGGTATCATGCGGTGAGCTCTCGAGGCATTACACGTGTGTGAGTTGCCTGTGCGTCAAGACGTAAAATCTATCTTATCTACCCGTGCAGCTGTCTCAGCAGCTGTCCGCGCAGCTGTCCCAGCGCAGCCGTCTCAGCAGCTGTTCCGGCAGCTGCCCCAGCGAGTGCAGATGCTGTTTTCACAGTTTTTACATGTGCGCACCCGGAGGACCCCAGGGCGTGAGTTCAGGCCTAGAGTGCACGTATAGGGGAGCTGGGAGTGGAGCTGGGAGTGCAGATACCGAAGGGACGTGCTGGCATGTGTTCTCACCCGCGCTTCGTCTGACTGTTGCTTAAATCTTTGCAATCTCCGCTGGTAGTGTTTCTGTAACAATCATGCGACAATAAACTGCATTTCAACTGGATTCACAACATGTACAAAGGCATGATCAGGGCATGATAAACAAAACAGGCATGCTGAGAGACCACACGCTGTGCACCGAACTCCCAACCTATGCTGGCCGTTATCTGTCAAATTTCCGAGTGGACCTTGTCGTTAGAGACCAGAGACCAGCGCCAGCGCACCAGTGTGGACACCAGTGGGCACCAGTGTGGGCACCAGTGCAGGCACCAGTGTGGGTCAAGAAGAGACGCAGCACAGAGCCAGTGCTGCGTCACTCGTCCCCCCCCCCATCCTCCGCCTCCCAATCGATGTTGGCCGCAATCTGTCAACCCAATGGACCTCGTCGCCCAAGCCAGCAGAGCGGCCGGACACCAGCGGCAGCGAATCTCTGCGGGCATCAGTGGAGGCCGAAGGCACGCTACAGCCAGTGCTGCGTCACTCGTCCCACCCATCCTCTGCTTCCCAGTCAATGTTTGCCGTGATGTTGGCGACCTCGGAGTGGATCTCGTCCTCCAGCTCGTCACCGTGGCCGGAGACCACCGCCAGAGCGTCCATGAGCATGTCGTCGTTGCCCATGATGTCGACGTGGTGGCCGCTCGCGGGTCCGCTGCGTGCGTGTGTGTGTATGTATGTGTGTGTGTGTGTGTGCGTGTGTACACAGTCCAACTCTCCCCCACCTCACCCACCCACAGTCGACAACCCGCCCACGCTGCACCCCCACATGGAGCTCGCCGTCCCATGTGCGCGCCATGCAGGCCCATGCACCCCCGCCCCATGCGCCTCCCGCCCATGCGCCCTCACGCGCGCCGACCCCATGCTGGCCCTCCCTCCCCCCCCCCTCCCCCCAGCCTTTCCTCCCTTGCCCCTGCCTCCACCCCCTGCCTACCTACATCATCGCCCCATGGACTTCACAGGCCCATGGAGATGATCCGCCTCACCACCCCCCACGCCCCAGCCTCTCCTCCCTCGCCCCTGCCTCCGCCCCCTGCCTACCTACATCATCGCCCCATGGATTTCAGAGGCCAATGGAGATGATCCGCCGCCCCATCCCTGCACCCCTGCCTACGTTCATCATCGCCCCATCGAGTTCGTGGGCTCATGGAGATGATCCGCCGCTGCCCCCTATCCCAGGCCCGCCTACACTCGTCTGTCGCCCCATCGAGGAGCTGATCCGACGTCCTCTAGGCCTGCCTACACCCGACTATCGCCCCATGGAATTAATCGGCCCATGGGGAGATGATACGCCGCGTTTGAAGTTGAAGTTGGTTGGCCAGAGTGGCAACCCCACCCGCCATGTGATGTACCCCTCTTAGCGCTGATTGGTCACCCGCTGTAGACCGACGCACATGTGCCATTTGACCTCTGGAACATTGCCAGTACTTTAGTATGAGTAGTGCTGTTGCAGTCGTGTAACACTTTGGAATGGAATGTGTGCGTGTGTGCGTGATGTCGACGTGGTGGCCGCTCGCGGGGCCCCTGCTTGCGTGTGTGTATGCGTGTGTGTGTGTGTGTGTGGCCATGATGTCGACATGGTGGCTGCTCGCGGGGCCGCTGCGTGTGTGTGTGTATGTGTGTGTGTGATGTCGACGTGGTGGCCGCTCTTGGGGCCGCTGCGAGCGTTTGTGTGTGTGTGTGTGTGTGCCCATGATGTCGACGTGGTGGCTGCTCGCGGGGCCGCTGCGAGCGTTTGTGTGTGTGTGTGCCCATGATGTCGACGTGGTGGCCGCTCGCGGGGCCGCTGCGAGCGTGTGTGTGTGTGTGTGTGCCCATGATGTCGACGTGGTGGCCGCTCGCGGGGCCGCTGCGTGCGTGCGTATGTGTGTGTGTGTGTGTGTGTGTGATGTCAACGTGGTGGCCGCTCGCGGGTCCGCTGCGTGTATGTGTATGTGTATGTGTACATGTATGTGTGTGTGTGTGTGTGTGTGATGTCAACGTGGTGGCCGCTGGCGGGGTCGCTTCATGTGTGCATGTGTGTGTGTGAGTGCGTGTCTGATACACACACACACACACACACTTACACACACACACCAGTGGTTCCGCTAGGGATCTTGAGGAATCGATGGCTCAACCCAGGCCTCACGGCTGACTCCCCAATCTCAACCCGGCGGGAGGTGATTTCTTGCAAAACCAGGTGTGAAAATGACATTTTCACACGTTTCAGGTCGAAATTCGCGCAATATCGACCCGACTCGCCAGCCCAAGTAGGCCAATCTCAACCCAAACGTGCACTTTATCGGGTTGCGGGTTGGCTAACGGAAACACTGACACACACACACACACACACCTGCGAGCAGGGTCGCTGACCACCGTCGTCGCCTGGTGCAGCTTCTCACGCGTGACGATGCGGCAGCGTGCCTGTGTGTGTGTGTGTGTGTGTGTGTGGTCGATTTACAGTCCGTCAGACGCCTTTGATGGCGCATTTGACCCTAAGAAGGAGGCCGGCAGCTGTCAAAATAGACCCCTAGCATGACATCCGCCATCATGTGTGTGTGTGAGTGTTTGCGTGGTGCAGCTTCTCACGCGTGACGATGCGGCAGCGTGCTTGCGTGTGTGTGTGTGTGTGTGTGTGTGTGTGTGGTCGATTTACAGTCCGTCGGACGCCTTTGATGGCGCATTCGACCCTAAGAAGGAGGCCGGCAGCTGTCAAAATAGACCCCTAGCATGACATCCGCCATCATGTGTGTGTGTGAGTGTTTGCGTGGTGCAGCTTCTCACGCGTGACGATGCGGCAGCGTGCTTGCGTGTGTGTGTGTGTGTGTGTGTGTGTGTGGTCGATTTACAGTCCGTCGGACGCCTTTGATGGCGCATTCGACCCTAAGAAGGAGGCCGGCAGCTGTCAAAATAGACCCCTAGCATGACATCCGCCATCATGTGTGTGTGAGTGTTTGCGTGGTGCAGCTTCTCACGCGTGACGATGCGGCAGCGTGCCTGCGTGTGTGTGTGTGTGTGTGTGTGTGTGGTCGATTTACAGTCCGTCGGACGCCTTTGATGGCGCATTTGACCCTAAGAAGGAGGCCGGCAGCTGTCAAAATAGACCCCTAGCATGCCATCCGCCATCATGTGTGTGTGAGTGTTTGCGTAGTGCAGCTTCTCACGCGTGACGATGCGGCAGCGTGCCTGCGTGTGTGTGTGTGTGTGTGTGTGTGTGGTCGATTTACAGTCCGTCGGACGCCTTTGATGGCGCATTTGACCCTAAGAAGGAGGCCGGCAGCTGTCAAAATAGACCCCTAGCATGCCATCCGCCATCATGTGTGTGTGAGTGTTTGCGTGGTGCAGCTTCTCACGCGTGACGATGCGGCAGCTTGCCTGTGTGTGTGCGTGTGTGCACGCGTGTGTGTGTGCGTGCGTGTGTGTGTGTGTGTGTGTGTGTGCGCGCGCGTGCGTGTGCGTGCCTGCCTGTTTGATGTGGCGTCACTCTGACGGTAGCATCGATCATCAGAGCCATACAACAGCGACGCACGCACCCACCGGGCTTAGGCGTGCGCTGCGTCACCCTCCGTGGCATGTTGCGCCGACCGGTGCTGATGACACGAATAGACGCACAGCACAGCACAGCACAGCACAGCAGCGCAGCAGAGCAGAGCGCAGCAGAGCACAGTACAGCGCACGCACCGGGTTGAAACGTGTGCTGCGCCATCCTCTGTAGCACATCGCGCCGGTGCTGATGCCAATAATTAAGACGCGTAGCACAGCGCAGCGCAGAGCAGCACAGCGCAGCACAGCAGAGTGCAGCAAAGCACAGCAGAGCGCAGCATAGTGCAGCAGAGCGCAGCACAGCAGAGCGCAGCACAGCGCACGCACCGGGTTGAGGCGCCGCCGTGACACATTGCGCCTGTGCTGATTCCACTAATTAAAACGTACACCACAGCACAGCGCATCGCAGCTGCAGCTGCACAGCGCAGCACAGCGCAGCACAGCGCAGCACAGCGCAGCTGCAGCATCCTTGGCTCAATTGAGCTGCAGGCAGCAAAGGCTCAAGGCAGCAACTCGGCCTCGAGGGTCGAGAAATACGATTTGGGGGTTCAACGCCTTGTTACGGCTTTACTATTTTGTGGGGTTGAAACTCTGCAAGCACCCACCGGGTTGAGGCGCGCGCTGCGCCATCCTCCGTGGCACATTGCGCCAGTGCTGATAAGCGGAACAGTGAGGTCTCCGTCAGTCATCTGCACACCATACTCCTGTGTGTGTGTGTTTGTGCGCGTGAGAGTGTGTGTGTATGCGTGTGTGTGTGCGTGTGAGTGTGTGCGTGCGTGCGTGCCTGCGTGCGCGTGCGTGTGTGTGTGTGTGTGTGTGCTGATGAGCAGCACGGTGAATTCTCTGTCGGTCATCTGCATGCCATACTTCTGTTGTATATGTGGTGGTGCTGGAGTGCATGCAGGGCAGTCAGGAAGAAGGGGTCAAATTTCAGGTCGAGGGGTTGGAGGTTCAAGTTCAGGGTGAACACGCCAAGGAGGAAGAGGGGCATATATGATGAAGAGTACAGGTTTGGAAGTCTGTAGCTCCCTCAATATTGACTCCCCTGAAAACAACGAGAAAATCACCAGGAAGCAAATTCCCCCCTCTACTTGAATCCAGAATGACGTGGTCACAGGCCACGGGATGCAGCTGCAGCTGGGAGATTAAGACGAGCCCCCGCACAGGGCCGCGGACGCCGCATTGGGGCATATTATTCAGGTTTTCTTCTCTCTCTCTCTCCCTCTTTTCCTGCCTCCCCCTCTCCCTCTCTCCCTGCCTCCTCCTCTCCCTGCCTCCTCCTTTCCCTCTCTCCCTCTCTCCCTCTCTCCCTCTGTCCCCCCCGTCCTCCACACCCGCTCTCCATCTCTCTCTTGTTCTCTCTCTGCCCCTCTCTCTCGCTCTATCTCCCTTCTCTTTCCCTTTCTTTCTCCCTCTCTCACCAGTCCGCTCTCTGGAATGTTCACGCCGGTGTCGATGCGCCAGTTGAACGTGCCCCCCTGCGCGTTGAACGTCCCCTCGGGGTCGAGCCTCGCGCACGTCGGGTCGTCGCCCTACACGAGGCATTGATGGGGGGTTTAACAGTGAATTTGGTCAGTAACTTCGTCTCGATTGAAGCGATGCTTCGAGAAAGCAGACGGCGCGGTCGAATGTCCCACTGGGTGTGCTGATTCAACAAATTGTGAGCAATTCATGGTGCGTGCACCCTACCAGTGCCCCCCCCTCCCCAAGCCGTATACAGCTCGGGGTCAGATGTCCTATTCCCCACAAAAGCACCGACATTTGGTTGGAGAGGGCGCGGAGGGCTGCATTTAGTTGGAAAGCTCTCGGCGAGAGCAACACAACGGCACGCGTTTTGAGTGAACACCCACTGTGTGTTGCACCTGGTATGAACGGCCATAGTTGCTCGAGCCGGGTTAGCGCAATTGCTCAAATCCTTCCCAGGGTCACTGGTCCCTTCCCTCGAGTGATGTCCTGAGCGCCCCCACAGCCCCCGCAGCCTGCGGGGGTGAATCGCGGGGATTTCGCTCCGAAAAGTGTGAAGATCGGCAATGCCACACTTTTCCGCAAAAAACAAAACGTCGCCTGCGGGGGCAATTTGGCATGTTCCCTCCAATGTTGCGGGGGCAAACAGGACATTCTCGGTTTCCTTAAGAACACCACTGCTTCCCTCCCCCCCATCCAACAGCGCACCTATTCGGCCTCCCCGCGGCAGTGATCCCCGGGAAGGATTCAGGGGTTGATTATTTTCCGGCTCGCTCCCGGCTTGCTCCTGGCTTGCTCCCGGATCCCTCACAGCTCTAAAGCTAGGCTCGGGGTTTAAAGCTAGGAGCCCGTGGTCGCGCGCTTGTTTCAACCGCCAAAGATAAAGCAGCACACAGTTTAGACATCGACACAAAAAACAAGAACCGCCCCATCCACCTGCCACCCACCCCATCTGCAGATCCCGGTCTGAAAGTGCACCCCTGCGGCCTCACCCGCGGGTGCACGCGGCGGTCGCGCACGTGATATTAAGGCCAAAGACGACAAAACCCTTATTCTAAATTTAGGGTGTAGAAAAACTAAATCGCTAGCCCTGAATCCGACAGTGCGCCTCTTCGGCCTCCCCGCAGGTGCACACGGCGGTCGCGCGCGTGTTTCAACCGCCAACGACGACAAAACCCTTTTAACACTTGGCCCACTTTAGAAAACCCTAAAGCCCAAATTATTCAAAAGCCAAATACGACAAAACCCTGAACCCTAAACCCACTGAACGCTAAAACCCAAGATTATTCAACAGCCAAATACGACGAACACTTAACCCTCAACCCACTGAACCCTAGAACCCAACATTTGAAACCCTGAACCCCCATTCGACCGTACCTCCCTTGGCCTCTCCGCGGTCGCGCGCAGCCGCGTCCCATGCGGTTTTAGTTTAGTCCCCAATCACGGCCAAAGCACCTTAACTAGGCTAGGCGCGTAGCTTGTCGCCCCAGGCAACCCGAGCAGTGACTGTCATGCGCACCTTACACTCAATTCTACCCCCCCCCCCGCCCGCCCCGAACGCACACATCCCCATTGGTGCACGCGGCGGCGCGCACGTGATTCAAAACAGCAAGGACGAAGCAGCACAGAGTCCAGACATTGACAGCAAACACACAGCCCCACCGACCCCACCCGCAAACTGGTAGGCTGGCGCGCTGCATGGCCTTGCGGGCTCTCTTAATAGAGCTCCCCTAGACGTGTAGTCTAGGCCTTAAATCACGCCCCGGGGTCCTCCGAGCGCGTACGTGTAAAACCTGTGAAACCCACCCGCAAACTTTCCCCCGTATGAAACCATACATCTGCGGCCTCCCCCCAACGGGTACACGCAGCTGTCGCGCGCGCGGCCTCGTCCCATGCGGTTATAGCTCAGTTCCCAATCACAGCCAAAGCAGTTTGCAGTTGGCTAGGTAAGGCGCGTAGCTTGTAGGCCCAGGTAACCAGACTGTCGTGCGCGCCACTAAATCACCCCCCCCCATCCAAACGTGCACCTCCCCATTGGTCCCCTCCCGTGGTTGCGCGCACAGCCTCGTCACACGCGGCAATAGCTCAGTTCCCAATCATGGTCAAAGCAGCTTAGCTAGGGTAGGAGTTCCTCCTTGGCGCGTAGCTTGAAGCGCCAGGCAACCCAAACAGTGACTGTTGTGCGCGCCTAGCACTAAATCATACCCCCCCCCTCCGCCTCGAACGCGCACCTCCCCATTGGTG
>VFSX01000250.1:136547-204047 GCA_016618255.1 Chlamydomonas sp. UWO 241 | reverse complement strand
CCGGGAAAGTGTACGCTGCCATACTTCTGCACCGCGTCTCCACGCAGGTTGATGGTCAGTTGCATGAGGCTCAGTGTGGTTTCAGAAAAAGCAGAGGCACTGTTGATGCAATTTTTACTCTGCGCTCGCTGAGCGCGGCACACGCCGAGTACAAACAATGCATGGCTGTGGCATTTGTCGACTCTTCTAAAGCTTACGATTGCATAAACCGTGCGGCACTGTGGAGAGTCCTTAGATTATATAGTTCATCCGCACATTATTGATCTGTTGGAGGATCTTCACACCAACACCGCAGCTGCCGTGCGGCTGGCTGGGAAAATCGGGCACGAATTCCCCGTGTCGTCTGGTGTGCGACAGGAGTGCGTCATTGCTCCTGTGTTGTTCAATGTTTTTATTGACCACAAAGTGAAAAAGGCGCTAGACATGATGCAGAGGGGGCTGGCGTGTCAGTCGTGACCCGAGCCGGCGGCTCTGTGTTGTCGTCGTCGGTTTAGCGCATAGTAATGCTGATGTATGCCGACGATTTATGTTTGTTCTCGCATGACCCAGCTCAGTTGGCGCTTATGCTGAAAATCCTTGACAAAGTGGCCTCTAGCTTTGGCATGCAAATCAACGCCGCCAAGACAGAAGTGATGATTTTGCCAGCAGATTTTGACGCGGATCTGCCCACCTTTGCGCTGAATGGTGGTGAAGTGAAGACCGTCTCTGCATTTAAGTATCTAGGGAGTTGGATAACCCAGAGTGGTGGTGTGGAGAAGGAGATCGGTGTGCGTGTCGGTCGCGCGCTGGGCGTGTTCGCGTCTTTTGATAAGATTTGGTCCAGCAAGAAGATGCAAGTGCAGTCTAAGATGCGGGTTTACAACAATTTCGTGCTGCCCCACTTTCTGTACGGCTGCGAAACATGGGCCCCTACTAAAACACAACTGAATCGATTGGAGGTTGCCCACTCTAACTGCCTTCGTCGCATTCTGGGTGTGTGCCTGGTCGACCGGCACAGATTAACTTATATTCGGCAGGCGTTCGACACTGAGCCAATTGAGAGCCTTGTGGCAAAGCGATCAATGCAGTGGCTAGGCCATTTGATGCGCATGCCGGCTTCTCGTCCTCCTCGTACGACTTTTGACTGCACAATGGATGTGGCTCGGCAGCAAGGCCGGCCTCCAGCCTCCTCCCGACACTATTTTCTTAAGCTACTGATTCAGCAGCTAGGCGAAACTAGTGGCACTCGTTCTGATTGGAAGAACTTTTTCGGACACGGCGTTTGAGCGTGCTCAGGATAGGGTCGGGTGGAGAGCCGTGGTGTACGGTCCGGCTGCCCCTCAGGCGCCTGCCCCTCCACCACGGCGGTCAAGTAGATTGGCAAGCGCCACTTGACCCCCTATCCCTAGAAGCAGTTAGGACCTGTTTTGGAGGCGTCGCACAATAGCTCTCCTTTTTGCTCTGGGACTACACGTTGGCAAGCAGCCGGCTGGTGGCTACCGCCCCTCACAAGTAATTGTTAGGGCCAGGACTGGACTTGGGTCTAGGCGGTGGTACTAGGACTAGAGGTAGTCTTTGCTGGAAAGCCGATGTAACTGTAACTGTGTGTGAGAGAGAGATAGAGAGAGAGAGTAAGAGAGAGAAAGAGAGAGGCGAGAGAGAGAGTAAGAGAGAGAGAGTAAGAGACAGAAAGAGAGGCGAGAAGGAGAGTAGGAGAGAGAGAGAAAGACGAGTGAGAGATAGAGAGTAAGAGAGAGAAAGAGAGAGGCGCGCGAGAGAGAGAAAAAGAGAGAAAGAGAGAGGCGAGAGAGAGAGAGAGAAAGAGAGAGACGAGTGGTGTATGAGAAGCCACGTACGAACCTGAGTGCTCATGTGGCTAGGTGGATAGCCAAGGCAAAAATACGCACGCACCTCATTCACGGCAACAGCAACAGCAACAGCAGCAACAGCAACAGCTTTCTCACCCCGCGAATGCGCTTTTGCGGGGTGCAGGGTGGCCAACGGGAACACTGGTGGTATACCCCCCACACACACACACACATGCACACACACATACACACACACACATACAAACATATTCACACACACACACATGAAAACACACGGATACAAACACACGTACCTTGACAGAGAAAAATGCGCCGAAGGTTCGCCCGGCAGCGCGCATCGTGTCCGTGTCGTCTGGCGCCCATGTGGAGTTGCCCCACACCTGTGGGTGGGTGTGGTTGTGGTTTGTGTGTTTCTGTGTGTTTGTGTTTGTGTGCGTGTGTGTATGCGCGTGTCCACGCATGTGTGGGTGAAGGGGAGGTAGGAGTAAAACGAGGGCAGTGACGCTCACGTGCGGAACAGCCGCGTACCACAACCGCGATTGTTTTGGTTACAATTCGTTCCACAGAGACAGGGTGGAGACAGGGGGGGAGTCGATTTCAGACCCCATGCCCCAAAACTTTGACTTTCGACACCTGCGCCTGCACAGAGCAGTTACTTTATGGACTAGTCGGTTTCGTTTAGCCCCGCCAACCGGCGTCGTAGCAAGCAGGGACGCCCACGAGCGGAACAGCACCATGCGCCACAAACAGCATGCACCGCGCACTCACCAGTGTGTCCTGTTACTTTCTATTACTTTCTGTTACTTTCTGCTAGCTTGGGTTACTGACTTTAACTGTCGGTTTCTGCCTCACCCTTGCCCCGCCGACTGGCATCATGGCGAGCAGACACGCCCACTTGCGGAGCAACGAAACGCACCAACACACCCGCAGGGTACAGCGGGTTCTGTTACTTTCTGTCTCTGTCTGTCTCTTTCTGTTTCTTTCTGTTTCCTTTTGTTTCTCTCTGTTGCTACAGTTTCTGCCTCACCCTTGCCCCGCCGACGGGCGTCATGGCAAGCAGGGACGCCCAAGTGCGGAACAGCCGTGCGCGCGCACCATTGTTTCTGTTACCCTCTGTTACTTGCTCCTACTTTGTCTTTAACTGTCGTTTACTGTCGGTGCCTCACCCTCGCCCAGCCGACCGGCGTCATGGCAAGCAGGGACGCCCAAGTGCGGAACAGCCGTGCGCGCGCACCATTGTTTCTGTTACCCTCTGTTACTTGCTCCTACTTTGTCTTTAACTGTCGTTTACTGTCGGTGCCTCACCCTCGCCCAGCCGACCGGCGTCATGGCAAGCAGGGACGCCCAAGTGCGGAACAGCCGTGCGCGCGCACCATTGTTTCTGTTACCCTCTGTTACTTGCTCCTACTTTGTCTTTAACTGTCGTTTACTGTCGGTGCCTCACCCTCGCCCAGCCGACCGGCGTCATGGCAAGCAGGGACGCCCAAGTGCGGAACAGCCGTGCGCGCGCACCATTGTTTCTGTTACCCTCTGTTACTTGCTCCTACTTTGTCTTTAACTGTCGTTTACTGTCGGTGCCTCATCCTCGCCCAGCCGACCGGCGTCATGGCAAGCAGGGACGCCCAAGTGCGGAACAGCCGTGCGCGCGCACCATTGTTTCTGTTACCCTCTGTTACTTGCTCCTACTTTGTCTTTAACTGTCGTTTACTGTTGGTGCCTCACCCTCGCCCCGCCGACCGGCATCATGGCGAGCAGGGACGCCCAAGTGCGGAACAGACGTGCGCGCGCGCCGGCGGGGATCATGCCGTTTGTGATGAAGGCCGCGATCCCGGCGAGCTGCGCCGTGTCGCGCATCTCTCCTGCGTGTTGCACCATTGCACATGTGTGTGTGTGTGTGTGTGTGTGTGCGTTATGTGTGTACGTGTCAGAGACAGAGGCAGAGGCAGATAACAAGCGATAGAGAGATAGATGGAGAGGATGAGAGAGAAAAAGAGAGAAGAGAGACAGATATAGAGAGATAAAGAGAGAGAGAGAGGAAGAGACAATAAGGGAGAGAGAGGGAGAGACAAAAAGAGAGAGTGAGAGAGACAGGATAAGAGAGCAAGAGAGACCGGCAGAGAGAGAGAGGAGAGAGAGACAGACAGACGGAAATCAGCAAAAACACAAACCTGACAGAACTGCAGTCACCGCCTTTGGCAACCCCAGCGCCGTCCCCACAACGTTGACTGTCGACCACCACAACAAACGCGCCTCGACCCAGCCGGGCGAATTGGTATTGGTTTCGGCCGAAACCCTCCCCACCACGAAGGAAGCTATTTCATGGCAGAAAAACGCACCCGACAGCTCCACCGTCACCGCCTTTGGCACGCCCAGCGCGGTCCCCGCTATGTTGACCGCCGCTTCTAAGTGCTCCACCCCCCACAGAGGATGCTCCATCCACCCGCCCCCCCGAGACCAGCTGTTTTATAACAGAAACAACACAAACAACGGACCTGACAGGACTGCCGTCACCGCCTTTGGCACCCGAAGCTGGGCTGGTTGGTTTCGGCACCCTTCCTCTCTCAAGACAAATGACACATTTTGCTCTCATACTCTCTGCAGTCTGCAGACGAAAGAGGCAATAACACGCACCCAACAGGACTGCCGTCACCATCTTTGGCACCCACAGCGCGGTCCCAGCGATGTTGGCAGTCGCCTTGAGGTGCTCCTCCACCCACCCGCCCCCTCGAGACCAGAAATAACACAAACAACAAACCTGACAGCACCGCCGTCACCGCCTTTGGGATCCCCAGCGCCGTCCCAGCGATGTTGACAGTCGCCTCGAGGTGCTCCTCCACCCAGCCTGGCTCGTTGGTTTCGGCCCATGTGTAGAATGCGCGTGCGATGTTCTCTCCGTAGGAATGGCTCATGAGAACAACCTGTTTGGGTGGTTAGGGGGGAGGGGGGGGGGGGTTGTGTGTGTGTGTATATGGTGTGCTTTGTCTGATTGGTTGATTCGGCCGACGTGTAGAATGCGCGCGCGATGTTCTCTCCGTAGGAGTGGCTCATGAGAACGACCTGCATGTGTGCGTGTGCGTGTGTGTGCGTGTGTGTAGAACGCGCGCGCGATGTTTTTGCCGTAGGAGTGGCTCATGAGAACGACCTGTTTGTGTGTGTGTGTGTGTGTGTGTGCTTTGTCTGATTGGTTGATTTGGCCCAGGTGTAGAATGCGCGCGCGATGTTCTCTCCGTAGGAATGGCTCATGAGAACGCCCTGTTTGTGTGGGTGGGGGAAAGGTGTGTGTGTGTGTGTGCGCGTGTGTGTGTGTGCGTGTGCGTGTGCGTGTGTGTGTGTGTGTGTGTGTGTGTGTGTGTGCGTGTGTGTGTGTAGAACGCGCGCGCGCTGTTTTCGCCGTAGTAGTGGCTCATGAGAACGACCTGTTTGTGTGGGTGAGTGTGTGTGTGTGTGTGTGGTGTGTGTGTGGTGTGTGTGCGTGTGTGTGTGTGTCCGATGCGCGTGCGATGTTCTCTCCGTAGGAATGGCTCATGAGCACGACCTGTGTGTGCGTGGGGGGGGGGGGGGAGGGAGAGAGGGGATTGTGTGTGTTTGTGTGTGTGCGTTTGTGCAAGTTTGTGTGCGTGGGTGCGTGCGTGCGTGCATGTTTACGTGCATGCGTGCGTGCGTGCATATATGCGTTTGACTCGTGGTCACAACCTGTGTGCGTGTGTGCGTCTGTGTGTGGTGCTGGTGCAGCCTCTCGACCGTCAACTCCACCCCTTACAATGCCCGCTTTCATGCGGCGAGAAGGTGATGAGAAGGTGGCGGGAAGGTGCAAAGAAGGTGCAAAGAAGGTGCAAAGAAGGTGCAAAGGCGTGTTGACTGAAAGACATCTTCTCCCTGTGGTGCTGGTGCAGCCACTCCACCGTCGACTCCTCCCATTGAGATGCCCTCTTTTGCGGGACAAGAAGGTGGCGGGAAGATGGCAGGAAAGTGGCAGGAAGTTGCAAAGAAGGCGTGTTGACCGCAACATACATTTGAAGCAAACCTTCTCCACGTGGTGCAGCCGGAGCCGCTCAACCGTCAACTCCACCCATTACTTCACCCCCTTTCATGCGTCGAGAAGGTGACGAGAAGGTGGCAGGAAGGTGGCGGGAAGGTGCAAAGAAGGTGCAAAGAAGGTGCAAAGAAGGCGTGTTGACTGAACCACACCTTCTCCCCGTGGTGCTGGTGCAGCCGCTCGACCATCGACTGCACGCCTGCAGTTGCCCGCTTCTCCCGGTCAAAAGGGTGGCCGGAAGGTGGCGAAAAGGTGGTGGGAAGGTAGCAGGAAGGTGCAAAGCAGGCCTGTTGACTGAAACACACCTTCCCCCCCGTGGTGCTGGTGCAGCCACTCGACCGTCGATCACACCCCAAAATACACCCCCTTTCATGCACCTTGAAGGTGACGAGGTGGCGGAAAGATGGCGGGAAGGTGCAAAGCAGGTGCGAAGAAGGTGCAGAGAAGGCCTGTTGACTGAAACACACCTTCCCTCCCGTGGTGCAGCTACTCGACCGTCGACTCCTCCCCTTAAGTGTCCCGCTTTTGCGGGACAAGCCCCCAACTGCTGCACCAGTGTTGGTATGGCGCCAGCTGCGGCTATGACTCGGCAATTTTGACAGTACGTGCCAGGTTGAACAGTGTTGCTGCTGCCGTGTGCCGCATCCCGGGGAAAGAGCCCGGTCCCAGACGATGCACCAGCGAATGGGTGGCAGGAAGGTGGCAGGAAGGTGGCAGGAAGGTGCAAAGAAGGCGTGCTGACCGCAACATACATTTGAAACACACCTTCTCCCCATGGTGCAGGTGCAGCCACTCAACCGTCGAGCGCAGGCGGCTGAAGTAGCCATCGCGGACCTGGCGTTTGTGTCAAGTGTGTGTGTATGTGTGTGTGTGTGTTTGTGTGCGTGTGTGTCGTGTGTGTGTGTGTGTGTCGTGTGTGTGTGTGCGTCGGTGTGTATACGAGCAGCGACTCGACTTTCGAGCGCAGGCGGCTGAAGGCACGGGGGCACGTGCACGCACACATCCCCGTACCAACTTCCATCGGTCAGACCGCCATCTTCTAGTCAAACGGCCGCTGCTGTCGTAGTCACCCCCCTCCCCTCACACACACACACATACACACGCACGGGCGCAGGCACAGGCACGCACACATCCCCGTACCAACCTCCATCGGTGAGACCGCCATCCTCTAGTCAAACGGCCGCTGCTGTCGTAGTCAAGCCCCCCCCCCACACACACACACATACACACACACACACACAGGCACAGGCATGCACACATCCCCGTACCAACTTCCATCGGTCAGACCGCCATCTTCTAGTCAAACGGCCGCAGCTGTCGTAGTCGAACCCTCCCCCCGCCACCACCTTCCCCCCCCACACACACGCACGGGCACAGGCACGCACACATCCCAGTACCAACCTCCATCATTGAGTCCGCCATCCTCTAGTCAAACGGCCGCAGCTGTCGTAGTCAAGCCCTCCCCCCGCCCCCACCTTCCCCCCCCACACACGGACGGGCACAGGCACGCACACATCCCAGTACCAACCTCCAACGGTCAGACCGCCATCCTCTAGTCAAACGGCCGCTGCTGTAGTAGTCAAGCCCCCCCCCCACACCCACCCGTCCCCCCGCCCCTCCATCTCCACACACCCGCCCGTCCCTTCTCCCCCCCACTCCCTCCCGACATCATATACCCCCCCACTGCCGCCCTTTTCGCGTACCGCCGACCGGACATGACTTCGCTCTATGCCGGCGGCGCCATCACATCCTACCGGCTCAGCGCCGGCGACTTTTTCGCCCACTCCGTCAAGTTCCGTTCCTCCGCAAACACCCACTTTTCCAACTTCAAACGCGACATCTCCAAGCACCCCGAGTTCATGGACCTCTTGTCCAAGCGAGTCACACCCGAGTGGATCCTCTTAGCGAGATTTCCACAACTGTGGAGGTCAATCTGCCGAGACCTAGTTTAAACTCAGTCGAAGCGGAGTGACGAACACAGCCGTCAGTGACCCGCATTTGCCCCTTTCCCCCACTGCTTTTTGAATGAGGTTATTCACCCTCTTGTTGGCGCACGGTTGGTCACCCGCCTCCAAATGGAATCTCCTCAATGATGACCAGAAACAGCCTATCTAGGTCTGCCGTGCAGAGTTCTCTGTAACGATATCTCTCTCCCACACCCACCCACCCCACACACACACACACGCACAGGCACAGGCACGCACACATCCCCGTACCAACTTCCATCGGTCAGACCGCCATCCTCTAGTCAAACGGCCGCTGCTGTCGTAGTCAAGCTCCCCCCCCCCCCCCCCCACACACGCACGGGGCCAGGCACGCAAACATCCCCTTACCAACCTCCATCAGTGGGACCGCCATCCGCCAGTCGAATGCGAGTGCCACCAGGTTGTTGCTGTCGTAGCCAAGCTCCCCCCCCCCGCCACACACACACACACACACTCACACACACACACACACACACACACACACGGGCACGGGCACGCACATATCCCCGTACCAACCTCCATCAGTGGGACCGCCATCCGCCAGTCGAATGCGAATGCCACCAGGTTGTTGCTGTCGTAGCCAAGCCCCCTCCCCCCCCCCCGCCACACACACACACACACACACACACACGAGCACAGGCCCGCAAACGTCCCCTTACCAACCTCATTAGTGGGACCGCCATCCGCCAGTCGAATGCGAGTGCCACCAGGTTGTTGCTGTCGTAGCCAAGCCCCCTCCCCCCCCCCCCCGCCACACACACACACACACACACACACACACACACACGGGCACGGGCCCGCAAACATCCCCGTACCAACCTCCATCAGTGGGACCGCCATCCGCCAGTCGAATGCGAGTGCCACCAGGCTGTTGCTGTCGTAGCCAATATCTCCGAGCGACTCCAGAATCTTTGACCTTTTGGGGGGGAAGGGGGGGGAGTTTCACGGTTGGGCGTTCGACTTTTACGGTTGAGTTTTTGGTTGAAGAACTTGTTGCTGGTGTTTCTAGTGCTGGTGCATGTGGTGTGGTGGTGCATGTGGCCGGTGGTGGCTGCCGGTGATGGTGCCAGTGGTGGCTGCTGTTCTTCGTGTCACTAGCGGTGGTGGAGTGTTGCTGCTGTTCTTGTCAGTCAAGCACGAGTGCCACCAGGCTGCTGCTATCGTAGCCAATATCTCCGAGCGACTCAAGTATCTTGGACCTTTGGGGGAGGGGGGAGGCAGGACTTGGTTGGTGCGGGTATGGTTGCTTGCGGTGTTATATGGTGCTGTTGCTGGTGTCTCTAGTTGGTCGATTTTGCAGTCCGTCGGACGCCTTTGATGGCGCATTAGACCCTAGGAAAGAGGCCGGCAGCTGTCAAAATTAGACCCCTAGCATGTCATCTGCCATCATGATTGCTGTGCACGCGGTGCGTGTCTCAAAACAGGCGACAAGGAAGTCAGCCAACTCGTGCCAGAACCTGGGGTTCTCCTGGCCTGGCCGAGGATTCATTAACTCCCGCATCCGCTCATCTAAATCGGCCTCCTCGGGGCGAGGAGGCCGTGTGCTGTTGCTTGACCTGCTGCTGCTGTCGCTGCGGGTGTTGCTGCTGGTGGTGGCTGCTGGTGGGTCTAGTGGGGTGGGTGGGTGGGTGCTGGTGGTGTGCTGTTGCTGTTGCCAATGCAACCAAGTTGTTGCTGTTGTAGCCAACATCTCGAGCGATTCAGTACCTTGGACCTTCCAGGGCAGGGGGGAGGGCGGGGTTTGGGAGGTGTTGACCAACCAGTGTGGTTGCTTGCGGTGTTGAAGGGTGTTGCTGCTGTTGTTGCTGCTGTTTGCTGCCGGTGTTTCTAGTGGTGCTGTTTCTGCTGCTGCTGTTGCTGTTGCTCGTGCTGTTGCTGCTGCTGGTCTGCTGCTGCTGCTGCTCCTTACCTGCTGCTGCTCCTGCTCCTTCTGTTGCTGCTAGTGCTGCTGGTAGAGGGCAGGCTGCTCACTAGACCTGACAGCTTGAGCAGTTAGGGGCACACCGACAGAGTGCAGGTGGCTAACTAGACCTCCAAACTTGAACAGACACGGGACACAAACACAGGCACGGGCACATACACAGCACAGCACAGGCAAACAGGCAAAGGCAGTGATTTCCTTTTCGGCTGTCCACAGCCATTTGGCTGTACTCCGGCTGTACTTTGACCTTGAACACAGCTCGACCCATTCGGTGGATTAGTGGTCTGACAAGCCCACCAGACAGAGCTCGTCAAGAGCTTTCAAATGACTGATGTGTGAGGACAAACAGTCAACGTGAGGTCAACGGTCAACGCGGTCAAAGCAAAATCCGGCTGTGAAATAATTAATTTAAGTTCCTGAAAAGGAAATCACTGGGCACAGGCAACCAAAGGCACAGGCAAATACAGGCAAACACAGGCAAACACAGTGGGGTTGCCCAAGGTCAAAAAAAGTAGCACGGTTTCCGCTGCTCCCCCTAGCAATGTTGTAGGCCTAGGTTGTACAGGAACAGCGCCCCTGGTTTGGGGTCCTGGCGTGGCGTGTGCGCAGGCACAGGCACAGGCACAGGCACAGGCACAGGCACAGGCACAGGCACAGGCGCAGGCGCAGGCACAGGCACAGGCACAGGCACAGGCACAGGCACAGGCACAGGCACAGGCACAGGCACAGGCACAGGCACAGGCACAGGCACAGGCACAGGCACAGGCACAGGCACAGGCACAGGCAGGCACAGGCACAGGCACAGGCACAGGCACAGGCACAGGCACAGGCACAGGCACAGGCACAGTCACAGGGACAGGCACAGGCACAGGCACAGGCACAGGCACAGGCACAGGCACAGGCACAGGCACAGGCACAGGCACAGACACCGGCACAGGCACAGGCACAGGCACAGGCACAGGCACAGGCACAGGCACAGCACAGGCACAGGCACAGGCACAGGCACAGGCACAGGCACAGGCACAGGCACAGGCACAGGGCCAGGCACAGGCACAGGCACAGGCACAGGCACAGGCACAGGCACAGGCACAGGCACAGGCACAGGCACAGGCACAGGCACAGGCACAGGCAAACACAGGCACAGGCACAGACAAACACAGACATAGACAAACACAAAGCAGACAAACACAGACACAGGCACAGGCACAGTAGCAGTAACAGCAACATGGGGTTTCCAGCTAAGCAGGCTACTCTTCTACTAGAGCAACCCGCCGATACTCCAGCACACTTAAGTACTAGAGTACCGCCGGCTCCCGGCCGATAGACTACCGCTCCCGCCGGCTAGACTACCCCAAACAGCGGTCTCTGAGAGACATGTCTGGCAAGGAGCATATAGGAGAGGACCTTCCTCAGGTCACATCGTGGCCTTGTGGCCAGTCAAGCCGGCAGAGCCGACTGGCGCTGACTGGAACGGTCCCCGCCTGGTAGTGCACGGCTGTCCAGCTCTCGTTTGCATGGGGCTCAGCCAGCGCCCCATGCCTCATGCATGGCCAGGTCCCACCCTCCAGGGGTGCATGGACGACAGAGTTGTCATGGAGGCTGCCTGAAGACCTTCCAACGCCAGTCACCGGCAGACGAGCGACCCCGAGGATGAGCGCGGTGACGAACGCTGCGATTGGTGAAGCGGATTTACTCTGTGTTGCCTCGGCGGTCGCCACCGCTGAAGCCGTGATGGTAGCCCGCCTCCACGGGCAGCCATCTTGACCAATGTCCAGCATGCATTGACAGGCGCCAGCTCCTTCACTCGTCGATCAACTCGTCGAGATCGGTGCCGCATGGCGTCCTGCATGGGGGGAGGATAAGGGCCGTCTCCCGGCACGGGCCGCGGCAGCGCCGCGGCTACTCGCCAAGCCATGGCAGCGCCGGGCAAGCCGCTCCTGAAGTGTTCCACCGAGGGGCAGTCTAGCAGGAGCCGGGCCAGTCTTTTTTTACCCTGCTCGTCAGCGGCACAGAGATCCTCGTCACCAGCAGCGCCGCATTGCTGGGTCCAGGGCTCGGCGACGAGAACGCGCCTCCGTTAATCGAGCCCCAGGCACAGGCACAGGCACAGACAAACAAAGACATAGACAAACACAAAGCAGACAAAAACAGACACAGGCACAGGCATAGACACGGACCAGACACTTTGCCTTGGATACTCACCACACCCAGTAGCCCTGCATGAAGTAGTCGATGCTCTCGAGGCCCTGCGACGCGCGCACCTGCGAGTGTGGGGAGTAGGGAAAGGGTTTTAAATGGGTTTTATAGTTTTTTTTAAATGAAACATTGGCAACACTGTGGTGAAAACGAGAGTTTCATTTGCTATGATGCACTGCATCAAGAAGTCCATGCTCTCGAGGCCCGGTGACGCGCCTGCGAGTGTGGGGAGGGACGGAGTGTGGAACGTCTGGAAAGAGGAAACCTGAAATATGGATAACAAATTGTGACGGAAGCATTTTTCTGTGTTTTGCTGCCGTTGAGTACTCGATGCTCTCAATGCACTGCGACGCGCGGACCTGCGACGTGTGGGGATGGGCAGAGTGTGGAACGTCTGGAAAGAGTTTAAACCCGAAAAATGACAAGAAACTGTGTGAAACTGTGTGAACACAAGAGTTTCATGTTGCTGTGTTCCAGCGCGTAAAGTACTCAATGCTCTCGAGGCCCTGCGACACGTGCTCCTGTGTTTGATTTTTTTAGTAGGTTTAGCAGTGCTGGCAGCCACAGCCTGTCGGGGCAAGCGTGCTGGAGGACCCAGAACCGTCACCCTAGAACCAAATCCCTGAGCAGACAGACCCAAACGTCACCTTGATTCCATCGGGGTCGAGCCCCGTGCTGGGGTCTAGGCTCACCTGGCGAAACCAATATTATGGACCCTCGGGGTCCATAATATTGCCAATACATTCAGGGCCTGATTCAGGGCCTGATTCAGGGCCTGAACCCTGTGCATCAAGTGCTTTACCCTAAACCCTCAGCCATTAACCTCTATAACCCCCAACCCCTGACCCTCAGAACCGTTAAAATGTTACCTTGATTCCCTCGGGTTTGATCCCCCTATGGTGGGGTCCAAGCTCATGTGGCGAAACCAACATTCTGGACCCTGAACCTTGAACCCCAAATCCCTTAACCCTCAGCCCAAAACTCTAACCCCCCAAGCCCCTAAACCATGGCATAAAGACCTCAAAACACACACAATATGTCACCTTGATTCCCCTCGGGGTCGAGCCCCATGCTGGGGTCCAGGCTCATGTGGCAAAACCAACATTTTGAACCCTGAACGGTAAGCATAAAAGTGCTACCCTCAGCCCTTAACTCCTAACTCCCAACCCCTGCCCAGGCATCACAACCTTTATAATGTTACCTTGATTCCCTCGGGGTCGAGCCCCATGGTGGTGTCCAGGCTCATGTGGCGAAACCAACACGCTGACCCCTGAACCCTAAGCATCAAGTGCTGAAACCTAATCCCTCAGCCCTTTACCCCTAACCCCCACCCCCTGAGCCTCAGAGCCTTTATAATGTTACCTTGATTCCCTCGGGGTCGAGCCCCGTAGTGGGATCCAGGCTCATGTGGCGAAACCAGCACTCTTTGTCGAAGATGTAGGCCTGCATGTGTGTTTTGTGGATTTAGAGTTTAGGGTTCCTATCGTGTGTGTGTGCGAGTGTGTGTGTTTGTGTGTGTGTGTGTATGTGTGTTGCACAAACGCACACAAATGTCACACCTGCATCATACCCATCGTCCCACACACACATGTGTGTGTGTGTGTATGTAAAGGCTCCGTCGCGTCCCGATCGTTGGAGTTCGTGCCAGCCCCATGCAGCGAATCGAGGGAGAGTCACAAAGATGGGCAGTTAATAAGCGCCAGCAGAGCAGCAGTTGTGGTCACACGTGCGCACGCCACAGCATTCGGGCACCATGTGGCGGGGGTCCAGGGGCGCCGCCCCCGGAATCAGATCTTCTCATAATCTCAAGGAGAGAAAGCAGTCGTGAACACACGCGCCGCCCCCGGAAACTGAGCTGCTTAATACTGAAGAGAGAGAGAATAGAGGCAGTAGAGCAGCGCCAGCAGAGCAGCAGCTGAGAACTCACGTGCACGCAACGCCGCCGCATTGGGCCATCATGTGGCGGGGGCGCCCCCGGAAGCAGAGCTGTTTATTACTTATACCCATCGTCCCACACACATGTGTGTGTGTGTATGTATGTGTGTGTGCGTGCGTGTGTGTGTGTTTATGTGTGGGGGGGGGGGGATGCTGCACCAACACACACAAATGTCATACCTGCATCATACCCATCGTCCCCCACATGCGCGAGCGGAAGTAGCTCTGCGCACACTTCTGGCCTGCCCACAGCTCCAGACCGGACGTGACGAATCCTGCGTGTGTGTGTGTGCGTGTTTGTGTGTGGAGTGCGTGTGTGTGCGTGTGTGGTGTGTGTGTGTGTCGTGTGTGTGTGTGTGCGTGTGTGTGTGTGTGTTTGTGTGTGAGTGTGGGTGTCTTTGTGTTTATGACAGGGGTGGCCAGATGACACTTCCTGCAATTACGAAGTCTATGTTATCTGTGTGTGTGGGGGGGGGGGTGCACGCGTGTGTGCGGGCGTGTGTGTGTGTGTGCGTGTGCGTGCTTGTGTGTGTGTGTGTGCACACATGCAGACACACACACACACACACACACACACACACGCACACGCACACACACACACACATGTACACATACGCACACACACACACACGCGCGCCTGGCACAATCACCACCGGGTGCTTCGCTTTCCACCCCTTCTGGGCCGCAGCCCGACACACACACACACACACACACACGCCTCCCCCACTCCCCCCACACACACGCACCTGGCACAATCACCACCGGGTGCTTTGCTTTCCAGCCTTTCTTAGCCGCGGCCTGGCCCGGTCGCCAGTTGGTTGTTGCATTCCCGTCTCCCATGAACGAACCAAAGGACGTGCTCTTGAGCTGCTGCATGAGGGCTTCGAAGGAGTAGTGGCCTTGCGCCGCCTGCGAAGTTGGTGGTGTCATTGTGTGTTTGCCTGGTGTCTCAGTGATTGCACCGAATGTGGTATATTCAAGGCGCCGGATGCCTGAGTAAAGGGGACCCAGGGGCGTGCTCTTGCGCTGTTGCATGAGGTCTTCTAATGAGTAGTGGCCATGCGCCGGCTGCAAAAATGGTGGTGTGATTGTGTGTTTGCCGGGCGTCTCAGGGATTAAACAAAATCTGGTGTATTAAAGGCTCCGTCTCCCTGAGTCAAGAGCACCCCGGGGCTTTCTCTTGAGCTGTTGCACAAGGGCTTCGAAGGAGTAGTGGCCCTGCGCCGCCTGCGGAAGTGGTGGTGTGAGTGTGTGTGCGTCGGGTGCCCCAGTGATTGCACCAAATGTGGTGTATTGAAGGCTCTCCCTGAGTAAAGAGCACCCCGGGGCGGGGGCATGCTCCTGAGCTTTTGCATGAGTGCATGAGTGCGCCGCCTGCGACATTTGTGCTGTGAGAGAGTGCGCGCCGGGCGTCTCAGTGATTGCACCAAATCTGGTTTATTAAATGCACCGCCTCCCTGAGTAAAGAGCAATGAGTTGGCGTGCTCTTGAGCTGTTGCAAGAGAGCTTCGAAGGAGTAATGGCCTTGCGCCGCCTGCGACATTTGTGGTGTGAGTGTGTTTTCCGGTCGCCCCAGTATTGCACCAAATCCGGTGTATTACAGACACTGTCTCCCTGAGTAAAGGGCACCCCGGGGCATGCCCTTGAGCTGTTGCATGGGCGCATTGAAGAAGTAGTGGCCATGCGCCGCCTGCGGAAATGGTGGTGTTGAGTGTGTGTGCGCCGGGCGCCCCAGTAATTGCACCAAATATGGTGTATTAACGGCACCATCTCCCTGAGTAAAGAGCAACCCGGGGCGGGGGCACGCTCCTGAGCTTTTGCATTAGTGCATGAGTGCGCCGTCTGCGACATTTGTGGTGTGAGGGTGTGTGTGCCGGGCGCCCCAGCAATTGCACCAAATCTGGTTTATTAAAAGCATCGTCTCCCTGAGTAAAAGGCATTGAGTTGGCATGCTCTTGAGCTGTTGCATGAGGGCTTCAAAGGAGTAGTGGCCTTGCGCCGCCTGCGAAAATGGTGGTGTGAGTGTGTGTGCGCCGGGCGCCTCAGTAATTGCACAAAATTCTGTTTATTGAAGGCTCCATCTGCCTGAGTAAAGAGTATTGAGTTGGCATGCTCCTGAGCTGCTGCAGGAGTGCATCGAAGGAGTGGTGGCCATGCACCATCTGTGACATAGGCGGCACCACACATGCCCACGCACACACACGTACACACACGCAAACAAACACACGCACACACGCGCGTGCACACACACACACGCGTCCACACACGCAAACATGCACACGCACACACACTTGCACACACACACTTGCACGCACGCTCACTCACACACACACGCACACACACACACACACACACACACACACGCACACACACACACACACACCTGCTGCATGCTGTCCAGAGCCTCAAACATGTAGAGAACATGGGGATCCTGTGTGTGCGTGGGTGGGTGGGTGGAGTGTGGAGCGTGTGTGTGTGTGGAGTGTGGAGTGTGGTGTGGAGTGTGGAGTGTGGAGTGTGGTGTGTGGAGCATGGAGTGTGTGTGTGGAGTGTGGAGTGTGGAGTGGAGTGTGGAGTGTGGTGTGTGGTGTGTGGTGTGTGGAGTGTGTGAGTGGAGTGTGGAGTGTGGTGTGGTGTGGTGTGTGGAGTGTGGCGGAGGGGGGGGGGTCGTGTGAAGGGCACGCGGCGGCAAGGCACGTCAGTGATTTTGTTTCATTCTCTTTAGTTACCTTCTGGGAGCCGGCGTGCGGACCAACATCCCGTTGTACGCCTTGACCGCTGCCTTGGCGTTGACCGTTGACCATCAAATATAGGTAATTGTCAAGCTCTTGACAAGATCTATCTGATGGGATTGACAGACCATCAAGCAACTTGGTTGGTTGAGCTCTATCTGATAGGATCGTCAGTTACCAATTGGCTCCCAATGGCCCCAGGAGCCCAAAACAAAATCACTGAGGCAAAGAGAGACCGGTCTGCGTCAGTGGTTCTGAAAGGGATCTTGGGAAAATTATGCCCCCCCCCTCCGCTCACTTCCTCAAAAGGCGATTTGATTTGCAAAAATTGTGAATATGTGAGTCGATGCCCACGCCTTTGGAGTCGAAATTTGCGTAATCTTACCCCGCAAATGCATGTTTGCGGGGTGTGGGGTGGCTAACGGAAACACTTCTCTGCATGCAGGAGAGCTCCCCTAGACGTGTGGTCTAGGCCTCAACTCACGCCCCGGAGTCCTCCGGATGCGTACATGTTGAAACTGTAAAAACGCTGCATGTGGGACATGTATACACATACGTGGGACACATACGCACATGCACACCAGTGGCGCGGATGAAAATTTTGCATGATGGCGGTCTTGTGGCGCGGAACCAGCCCCGCAGGTCCGCTTGGAGCGATTGGGGTACATATCTTGTGGTGCGAAAGTGTGGCAGATTGGCGACTCGTACACTTTTCACACAAAACACGTCGCGACGTGCCGGTTCTAGTGTGACACGGAAGTTGCCTGTCCAACAGCCCTCCCTCCCGTGTTCGATTTTACAGTCCGTCGGACGCCTTTGATGGCGCATTAGACCCTAGGAAAGAGGCCGGCAGCTGTCAAAATTAGACCCCTAGCATGCCATCTGCCATCATGATTGCTGTGCATGCGGTGCGTGTCTCAAAACAGGCGACAAGGAAGTCAGCCAACTCGTGCCAGAGCCTGGGGTTCTCCTGGCCTGGCCGAGGATTCATTAACTCCCGTGTGTGATGCATGCCAGTGGTGTCATGAAGGAAACCGAGAATGTCATGTTTGCCCCCGCAACACAGGAGCGAACATGCCCAGTTGTCCCCGTAAGAGGCATTTGTTTTCGGGAAAGTGTGAAAATTGTCAAATTTCAAACTTTTCAGATCGAAATTCTAGCGACTCGCCCCCGCAGTTCCCCCCGAAATTCCCGGTTCGCCCCCGCCGCGGGGTCTACGGGGGGGCTGCGGGGCGCTAATGACACCACTTATGCATGCATCCACGTCACGCATTTCTGAACCACTGACGCGCGTGTCTGCACACCCACACACAAACACACACACACACACACACACACACACAAACACACACACGCAAACACACACATACACACACACACACACACACGCACCCACACACATGCACACACACACACGCAAACACCCACACGCAAACACGTAGGGTGTAAAACACACACACAAAGAGAGACATTCATTTCAGTTTTCACACATGCACACACACACACACACCTGCTGCATGCTGCCCAGGGCATCAACACACTACACAGCTTCCCGGCACACACACGCACACACACACGCACAGACGCACCCACACGCAAACGCACGCATGCACGCGCACACACACGCACACGCACACGCACACGCACACGCACACGCACACACCCATGCGCACCTCTGACATGAGTCCCAGGTGGGCCCCAATCAGCACCACCGCGACAAAAGGAACGGCACCAGCCATCAGCCACCGAAAGATGCCGGGCCAGTTCAGCCTCCGGCGCGCGCGTGCAGGTGGCGAGAACGGCGGTGGTGATTGTGATGGCTGGGGCATGGATGCTGCGTCGCTGGGGTCCCTCTCCTCCTGCTTCTGCTTGTCCCCGCCCGCATGGGGTGCACCACCCTCATGCGCCTCTCCAGCGTCCGCCTTCTCCTTCCCAGCAGCAGCCTTCTTGTTGTTTCGAGGTCCCATGCCTCGCAACAGACGGGATAGACCGATCCAGATCGCGTTCCTGACAAGTGCGATAATGCGATAAGTGTGTCCCTCACCTCCTGGTGATGCTTTTTCCTTGCAGCATCCACAGGGCATCCCACAACTTTGAACACTTTGAACTCTCGTGCAGTGGTACCTCTTATCCGAGAATTTGCGCCTCCTCCCACAAACAACCCCAAGCATCTGCCGGCGCTCAAGGCAGGCCGCCGCCTATTGACGCAGGGCTCAAGGTAGCTTCACTGCCGTGGTGCAGCAGCTGTGCAGGGACAGCCACGCAGCTGGGGGCCGCCCCCCTGCAGTGCGAGCAGCACGAGTCGCCAGGATGGCCCATGCTGCAGCCCCCAGCCCTGCGCAGCCAGCACGCGTGGGGAGGGAGCTGCAGCGGTATGCGGATACCGATGGAGCGCGCTTGGTCGCGGGGTGAGTCCGTCGTTGCTGGCCTGGGCAGAGAATGTCTTCAGAATGTTTTTGGCACTCAGCCTGCATCTGGCCTGCATCTCCCCCTGGCATGCGTGCCATGTGTGACCATACCTGAATGCCATGTTCTGAATGCCATGTTGCTGCAGCAGCAGCTAATGAGGCAGACGACGCGCCGCACACAACTGCCGGCACACACACACACACACAACATAGTGAAATGCACACGCACACACGTGCAACCGACACACTAAAAAGGGCACACACACACACACACACACACACACACACACAGGGGGGTCTCACTCACACGCACATACACGCACACGCACGCGCACACACACACACACAAACACACCTCGCAGGTGCATCCCAGCGCGGTGGCGTCCCGGAAGCAGACACAGTGAATGCATCATCGAAGTGCTGCTTGTGTCATCCCGCGGGAAGGACGCCGCTGGGCGCAGCAAGGCATCAGACGGCAAGGGGCTGTGCTTCCCAAAGGTGTGTGTGTGTGTGTGTGTGCGTGTATGTGTGTGTGCGTGCATGCGATTGTGGCGGGGGGGTGTTGCAGCCTGGGCGCAGCAAGGCGTCCGACGGCAAGGAGCTGTGCTGGGAGTTCACGACTAGTCCGCACATGCATGAACATGCACGCAAACACACTCTCTTGCACACACAAACACACACACACAGGGTGGGGGAGCTAGACGAGAGCGCGGAGGAGGCAGCACGGCGAGACACACACACACACACACACGCACACACACACACACACACACGAAGGGGGGGTGGGAGCTGGATGAGACTGCTGAGGAGGCAGCACGGCGAGAATGTGTCGAGGAAGCGGGCGTGCGCGGCACGCTGATGGTGGGTGGGTGGGTGCATCTGTTTGTGTGCGTGTGTGGTTGGGGGTGGGTGGGTTTATGTCACCCTGCTGGTGTGTGTGTGTTTTGCGTGTGTAGCTGTATGTGCGTGTGGATGTGTGTGTGCGTGTGTGTGTGTGTCGCCCTGCTAGAGGGTGTGCGCTTGCGTGTGATTGTGTGCGTGTGTGTGCGCGCGTGTGCGGCATGTGTGTGTTGAGGAGGCGGGTGTGCGCGGCACTCTGATGGTGGGCTTGCGTAAGTGCATGTGTGTGTGCGAGGCACCCTGATGGTGTTTGTGATTGTGTGCGTGTGTGTGTGCGTGTGCGGCATATGTGTGTTGAGGTCGGGTGGGTGTGCATGTGTGTGGGTTTCAGGTCACCCTGCTGGTATGTGTGCGTGTTGACGTGTGTGTGTGTGTGTCGCCCTGCTTGAGTGTGTGTGTGTACGTGTGTGATTGTGTGTGCGTGGGTGTGCGGCATGCGTGTGTTGAGGAGGGGTTTGTGCGCGGCACTCTGTGCGTGGGTGTGTGTGGGTGCGTGTGTTTGTATGCGTGGGTGTGGGTACCCGCCGCTGCTGTTGCTACTGTTGCTGCTGCCACTGCTGTTGCTGATTCCACCACCAGGCGCTCAACCCGTTGCCCCCAACGGATACACAGGAGCTCGCACTCGGCGCCTTTGCCTTCACGTCGTGCAAGCCCTTCAGCGTTGACGCCACTGCTGCTGCTGCTGCCGCTTCCACCACCACTAGGCCATTAACCTGACTCCCGAACACGCCCACGCAGGAGCCTGCACTCGGCGCATTCGCCTTCACGTCGTGCAAGCCCGCGTCGCGTGCGAGCCAGACGGGCAGGCGGGCACACCCTGGCCCCTGCACAAAAACAGTCGGCTCACAGTCTGTCAACTCCATTTTTGAACCACAATCTCCGGCACGCACGCACGCAGGAGCCCGCACTCGGCGCCTTCGCCTTCATGTCTTGCAAGCCCTCGGCGCGCGCGAGCCGGACGGGCGGGCGCACCATCGCTCACATGTACGTATCGTGTGTGCATGTGGAAGGGGGGGGGGTCTTGGCTGTGGCCGAGCAGCCTGACGCAGGGACACACACACACACACACCAGTGGTTCCGTTAATGATCTTGGGGAAATGCTGGCTCAACCTGGGCCTCGCGCTCAATTCCCCAATCTCAACCCGACCCTAGGCAATTTTTTGCGGAAACAAATGTGAAAAAACGATTTTCACACCGTTCGGGTCGAAATTCGTTCAATCTCAACCTGACGCGCCAGACCGAAGCGGCCAATCTCAACCCGCAAGTGCACTTTGTCCGGCTGCGGCTTGGCTAACAGAAACACCGACACACACACACACACACACTCTCTCAAGCACGATGGCATATACGCACGCACACGCACGCACATACGCACGCACGCACACGCGCACACTAGGTGCCTCTCCTAACCCTCTGTCTCTCTCCCTCTCCCTCCCTCCATGGCTAGGTACATTCTCGCTGTTGACCAGCAACCCGATGCATGCCCCCCCAGCGCCACCACACACACACTCACACACACACACACGCATGCACATGCATGCACGCGCACACATACACACACACACACACACACACAACACACAGGTACCTTCTTGCCGTGGACGAGCAGCTCGACACGTGGCCCGAGGGCGGGGAGCGCACGCGGCTCTGGGTCGCTCTTGAAGACGCGGCGCGGCACTGCCGCTACGAGTGGATGGTAAGGCTGTGCGGGTTGTGTGTCTAGGGTTTCTATCTAAAGCGTTGTAGCTATAGCATATAAGGCTGCCTAGCTAGCTAGGGCTTGTGGCGGCGAGCGCACGCGGCTGTGGTTCAAGCGAGAGGATGCGGCGCGGCACTGCCGCTATGAGTGGATGGTGAGCCTGTGCAAGTTGTTTGGCTAGGGTTTGGGGCTGCCTACCTAGGGTGTATGGCGGCGAGCGCAGGCGGCTGTGGGCCTTTAAACCCCGGAAACCGGAACCCCAAACCCTGCATCACTAGGCGCACACACACACACAGGCACACACACACACGCACACGACGCACAGGCGCGCGCGCTCGAAACGCTCATCGCGACGCCCGGCTGGCAGTCGTGGCTGTCGGCGGCTGCACCACAATCGCCGCACACACACACACACACACACACACTGCACAGGAACGCGCACTCGAAACGCTCATCGCCATGCCGGGCTGGCAGTCGTGTCGCGCTGCTGCACACACACACACACGCACATACACACACACACACTGCACACACAAACACACTGCGCAGGCGCGCGCGCTCGAGACGCTCATCGCGACGCCACACTGGCAGTTGTGGCTCACTGCTGTACACAAATGCACACACACATGCACACATGCACACACACACACTGCACACACACACACAATACACAGGCGCGCGCGCTCGAGGCGTTAATCGCGGCGCCCGGATGGCAGTCGTGGTATCTCGGCGGCCGCGCCCCAGTCGCCGCGCATCCTATTCAGGTTCTTTGCCGAAATTGACCCTAACAAAACCACACGCGCATCTTGCGTCGCAGGCACGCGCGCTCAAAACGCTCATCACGACGCCCGGTTGGAAGTCGTGGCTGTCGGCGGCCGCACCTCAATCGCCGCACACACACAGAGAGAGAGAGAGAGAGAGAGATCGTTACAGAGAACTCTGCACGGCAGACCTAGATAGGCTGTTTCTAGTCATCAATTGAGGAGATTCCGTTTGAAGGCGGGAGACCAACCGTGCGCCAGCAAGAGGGTGAACAACCTCATTCGTAAAGCAGTGGGGGAAAGGGGCAGTGGCGGGTCATTGACGGCTGTGTTCGTCAATCCGCCTCGACTGAGTTTAAACTAGGTGTCGGCAGAAGGACTTCCACAGTTGTGGAAATCATGCTAAGATGATCCACTCGGTGGTGACTCGCTCGGCGAACTCGGGGCGCTCGGGATGTCGCGTGTGAAGTTGAAGAGATGGATGTTTGCGGAGGGCGTAGAACGTGACGGAGTGGGCGCAAAAGTCACCGGCGTGAGCCGGAAGAAGGTGATGGCGCCGCCGGCATAGAGCGAAGTCGTGTCCGAACAGCGGTATTCGTGCAAGTGGGAGGCAGTGGGAGGGAGGCAGCGGGAGGGTAGTCGGAGGGAGAGGGGGAGGCGCAGGGGAGGGTTAGGGAGGGGCGAGGGGCACAAGATGGGGTGGGGTGCAGCGGGGATGGAGGGGTGGAAGACAGGAGAAGGGAGGGAGGAGAGGGGAGAGAGGAGGGAGCCACACTGTGGCCCGGCCACATGGCGCACACATAGGCGCTGGTAGCATGGGGGGGGGGGTGCATGGGGTGCATGTGCGCGCATGGGGCGCATGGGGAGGGGCAACTCCATGTAACGAGCATGTGGGTGTATGGAGGTCGACGGGCGGCAGTGGGATAAGCGGTGGGTCTCTTGAGGTGGGGCGTGGGGTTGAATGAACGACTGGGCAGTGGGCGGGACGGTGGCGGCTGGAGGAACTCGGTAGCTCAAGTTGAGCGGTGGCTCGGGCCGCATGGCGGTCGAGGTGATGGCACTGAGATACCTGGGCTCCGTTGTCTGAAGCTGCAGAGCTGCGGGGGGAGGGAAATCTGTGCGGTAGGGCGTCAAGTGTTTTTTGCCACACACACACACACGCGCGCACACAGGCGCGCGCGCTTGAGACGCTCATCGCTACGCCCGGCTGGCAGTCGTGGCTGTCGGCGGCCGCAACTCGATCGCCGCACACACACACACACACTGCACAAGCGCGCGCACTCGAGACGCTCATCGCCACGCCCGGCTGGCAGTCGTGGCTGTCGGCGGCCGCACCTCAGTCGCCGCACACACACACACACAGGCGCGCGCGCTCGAGACGCTCATCACCACGCCGGGCTGGCAGTCGTGCCTCTAGGCGGCCGCACCCCAGTCGCCGCACACACACACACACGGCACAGGCGCGCACACTCGAAACGCTCATCGCCACGCCCGGCTGGCAGTCGTGGCTGTCTGCGGCCGCATCACAATCGCCGCACACACACACACACGCACACTGCACAGGCACGCGCGCTTGAAACGCTCATCGCCACGCCGGGCTGGAAGTCGTGGCTCTCGGCGGCCGCACCACAATCGCCGCATCTGCAGCAGCCGCGGGGGGCGCTGCTGAAGTCATCCGACGGCGCCGAGTCTCCCGCCACAACGTGCGTTCACACGCGCACGTACACACGGGGCACACGCATGCGACGCACGCATGCGCACGGCACGCGCGACGCACACACACGCCCCCACACGTTGTTGCTCATCTGACCCTGAGTCTCGCGCCACAGCGTGCGTACACACACGCGTGCACGCGCACGCACACACGACTCACACGACACATGCATGCACACGCACACGCGGTACTCACGACGCACACACCATACGCATCGCACGCATGCACACGCACACAGGCTCGCACACGCTTGCACGCACAGAGAGAGAGGGGGGGGGAGATGGCGTTGCAGAGAACTCTGATCGGCAGACCTAGATAGGCTGTTCCACACACACACTGCATACACACACACACACGCACACACACGCACACACACGCACACACACATGCACATACGCACACACACATACACGCACATTCACGCACACACACGCACACACACACACAGAGCGACGGTGCCGCGGGCGCTGCTGATGGCTTGCCGCACACACACACACATACACGCACATTCACGCACTCACATACATACATACACACACAGAGCGACGGTGCCGCTTGCGCTGCTGATGGCGTCCGACGCCCCCCCCCCCCCCCCCCCCCACACACACACACACAAACACACTCAGCAAGAGAATGGACCCTCAAAATGCACACACACGCACACACACGCGCGCGCGCACACACACATACAGCAAGAGAGTGGACCCTCAACATGCACACACACGCACACACACAAAGGGCAACGGTGCCGCGCGCGCTGCTGATGGCCCCCGACGCCCCCGAGTCCCCCACCACCACGTCGGTCCTGCACTCTGTCGGCAGCGAGCTCTCGTGCGAGACGTTTGACTGCGCGTGCGCGTACGCGCGCGCCGCCGCGGGCGCGTCCCCCAATGCAGCGGCCTCCCAGATCTCTCCGGCGCTCATCTGAATGTGCGCGCACACCGCCAGTGTGTGGGGCGTCCCTGGAATCACCCTCCCCCCCCTCCCCCCGCCCACCCACCACCCACCCGCCCATCTCCACCCATCCCCAAGGCCCTGTGAGGGCCGGGCTTGTCGTGAAGGGCGGCGGCGTTCGGCAGGGACTGAGAGCTGTCATGCGAGACGTTTTGACTAAGCGTACGCGCGCGCCGCCACGGGCGTGTCCCCCAATGCAGCGGCCTCCCAGGTCTGACCGGCGCTCGACTGAGCGTGCGCGCACACCGCCGGCGTGGGGGGCGTCCCCGGTAACCCCCCAGGGCTCTGTGGGGGCCGAGCTTGTCCCCAAAGGCTTCGGCGCTCGGCAGGGAGCTGTCGTTTGCCAGACACCCGCGTGTGCGTGCGCCACTGCGCGCGTGTGTTTCTCCACTGCGGCCCCCTCCAGTGCGCTGCGGGGCGCCCAGTGGGTAGCATGGGGGCCCTCTTTGTTTCAGTATTGAGCAGAGTAGATAAGCGCAAGCGTGTGTGTGTGGCGGGGGGGGGGAGACGTGTAGACGACTAGTCCCCTGGTCTAGGGGTGAACGGAACTCGAATGCGCACCACAGTTGGCGGTTTTCAACTGATTCCACTCTCTGATCTACGCAACCACGGGGCGTCCCTCAAGGTGCATCAAGCACAACTGTAAAAGTATCACACTGGTTAGAAGTCTGTAACCTCCCTTTCAAACTCTCTCACAGTGCGCTGTGCAGGCACGTGACTGGACAGTTTTCACATCAGTCCCCGTACAGCTGCCGCAGATGTCCAGCAAGGCCACGCAGTGCGGCAGCCTACCACTGTGTCAAAAGAAGGAAGCTACTTATTCGGCTGCCGGCAGCTCCAGCCCTTGCGATTGCTGGTAGGCTGGCGCGCTGCGTGGCCTTGCGGGCTCTCTTAGTAGAGCTCCCCTACACGTGTAGTTTAGGCCTTAAATCACGCCCCGGGGTTCTCCGGGCGCATACGCGTAAAACCTGTAAAACCCTTTCGCTTGCACCCGTTCATCCGCGCCTTCTGGTCTGGTCTACTAGGGGGAGATTACGGGTTGTGTATGTATGTGTGTTGGAGAGTGAGATTGTTACACGAACCGGTGGTACTTCCAAACCGCCCCCGAGGGGACGCGGGCTCACTGTATGTGTGGGAGACGGGAGAGGGATGAGGAAAGGGAAGGCGAAGGGGTGCGCCACAGGCTCATGGGTCACACTTCCAGGGGCACGCTCAATGACATACGCTTGTTGACCAACTGTCAATTGTTTTGTGTTTTTTTGTATTTTACGGGCGCGCACACTCTAGCAGAGCATCAACCGTCCGGCGTAGTCCACCCCGTGGGGCAGGCCACCCGCAAACTCGGCAAATCAGTATCAAAAACCAAGCCACAGAGTGGCCGGGGCGGGCGGGGCCCTCCGGGGGGTGGGCGGGGCAGCACGCTGACCCCTCAGCGCAGCCAGCGCCAGCGAGGTTCCTGCCTAGAGCGCAATGTGCGCCAGCTGTGGGCCGCCAAGCAATCAGCGCGCCGCCGTCGCCCACCCGCGGGGGGGGCGCCCTGATCAGTAGTCGTCCCGTAATGGGCAGCTTCGAAGAAGCTGGGTCGTGGCTGGCGGTCGCAGCCGCATGCGCTGCGCCTCCCTGAGCTCGGCAGCGCAAGCCTCGGGGCTGTGGGCGACCAGCGCCACAGCTAAGTTTCAGTTGTCAGACTTGCGAGCAGGTGGGGGTACCCGCTCACCGTGGAGAGAGATTGGTTACACGTGCCGGTGGTACTTCCCAAACACCCCCGAGGGGACACCGGGCTCACTGTATGTGCGGGGAGACGGGAAAGGGATGGAAAAAGGAAAGGCGAAGGGGTGCGCCGCAGGCTCAGGGGTCTCACTGCCGGGGGCACGCTCAATGGCATGCGCTTGTCAACTGTCAATTGTTTTTGTGTTTTTGTATTTTATGGGCGCGCACACTCTAGCAGAGCATCAACCGTCCGGCGTAGCCCACCCCGTGGGGTAGGCCACCCGCAAACTTTGCAAATCAGTATCAAAACCCCAGCCACAGAGTGGCTGGGGCGGGCGGGGCGCCGGGAGAGAGAGATTGTTACACGGGCCGGTGGTACTCCCCACGCCCCCGAGGGGACGCGGGCTCACTGTATGTGTAGGGAAACAGGAAGGGGATTGGAAAATTCGAGTGGCTGTGATGGGGAGAGAGGGGGTAATGTCACAAGCTTGGTATATTGTAAGTCGCAGAACAGCTTGTGACAGTTGTGATTTGAAAAACACGACATGGATCAGTGTTCTCCTGGTGTAGCTGGTTATCACGTTTGCTTAACACGCTAAAGGTCAGCGGTTCGAGCCCGTTGGAGAATACGTTTTTGCTTATGCCGATCTGCCGACCCCACACACCCTGTGAAAGGACCACACAGCCAGGACCGAGGACCTAGAAAACCTAGTTGTATGGAGCCCCCAACCCCTCTCTGCCCCCCCCGAAAGTTTTGATCCGCGAGCGAGCTTTTTTTGTATCTGCGATGTCGCAGTAACAGTAACAGTAAAACAGTAACACGGGGTTTCCAGCTAAGCAGGCTACTCTTCTACTAGAGACACCCGCCGATACTCCAGCACACCTACGTACTAGAGTACCGCCGGCTCCCGGCCGATAGACTACCGCTCCCGCCGGCTAGACTACCCCAAACAGCGGTCTCTGAGAGACATGTCTGGCAAGGAGCATATAGGAGATGACCTTCCTCAGGGTCACAGAAGTGGCCTTGTGGCCAGTCAAGCCGGCAGAGCCGACTGGCGCTGACTGGAACGGTCCCCGCCTGGTAGTGCACGGCTGTCCAGCTCTCGTTTGCATGGGGCTCAGCCGGCGCAGAGGGAGAGGGAGGGAGAGGGAGAGGGAGAGAGGGAGAGAGAGGGAGAGGGAGAAAGAGGGAGAGAGGAAGAGAGGAAGAGAGGGAGAGAGACAGAGAGGGCGCCCGGGAGATAGACAGGCACAGAGTGCGTGCACGCATAACGCATCTCCAAGGTACTCACGTGCAGCCACTTCCCCACGCCCGGGTCCACCCCCGGCTCCGACCCCATCAGCGGCGCCATCTACGCGACGATGCCAGCATTCAGCCGCGTGGGCGCAGGGTCGGCGAGCACGATCGCGTAGCTCGAGTGCAGCACGGCGGACAAGCCTTCGGGCGACTGTGTGTGTGAGGGGGGGGGCGTGGGTTGTAGGTGCGAGCACAAGTGCTAGTGTGTGTTTGTGGCGGTGTTAGTGTATGTGTGTGTGTTTGTGTGTGTGTGATGGTGTGTGGGTGGGGGGCGAGCACGATGGCGCAGCTCGAGTGCAGCACGGCGGACAGGCCTTCAGGCGACTGTGTACGTAGTGTGTGTGTGTGTGTGTGATGGTGTGCGTGGGAGGCACGATTGTGCAGCTCGAATGGAGCACGATTGCGCAGCTAAAATGGAGCATGTCGGAAAGGCCTTCGGGGGACTGGGTGTGTGACCGTACCGCTGTGCCTTTGCGCCTAATAAAGTCCAAAAACGCCCTGTATAGGCAGAGCAAAGACGAAATTGTTTTCAAGTCAGGAAACGCCCTGCAAAGGCGGCCGATTCAAAAATAAACTGCGGGGCCCCGCAAAGGCAATACCAACGTGTTGCATACCGTTGGACAGCCTTGATACGAGCTTTCAAATGCACTACGTCTTGCAGCAATCAATCACATTTTCCTAGCTCCCTGCAGACCGTTTCGCGTGTAGACACGGCTTAACAGGGACAGACGGCTTGTAACCCTCCCTCTCTCTCTTTCTCTCTGTGACAAGCTCTCTGCGACGCCCACACCGCAACGGGCGCAGCTCTCTCATTACTTTATATATCAGATGCAGCCAGCTTGCCAGGCCTCTGTTGCGTGCAGCAAAAAACCTTCGAGCGGCCGCGCAAAGGCAGCGCAAAGACAAAATTAAGTCGAAATCCCTCAACCAAAAGCGTAAAAAGTCAAAATAATTAGGCATCTGGCGGACCCCCGCAAAGGCACAGCGGTGCTACGGTAGGGGTGTGGGGGTGAGAGGTGTGGATGCGTGTGTGTTTATGGATGTGTGCGGATAGATGTGTGTGTGTGTGTGGTGCGAGCAGGTGGTCAGTCAACTGTGTGTGCGGTGGTGGTGGTGGTGGTGGTGGTAGTATGCGTACGCGTGTGCGGTCATGTGTGATCCCATGTGATCTCCTTCCCCAGGATGTGTATGTGTGCGTGCGTGCGTGTGCGTGCATGTGTGTGCTGTGGGGGTACAGGGGGTCTTCGGTCGTGCGATGTCGCAGAGCCAGATAAACAATTGTTTAATCTGAGAGCCTACGCACAAAGTTTGTGCCACAATCGCTGTGTGTGCGGGGGAGCCAGACCAAACATATATTTTGATGCGCGAGCGAGAAAGTCGGATGCAAAAAATGCCAAGAGGGGTGCCTCCTCACAAAAGCTGCGGGGCGCGCAGTGTGAGAAGCCCTGGCACTTGAAGTTTGCAGTTTACAATTTACAGTACGCACCCTTGGGATTGAGGGAGCTGCCTGACGAGGCTAGCTACCATTCTGACACTTGAAGCCACGTGGTAGCAGCGGGTCGTGCTAGCTGGACACACACACACACACACACACATACACACACACACACACACACACACACACACACACACGCACACACACACACACACACACACACACACACACGCCTGCCCCACACGCTGATGTCCCGCGTACGCCACACGTGCAGGGGGCGTGCACACACGCGCGCTGGCCTCTGGAGCGCGCATACGAGCAGGATGCGACTCCGATAAGACACCCGTCTATCCTTCCAGGTCGTGTTTGTATGGGACCAGACACCTGATGTAAGTTGTCCAGGCGAGTGGCCTTGGTGGAACCACTGGTGTGTGCCGCCGGGCATGGCGCTGCCGTCATGGGGGCAGCAGCAGCCTTATCACAGCCCCATCGTCTGATCCGCGCAAGTGAATGCGGTCAAAACGTCTGAGGCAGTCCAGGGTGCGCCTCAGGCGGTGGAGGGCGCCCAAGGCAGTCGCGGCGGCGCCTGAGGCGATCAGGGGTGCTCCTCAGGCGACGCGCCTGGGGCGGTCGGCGCGCCTGAGGCGCCGCCCGATCCGCGCAAGTGAATGGGACACCTGAGGCACCGCCTCAGGCATTGTGAATGTGGTAGGGATGGTGGCAGCAGCAGCGCGTGCCCCTGACCTCGTGATCCGATGTGGCATTGGCGGCCGCAGCAGCGTCGTGGCGCTGTCCTCCCCGCCCGATGCCTGCCTGCCCCGACACTCACGACTAAGCTTCTGCGACCGAAACTGTGCGCCGTTTGGGGAAGTCCCCTCTCAACCAGGCGGCATGCGCGCTGTGGGACTGGCTGGCGTCCACAGTCCACCAGCGTCCTTTGCAAGCTCGCCAAGTAGAAGCGTCCTGGATGGTGGAAGACCCCTCCCTCCGAGCAGGCACCCGCACGCGTTCTGCACGCGCTTTCTAGAGCAGCGCACAAGCCGTCCAGATATACTGCCGAGGGACGACCGAGCGAGCGAAGGGCGGCTGTGAAGAGGTGCGCACAATGGCATCGTAACACAGGGGTCCTCCTGCCTTTCAGTCATTCAGTCAAGAGGCCCAAGGCATTGGACCATTGCTCAGGTGGCAGTGTGAGTGTGTGTGTGTGTGTGTGTGTGTTGCGCGTTTGGGGTTTGGGGTTTGGGGTTTGGGGCTCGGTCGGACTCTCCTGGCCTCTCCTCGCCTCAGTCTGCGAGAGCCATGTCCGCCCCACCGTCCACCGCCGATGCGCCAGAGGCCAGCCCCTCATGCTGGAGCGTGCGCCAGCTGCGGGACGAGCTGGCGAGGCTCGGCATCGACGCGCGCGGCTGCGTCGAGGAGCGGGAGCTCGTGGACCTGGTGGTGGGCCACCAGCAACATGGCGTCCCAGCCACCGCTCCATCGGCGCCGGACGGCGGGCAGGCGGCTGGGTGAGCAAACGCCATGCGCCGGCGCATGCGCCATGCGCCTTGTGCATGCGTGACGGGGCATGCACTGTGAGTGCGGGTGTCCTGTGCACACAACTCCTTTCCACCCTGCGTGCCATGATACCAATACACACGCTCAAGCTGGAGCTCGCTTGGTGCATGCGCGATGTACATCTCACGCGCCGGCCATGCACGCTCACATGCACGCGCACATGCCACGCCCCCTGCGCGCATCCCATCCCCCCCCACCTCCCCCCCCCCCCCCCCCCCCCCCCGTCGCCACCGTCATTGACGATGCCAGCTCATCAGGGAGGGGTGGGCCGTCGGAGGCTCCCCACGGCGTCAGCATTAACGCGGCCATGTGTGAGAACTGCTTGAAGAGGCGCCGAGACGGCCACAGGCTGTTCAGCTGCTCCGGCTGCAAGTCCGTGTACTATTGCAGCAAGTGGGTTTGCATGCTGCTGCTGCTGCTGTTGCTGTTGGTGCGTGGGTGCTTGCGTGTCTGAAGAGACATGGGGACACCAAGGCTTCCGAGACCGGAGCAGTGGCAAAACGATGCCCCCAAATGGGCACGCAGGGAGTGCCAGAACGAGACATGGCGGAACGGGGGCCACAAGCGGGTCTGCAAGCAGAGGCAAGCGGCCAAGGCTCTGATGGCTGAAGCCGGGCAGGCCCACATCTTCGCTGCATTCGCAAAGTGGCTCAAGAAGACACATATTTTTATGGCGACAACGGCGGCCAGCGCCCTGTTGTATGTCGGCACATCCAGGATCGCGACGCACACCCTCATGCTGTGCCTGGACTATGTGCCGAGCATGCCCCTCAACTTCAAGGTGAGCTGGGGTGTGGTGGGCAGGAGAGCAGGTGCCGGGGGACAGATCCGATCCTTCACTTACCAGGACGATGTGTGGTGCTCTCGTAGGTGCACACGTTTGAGGTGTTGATCAAGGCCGAGCTTGTGAGCATTCAGGGCGAGGGCGTGCTGCCTGAGCTGTCGCGCTGGGACCTGCCTGGCCCCGACCGCGGCTCGACGGTGGTGGTCATGGCGGGCCCGATGCGGCAGACGTTAATAAGCACACGACCTGAGGAGAAGGTGGATGCCGTCCTGAGCGGCCGCGAACAGTTGATGCCGCTGGAAGCCTGCATCGGCATCATGAACGACCCCGAGATGCAGCGCAAACTGAAGAACAACGAAGACATCAGATAGAGGCCCAGAAGGAGGTAGAACAAACTTTGAAAAGGCACCCACCTATCCTATCGGGCCTTGTTTGTATTTGCGCAACGACACCTTATGTAAGTCGTCCAGGCGAGTTGCCTTGATGGAACCACTTGTGTGTGACGGCGAGCAGGGCGTACGGCGCGGCACGGCTTGCGCCACTTGCACTCAACTGCTCAACCGTCTTGGCAGCAGCAGAATCCATGGCGGGAGCGGCAGCGCCCGTGCCCCTGCCTTTGGGAGCCGGTGTAGGCTTGGCGGCCGCAGCAGCGTCGTGGCGCTGCCCTCCCCGCTTGATGCCTGCCTGCCCCGACACTCACGATTGGGCCTCTGTGACCGAAACTGTGTGCCGTTTGGGAAAGTTTCCCCTCCACTAGGCGGCATGCGCGATGATGGACTGGCTGGCGGACTGGATGGTGGACTGGCTGGCGGACTGGCTGGCGGACTGGATGGTAGAAGATCCCCTCCATTCGAGCAGGCGCCCGCACGCGTACTGCACGCACTTTCTAGGTCAGCGCACAAGCCGTCCAGATCTACTGCCGAGGGACGACAGCGAGCGAGGAGCGGCTGCGCCGTAGGGGCGCACGGCATGATATGACACAGGATCGTAACACTGGGGTCCTCCTGCTTTTCAGACAGTCAGTCCTGGTAGGCTGGCGCGCTGCGTGGCCTTGCGGGCTCTACTAGTAGAGCTCCCCTAGACGTGTAGTCTAGGCCTTAACTCACGCCCCGGGGTCCTCCGGGCGCGTACATGTAAAAACTGTAAAAACAGACAGTCAGTCAAGATTCCCAAGGCAGTGGACCATTGCTCAGGTGGCAGTGTGTGAGTGTGTGTGTGTGTGTGTGTGTGCGCGTTTGGGGTTTGGGGTTCAGGGTTTGGGGCTAACAAGGTCGGGACATACCCTCGTCCTCGTCTCAGTTTGCGAGAGCCATGTCCGCTCCGCCGCCCACCGCCGATTCGCCAGAGGCCGGCCCCTCATGCTGGAGCGTGCGCCAGCTGCGCGACGAGCTGGCGAGGCTCGGCATCGACGCGCGCGGCTGCGTCGAGAAGCGGGAGCTCGTGGACCTGGTGGTGGGAGCAGCATGGCGGCCCAGCCGCCGATCCATCGGCGTCGCATGGCGGGCAGGCGGCAGGGTGAGCGCGCGCCCATGCGATGTGTGCATGCGTGCATGCACACTCGCATGGGGCATGGAGGCATGCACTGCTTGGTGTATAAGCGATGTACATCTGTCACGTGCCTGCATGCACATGCACGCTCACGTGCACGCTGGACCATGCCCCTGCGTGGCAGGCGTGCTCCCGGAGCTGTGGAGCCCGGCTCGTCAGGGACAGCTGGGCCATCGGAGGCTCCCCACCGCACCAGCATGGACGTGGCCATGTGTCACAACTGCTCCAAGCTGCGCCGAGACGGCCACAAGCTGTTCAGCTGCTCAGGCTGCAAGGCGGTGTACTACTGCAGCAAGTGGGTTTGCATGTTGCTGCTGCTACTGCTGCTGCCGCTGTTGCTGCCGCCGCTGTGTGCGTGGTGGCGTGTGATTGTGTGTGAAGAGAGGCAAGGGGACACCGAGGCTGCGAGGCCCAAACCTTGAAGGAGCAACAAAATAATGCCCCCCAATCGCCGCGCAGGGAGTGTCAGAATGAGTCGTGGCGGAATGGGGGCCACAAAAAGATCTGCAAGAACCACCAGGCAACCAGGGCTGTGATGGCTGAGGCTGGGGTGGCGGAGATCTTCACTGCGTTCCAGAAATGGATCAGGAAGATGCCAGTAATGCTGACCTCGGCGGCGGCCAGTTCCCTGGTGCCGAAATCCAGGCTCGCGACGCACGCCTTCGTGCTGAGCCTGGATTATGAGCCGAGCATGCCCCTCCAGTTCAAGGTGAGAGCTGGCGTGGGTGGTGCTGGGGGGGAGGGGGGGCAATTTCTGGGGGGGGCAGCGCCGAGCCCTGCCCTCACTCACTGTGACGATGTGTGGTGCTCTCGTAGGTGCGGACGTTTGAGGTGGTGACCAAGGCTGAGCTGTGTGTGCGACCATTCAGCAACAGCACGAGGGCGGGATGTTTGAGCTGTCGCGCTGGGACCCGCCTGGCCCCTGCCGCCGCACGACAGTGGCGGTCGTGGCGAGCCAGATGCGGGAGTTGTTTGAGGTTACGTTATCTGCGGAGGGGGTGGCTGACATCCAGAGCGGCTGCCAACAGTTGATGCCGCTGGAAGCCTGCATTCGCGAAATGAACGACCCCGAGATGCAGAGGACACTGATGAGCAACGAAGACATCAGATAGGGGCCCAGAAGGAGGTAGAACAAACTTTGATAAGGCACCAGCCTATCCTATCAGGCCTTGTTTGTATGTGCGCAACGACACCTGATGTAAGTCGTCCAGGCGAGTCGCCTTGATGGAACCACTAGTGTGTGACGGCGAGCGGGGCGTACGGCACGGCTCGCGCCACTTGCACTCACTGCCACCGTGTTGGCAGTAGCAGAGCCCATGGCGGGAGCAGCAGCGCCCGTGCACCCGCCCTTGGGAACTGGTGTAGGCTTGGCGGACACGCGCGGTGCCCTCTGGAGCGCGCGAGCAGGGTGTGTGCCAGTGCCATGTGGTTCTGCCTAGGCACCCAGCCTATCGCGATCGCAACATGCCTCATTCAAGTTATCCAGATAGGCCGCCTTAGAGCCACATTGTGTGCGCGTGGGCATGGCGCACGGCGCGGCACAGTTGGCGCCGCCCGCTGCAGCACCCACAGCAGCTCGCCTGCCCCTGCTTCGAGAGCAGTGCGGACTTGGCGCCCGCAGCAGCGTCGTGGGCGTTGCTCTCCCCGCCCGATGCCTGCCTGCGCCAACACAACACCTGACCGAGCCTGCGCGCCGTCAGGGTGAAGGCTCCTCGCCAGTGCTTCTTCTTCAATTGATTTCAATTAATTAATTCTTACAGCCCGGCCGCCGGCGGCCAGGGCGAAAATCGGCAAAAAAAATCGGCAAAAAATCAATTAATTATTTCCGCCCGGAAACCGCCGTAGGCGGTCAACCGCCCAATCGAAGAAGCACTGCTCCTCGCCGGCGGCGAGTGTCAGGCAGGCAGGCGTCCTTCAAGAGGCCGCCGCTGCAGCTTCCTCAGCGGCACCAGCGTTTTCAGCGGGCTGGAGCGTAGTGATGATAGATGTTACAGACAGGGACACCTCTAAAGGCGTATAAGACCGTGCTCGGCGCGTATGGCCGGAGCACCTTACTGAGATGGCTGGCTGTTGGTGGTGGGGAACCCCAACTCTGTAAAGAGCGTGGGCGCACCCCTGGTCCCCTACCGCAGCGGCAGCTAACGCTTGTTGAAGCTTGTAGTAGATGGTGCAGCGACCGTTCTCTCCAAACAGGCGCCCGCATGCGTTCACGATGTGTATGCACTTCTAGAACAGTGCACAAGCCGCCCAGATCCAAAGCCGAGGGACAACAGCGCTGCGTGCACTTGTACAGGTGACTCACCCCTCTCGGCACCGATGCCCGCATTATTGCTGCGCTGCACTCGTAGATCAGCGCACGCTGCATTATTGCTGCGCTCTGCCCGGATCCGAAAGAGATGCCGGTCGCAACACCATCCCACCAGGGATCACCCATCCTCGCCATCTAGAGTAAGAAAATATATTGAGATATCGCAGTTCTCAAAGTGTTTGGCGCACCCCACGAAAAAACGAAAATCGCAAATCGCAAAAAAACTTGAATTGTCGACGCATGCACCCCCGAGCGCCGCAGTATCGACACGACCCAAGCCAGCACGACAGCCGTGGTGACCCCTGGGACCTGAAGACTGCGCAAGGGTGGCGTGGAGGGCCTTCGGGGGTCACATTCCAGCCATGCATCCGCACTAGTCGCCCTCGTATGCTCCCCTCCCGCCACCGCACGCCCGACCAGGGCAGCTCTAAGAAGCGCTTAGTCGGTGGCATCATCGTCACGCGGCCAATCACGCGGCGGAATGGCCGTTCCCGATTTCACCGTTTTCCGTTTTCCGTTTTGAAAAAAGTGAGGTACGCCAAACAGTTTGAGAACTGCGATACACAGTGAGAGAGGGGTCAGCTGTGTGTGTGTGTGTGTGTGTGTGTATGGAGCCTGCACTGTGGTGCTGCTTGCTTGGCGCCCGCCACTACGTGGTTGGCGCTACCGTGGGCTGCTTTTGTAGCTTGACCTTTTTGGTGGGCCCCGTGCCTGCTCTCTTAAGTCCCGCTGGAGCTTTGGAACCGAACGTGTGACCGCCAGCAGTGGATTGTGTACCAGTGGTCCCTGGGAAGGATTTTAGTAATTAGTTTTTTGCCGGCTCCAGCAACTTTGACCGCTCATACCAGGCACAATACACAGCGGGTATACACGCAACGCATGCCGTTGGGCTGCTCTCGGCACGAGCTTTCCAACGCACCGCTCCGCGCCCTCTCCCACTAAGTGTGTGGTGGTTTTCTGGGAAATGGGAAATCCGGCTCGGAGCGGTATACGGCTCGCAGGGGAATCACTGTCGTGTACGTGTGCGCGCGTAGGGTTTGGGGAAATGTGAAGGGTTTGGGGCTGACCCACTCGCAGTTCGTCCCTCTGTAGACTGCGCGAGCCATGTCGCCTCCACCGCCCACCGCCGATGCGCCAGAGGCCAGCCCCTCATGCTGGAGCGTGCGCCAGCTGCGCGACGAGCTGGCGAGGCTCGGCATCGACGCGCGCGGCTGTGTCGAGAAGCTGGAGCTTGTGGATCTGGTTGTGGGCCACCAGCATGGCGGCCCAGCCGCTGCCGCTCCATCGGCGTCGGATGGCGGGCATGCGCAACGCTTTGTGCATGCGTGATGGGGCAAGCAGTGCGCGCATGCGCAACTCCTTTCCACCATGCATGCCATAACAGCAGTGAACACGCTCAAGCTGGAGCTCGCTTGATGCATGTGTGATGGACATCTCACACGCTGGCCATGCACACACATGCACGTTCACATGCACGCCCCCTGCACAACCCCTCATGATGCAGGCATGCCCCCGGCGCTGACGATGCCAGCTCATCAGGGAGGACTGGGCCATCGGAGGCTCCCCACCGCGCCAGCGTGGACTTCGCCATGTGTGAAAACTGCTTCAAGATGCGCCGAGACGGCCACAAGCTGTTCAGCTGCTCAGGCTGCAAGGCCGTGTACTACTGTAGCAAGAGGGTTTGCATGTTGCTGCTGCTGCTGCTGTTGGTGCGTGCGTGCTTGTGTGTGAGTGTGGGGAGAGGGACACCGAGGCTACGAGACCCAGCAGGAAAACAGCAAACATGCCCCCAAATGGCCATCCAGGGAGTGCCAGAACGAGTCATGGCAGAACGGGGGCCACAAGCAGCTATGCAAGCAGCGCAAAGCGGGCAAAGCTATGATGGCAGAGGCAGGACAGGCTGAGATGTTTGCTGCGTACAAGAAGTGGGTCAAGAAGATGGGAATGGTGCTGAAGTCCGCGGCGATCAGCGCCCTGTTGGGTGTCGGCGCATCCAGGATCGCGACGCACGTCCTCGTGCTGAGCCTCGACTATGTGCCGAGCGCGCCCATCCAGTTCAAGGTGAGAGCTGGGATGTGTGTGTGTGTGTGGGCAGGTGTTGGTGAGGGCAGCAACGAGCCCTTACTAACCGGCAGACATGTGACTGTAGGTGCGGATGTTCGAGGTGCGGAGCAAGGCGGATGTAAGTGCGACCTACGAGCACGAGGGCGGGCTGCCTACGCTTCCGCGCTGGACCCTGCCTGGCCCTGACCGCCGGGCACTGATCGTGGTCATGGTGGTGGGCCATACGTTTCAGCTGGTGCCGTGCGTGATACCTGCAGAGATACCTGCAGAGATGTGTTCTGACATCCACAGTGGCCGCCAAGTGGTTCCCCCAATCGAGAAGTGTATTCGCTTCCTGAACGAACCCTGAATAACCCCGAGATGCATAGGAACTGAGAGGGAGAGGTGGATCGGCCAGCAGGTGGCGGAGGCGCAAGACATGCTACGCAAGAAGAATCTGCGCCAGTTTGCGCGCGCGTGCGACAGGCTGGCGGGCCGCAGCCGCAGCCATCAGATCCCACCTGCCATGCGGGACGTCTCGGGCGCGCTGCACAGCGGTCCAGACGGGGTGCTGAAGGCCATGACAGAGTCATTCGACAAGCTATATAGCGGGGAGACCAAGCTCAGCGACGAGACCCTGAACCAGCTGGAGAACGATGTAGTGGCGTTTGAGCTCACACGCGCCACAGAGGTGGACGAGGCGCACGGGCGCCCCCCTGACCTGGCTGAGACGGAGGCGTGTGTGCGAGCGTTGCGCTCGGCCGCCGCTCCGGGCGGTGACCAGCTGGACGCCATGCTGTTGCGGTGCCCACCTGCCATCGCATGGCTCCACCGGGTCATCATCGCCGTTTGGCGGTCGGGGAGAGCCCCGAGGGAATGGAAAACTGCTATTATCACACCGTTATATAAGGGGAAGGGTCCGCGTGACTCCCCTGGTAACTACCGCGGTATACGCCTACCTTTCTGAACCTTCTCTCTATTGCCGGGAGAGTGTACGCTGCCATACTTCTGCACCGCGTCTCCATGCAGGTTGATGGTGAGTTGCATGAGGCTCAGTGTGGTTTCAGAAAAAGCAGAGGCACTGTTGATGCGATTTTTACTCTGCGCTCGCTGAGCGCGGCACATGCTGAGTACAAACAATGCATGGCTGTGGCATTTGTCGACTATTCTAAAGCTTACGATTGCATAAACCGTGCGGCACTGTGGAGAGTCCTTAGATTATATAGTGTTCATCCGCACATTATTGATCTGTTGGAGGATCTTCACACCAACACCGCAGCTGCCGTGCGGCTGGCTGGGAAAATCGGGCACGAATTCCCCGTGTCGTCTGGTGTGCGACAGGGGTGCGTCATTGCTCCTGTGTTGTTCAATGTTTTTATTGACCACATAGTGAAAAAGGCGCTAGACATGATGCCAGAGGGGGCTGGCGTGTCAGTCGTGACCCGAGCCGGCGGCTCTGTGTTGTCGTCGTCGGTTGAGCGCATAGTAATGCTGATGTATGCCGACGATTTATGTTTGTTCTCGCATGACCCAGCTCAGTTGGCGCTTATGCTGAAAATCCTTGACAAAGTGTCCTCTAGCTTTGGCATGCAAATCAACGCCGCCAAGACAGAAGTGATGATTTTGCCAGCAGATTTTGACGCGGATCTGCCCACGTTTGCGCTGACTGGTGGTGAAGTGAAGACCGTCTCTGCATTTAAGTATCTAGGGAGTTGGATAACCCAGAGTGGTGGTGTGGAAAAGGAGATCGGTGTGCGTGTCGGTCGCGCGCTGGGCGTGTTTGCGTCTTTTGATAAGATTTGGGCCAGCAAGAAGATGCAAGTGCAGTCTAAGATGCAGGTTTACAACAATTTCGTGCTGCCCCACTTTCTGTACGGCTGCGAAACATGGGCCCCTACTAAAACACAACTGACTCGATTGGAGGTTGCCCACTCTAACTGCCTTCGTCGCATTCTGGGTGTGCGCCTGGTCGACCGGCACAGATTAACTTATATTCGGCAGGCGTGCGACACTGAGCCAATTGAGAGCCTTGTGGCAAAGCGATCAATGCAGTGGCTAGGCCATGTGATGCGCATGCCGGCTTCTCGTCTTCCTCGTACGACTTTTGACTGCACAATGGATGTGGCTCGGCAGCAAGGCCGGCCTCCAGCCTCCTCCCGACACTATTTTCTTAAGCTACTGATTCAGCAGCTAGGCGAAACTAGTGGCACTCGTTCTGATTGGAAGACTTTTTCGGACACGGCGTTTGAGCGTGCTCAGGATAGGGTCGGGTGGAGTGCCGTGGTGTACGGTCCGGCTGCCCCTCAGGCGCTGGCCCCTCCACCACGGCGGTCAAGTAGATTGGCAAGCGCCACTTGACCCCCTATCCCCTGGAAGCAGTTAGGACCTATTTTGGAGGCGTCCAAGGGTCCCAGGTGGCGGTAAAAACTGAAGAACAACAATCACTTATCAAGGGGCCCAGGTGGCGGTAAAACAAAGGTGGGGGCGCGTTGTGGGCAGCCCTGGAAACGCAGCCACGAGGCAGCAGCCGGTCTTGCTTGCTAGCTAGCTAGAATGCATCCTAAAGGCAGCACGCCCCACACACCGTGTTGATGCCACGTGTACGCCACGCGTGTGAGCGTGAGTAGGGTGGATCCTATCAGGTCTGACTTTGGGGCACAAGGAGGATCCTCTCCATTTAAGTCATCCGGGCTGGTTGCATCAGCAGTGTGCCCGCGGGCGGGGCGTGCTGCGCGGCACGGCTCGTCCTGACCGCTGCCGCCGTGTTGGTAGCAGCATCACCCATGGGGGCGGCGGGAGCAGCAGCGCATCTGCCCTGCAAGACTCGGAAGCCGGTATATGTGCTCGGCGGCCGCGGCAGCGTCACCAGGCTGTATGTGGCGCTGCCCTCCCCGCCCTCTGCCTGCCTGCCAGCACCGACCCAACCGATTCTGCCTGCCTGCACCGGCACGAATAAGTCGCTGCGGCTGAGCTTGCGTGCAGTCAGGGCGGCAGGCTCCTCATCCGTTGCACCGGCGTGTGCACCGGCGTCTTTACAGCGTCCTGATGTCTGCCGCTCCACCCTCCCCTACGACCTAGGTCATGCATAACCCTGGCGCCAGCACCAAAAAATCAACCGATTGTGACACGTAGCAGGAGCGACAACGATACCGCTCCTGCGACGTGCCACAAACGGTTTTTTGTTGTAAACATCTGCAATGTGTGCAGCATTCAAAGCGTGCGTGAGCAGTGCTGTCCAGCCCGTCTGGATCATTGTTACGCCGCCAGGGGCACCCAGAGACAACAGCTCCTGTGGTGGTCATAATACCGTATAAACGTTTATTGGGAGGGGGACTTCAAGGCGGCCTACCGAGCTAAAACGCACTCAACCTAGAACAGTGCCTGCAAAACAAAACAGCATAGAAAGCACACGTGGGCCCACATGGAGCTGCCCAGCAGGGTGCCACGCTTGCGGTGCCAGCGCTGACCCGGTTAGCTCGACTAGGACTCGGGCCGCGTGAGGAGCGCACCACGTCTGTATGAGTACGCGCGTACACCTGTAACCCTCACGCACCCTGCTCACGGGCCACGCACCTTGCTGCACACACCCGTGTGTAGGTCACTCTGGCGCACCGACACGCAGCTAAGCCCGACCTTGCCTGATCACGCGCGCGCCACACCTGCGCCACAGCTGCGCCACGGGCGCACGCGCCGCGCGCGCCTTCCTCCTCGCACGCGGCCCGTGCCCGTGTGTAGGTCACGCACGCGCGCCGACACGCAGCCAAGCCCGATCTTGCCTCATCACGCGCGCGCCACAGCCGCATGCGCACACGCGCTTTCCTCCTCCTCGCACGCGGCCGGTGCCCGTGTGTAGGTCACGCTGGCGCACGCACACGCAGCCAAACCCGATATTGCCTGATCACGCGCGCGCCACAGCTGCGCCGCGGGCGCACGCGCTGCGCGCGCCATCCTCCTCCTCGCACGCGGCCCGTGCCCGTATGTAGGCCACGCACGCACGCCGACACGCAGCCAAGCCCGATCTTGCCTCATCACGCGCGCGCCACAGCTGCGTCGCAGGCGCACGCGCCGCGCGCGCCTTCCTCCTCCCCGCACGCGGCCTGTGCCCGTGCAGGTCACGCTGGCGCACGTACACGCAGCCAAACCCGACCTTGCCTGATCAAGCGCGCGCCACCGCTGCGCACACGCCCACACGCCTGTGGCGCGCGCACGCAACGACACGCGATGACGCACACTATCCCCGCCCTGATCACAGGGGCGAGCGCCACAGGCGCACACGCTTGTCAGGGCCGCAAGTCGCCAATGTCTGACCGAGAAGGTGTTTGACCGTCTCGAGATGGTCAAACACGGTCCACTCGGGATGTCGGGTCATGGGCGCGCGCGCCGCAGGCGCACGCACGCGTTCGCGATGACGCAGCCCCCCTCCCCAGAGAGAAGGCGCCTGATCACAGGGGCGCGCGCCACAGGCGCACACGCTTGTCTCGGCCGCACGTCGCGAGCACAGCGACAGGCTCTGCAACACCCGGGAGCCTCAGCTTGGTCGGGCACCAGTGCAGCTCAGACACGCCTCCGTCGTGGGCGTCTGCGTGTGTGTGTGTGGGGGGGGGGGGCGTGTGTGTGTGTGTGTGTGCGTGTGCGTGTGTGTGCATGTGTGTGTGTCGTCAGCTTTGTCGGTCACCAGTGCAGCTCGGACACGCCTCCGTCATGTGCGTCTGTGCAGATGAGGGTGTGCGGGCATGCATGTGCGTGAGAGAGAGAGAGAGAGAGAGAGAGAGGGAGGGAGGGAGGGAGGGAGGGGAAGGAGGGGGGGAGGGGGGGAGGGAGGGGGAGGGAAGGGGGAGGGAGGGAGGACATTTTTTGGTGCATGCATGCGTGCACGCGCGCCCAGCTTCAGGACAGAGCGGCTCAACACACACACATCGCCACCACACACACAGACACATCGCCACCACCACACACACACACCTGGGATGGCGTCCAGCAGCGAGCCGTTGGTGCCATCCGAAAATGGGCCAGACCCCCCTCCCCTCCCCTCACCGTGACTCCGTCAAGTTCTTTTAGTTTTTAGCTTTCCCCGGTCGCCGGTCAACGCCTGTTGACCGTGCGGCGCTTACTTTCCGTTAAAACGCACCTGGGATGGCATCCAGCAGCGTGCCGTGTGTGCCGTCCAGAAGGTGCACCAGGCCGTCGACGCTCGCACACACACACCGCTTTTTCTTCTTTTCATTTTGTTCTGGCCACTAGTCAACGCGTTTGGTCAACGGCAGTTACTTTCGGTTACACGCACCTGGGATGGCGGCCAGCAGGGAGCCGTTGGTGCCGTCCAGAAGGTGCACCAGGCCGTCGACGCTCGCACACACACACCGCTTTTGCTTGTTTTCATTTTGTTCTGGCCACTGGTCAATGCGTTTGGTCAACGGCAGTTACTTTCGGTTACACGCACCTGGGATGGCGTCCAGCAGGGAGCCGTTGGTGCCGTCCAGAAGATGCACCAGGCCGTCTACGCTGGCGGCGATGATTCCGCCGGGGCCCATCGCGAGGCGCTGGTAGCAGCGGCCGCCGCTGAGGGGCATTGCGATCTGCGTGAGCGTGTGTGTGGGGGGGGCGTGTGTGTGTGTGTGTGTGTGTGTGTGTGCATGCGTGTGTGTGCGTCTGTGTGCATGTGCATGTGTGTGTGTGTGTGGATGATTCTGCCGGGGCCCATTGCCAGGCGCTGGTAGCAGCGTCCGCCGCTGAGGGGCATTGCGATCTGAGGGGGGGAGATGGAGTGTGAGTGTGAGTGTGTCTGTGTGAGTGTGTGTGAGGGAGATAGTGTGTTTTTGTGAGCGAGTGTGTTTGTGTGTCTGTGTGCATGTGTGTGCGCGTGTGTGTGCGTGTGGTCGATTTTGCAGTCCGTCGGACGCCTGTGGTTTTGGCGTAGTATACCGTGTGTGTGTGCCTGCCTGTCTGTCTGTCTGTGTGTGTGTGTGTGTGCATTTTGGTGTGTGTGTGTGGAGCAGAGGCATTGCGATCTGCGTGCTTGTGATCGGCTAAGGGGCATTGCGATCTGCGTGAGTGTGTGTGGTCGATTTTACAGTCCGTTGGACGCCTGTGGTGATGATGATGATGATGGATGTTACAGTCAGGGACACCTCTAAAGGCGTATAAGACCGTGCTCGGCGCGTATGGCCCGAGCACCTTACTGAGATGGCTGGCTGTTGGTGGTAGGGAACCCCAACTCTGTAAAGAGCGTGGGCGCACACCTAGGTCCCCTAGCGCAGCGGCAGCAAACGCTTGTTGAAGTCGGTGAGCGCATGTTGGGAAACGGAAACGCAAGGCAGGTTCGTCGCCAATCGCCAAAAGAGACATCCCCCCGTGGGGAGAAAGGCCAAGACGTGGCCGAAAAGGGTATCCAGCCGGGCCGCAACCTCTAACGTGTTAAGGGGTTTTCTAACTGGGATTTCAACCAGCATTCACAGGATTCTCAACCTGTTACCCTTAACCCGGGTCTGAGCAGAAGCTGACCCCTTGTTGTTGCATCGAGCACGACATTGGACGTGTCGCAGGCCCCCCCCCTGCTGAAGGGGGGAGGCACAGAAAGACTCGGTGAGGGGCACATTCCTGGTGGTTGGCTTTTTATACTTTATGTGTGTGTCTGTGTGTGTCTGTGTTTGCATTTTGGTGTGTGTGTTTGGAGCAGCGGCCGCCGCTGAGGGGCATTGCGATCTGCGTGCGTGTGGTGTGTGTGTGTGTGTCTCTGTGTGTGTGTGTGCGTGCCAGTGTGCATGTGCGTGCGTGATGTGGATGATGCCTCCGTCTGCCTTTGACACTCTTGAACATCTCTTTCTCTCTGTCGCGCGCTCCTCCACTCTCTATCACTTCCTCTCTTCTTGTCTCTTGGTCACTTTCTTGCCTTCTCTCTCTCTCTCTCTCTCTCTCTTATTTGTCTTTCGCGCTCTTTTTCGTTCTTTCACCGTGAGCACTGTCTTGGGGTCCTCTGCCAGCTCGTACCGCACGTCGATGCTTCACACAAACACACACGCACACACACACACTCACCGTGAGCACCGTCTTGGGGTCCTCTGCCAGCGCGTACCGCACGTCGATGTTCCACACACGCAGCGTGCCGTCCTGTGTGTGTGTGTGCGTGTGTGTGTGTGTAACTAGTTAAGACATTGCGGGTGCGGCTCTTGCTCGTGTAGCGCATGATGGCAGATGGATGGATGCGTGTGTGGTGTGTGTGTGGCGGTGTTCCACACACGCAGCGTGCCGTCTTGAGTGTGTGTGTGCATGTGTGTGTGTGTGTGTGCGCGTGTGTGTGACTAGTAAGGCATTGCGGCTCTTCCTCGTGTAGCGCATGATGGCCGATGGATGGATGCGTGTGTGGTGTGTGTGGCGGTGTTCCACACACGCAGCGTGCCGTCTTGAGTGTGTGTGTGCATGTGTGTGTGTGTGCGTGTGTAACTAGTAAGGCATTGCAGCTCTTCCTCGTGTAGCGCATGATGGCCGATGGATGGATGCGTGTGTGTGGTGTATGTGGCGGTGTTCTACACACGCAGCGTGCCGTCTTGAGTGTGTGTGTGTGTGTGTATGTGCGTGTGTGTGCGTGTGTGTGGTGAATGGTGTGTGGTGTGTGTGGCAGTGGAGATTCTCCAGTGTGGGAGCACCACACACACACGCAGTTCCCTACTACCAGTCCCTACTACCACCCCTACGCCTGAGGCGGCGCCTCAGGCGTCGTATTCACTTGCGCGGATCCGGCGGCGCCTCAGGCGCTCCGACCGCCTGAGGCGATCGTGGGTGCGCCTCGGGCGTCGCCTTAGGTGTTACCCCGACCGCCTCAGGCGCCACACCGACCGCCTCGGGCGCCCACCACCGCCTGGGGCGCACCATGGACCGTCTCAGACGTTATGACCGCTCTCACTGGCGCGGATCAGACGTTGGGACTTCGGTAGGGCCCCCCAGCCCTAAGACACAGACACAGTGTGTGTCAAAGTCCCCCCCCCCCCGCCCCGTTGCCTCACACACCTCCAACTCCACTTCCACACCTCCATACCTTCACACTTCCACACCTCCACATCCACCCACACCTGAGAACCTGTGTGCAAGATTGTTGTCGGAGTGCATGTCCCCCCCCCCCCCCCCCCCCTGCCTCCCACACCTCCACGTCCACTTCCACACCTCCACCCACCTGAGACACCGTGACCGCGCGCTTGTTGTCATATTGCGTGCCCCCCCCCCCTTGCCCCACCCGCCTCCATCTCCACCTCCACAATTCCACACAACCACACTTCCACACCTCCGCATCCACACCCACCTGAGACACCGTGACCGCACGCTTGTTGTCGTGCGACAGCGCCACAGACATGACCTTCTTCTTGTGCCCCTTGAGCTCCATGGCCTTGTACACGCCTGGTGTGTGTGTGCATGTGTGTGTGTGTGTTTGCGTGCGGAGGAGTGAGGGAGATGGATGCCACCGACAAGACCTTCTTCTTGTGCCCCTTGAGCTCCATGGCCTTGTACACGCCTGAGCGTGCGTGTGCGTGTGTGTGTGTGCACGCGTGTGTGTGTGTGTGTGTGTGTGCGTGTGTGCAGAGGTGGGAGGGAGATGGATGTGACCGAAAAGACCTTCTTCTTGTGCTCCTTGAGCTCCATGGCCTTGTACACGCCTGGTGTGCGTGTGTGTGTGTGTGTGCGTGTGTGCACGCGTGCGTGTGTGCGTGCGTGCACGTGTGTGTGTGTGTGTGTGGAGAAGGGAGGGACATGGATGTGACCAACATGACCTTCTTCTCGTGCCCCTTGAGCTCCATGGCCTTGTACACGCCTTGCATGTGTGTGTGAGTGCATGTGTGTGTGCGCGGAGGTGGGAGGGAGATGGATGCCCACGACATCGTCTTCTTCTTGCCCCTTCAGCTCCATGGCCTTGTACACGCCTGTGCGTGCGTGTGTGTGCGTATGTGCACGCATGAGTGCGTGTTTGGGCGTGTGTGTGTGTGTGTGTGTGTGTGTGTGTGTGTGTGCGGAGGAGTGAGGGAGATGGATGCGACCGACATGACCTTCTTCTTGGTCCCCTTGAGCTACATGGCCTTGTACACGCCTGTGAGTGTGTGTGTGTGTGCGTGTGTGTGCACATGTGTGCGTGTGTGTGTGTGTGCATGTGTGTGTGTGTGTGCGTGCAGAGGGGTGAGGGAGATGGATGCCACGGACATGACCTTCTTGGGCCCCTTGAGCTACATGGCCTTGTACACGCCTTGCGTGTGTGTGTGTGTGAGTGCGTGCGAGTGTGTGTGTGTGAGTGTCAGTGGTGCATGCCAGCGTAACGCTGATTCATGAGCTGATGTGAGCTAATCTGAGTTGCACGGGAGGGTCGTTTGGCAGGACCCTGCTCCACACGGCTGACGAGGCATTGCGGTGTGGATAGTGTGGATAGTGTGGACACCTGCGAATTTCACACGGTCACGTGACAAGATTGACCTGATCGCTCCAAAGCAGCCCCGCGGGACGGGCGCCGCGTCGCAAGACCGCGATCATGCTAACACATTCTGCATCCTTGGGGTGTGTGTGCGTGTGTCTAGGGGGGGGGGGACGGGGGGGGGGGGGGATCGCGCAAGGGTCCTCACCCGTCACCTTGCCCGTCGCCTCGTCGCACTTGACCTCCCAGTTCTCGCCCTCGCTCGTTCGTGAGCGGTCATGGTCCCCAATGGCATATTCTTAGCCTAGCGTTTTGGCGCTACGCCGCCCAGTTTTGCTTGTTTTTACAACGGCCGGTAGCTGGGTGGTAGCTGGGGGCTTCTACCGGTACTTGAGCACCCGTCACCGTGCCTGTTCATAGTGCCTTGTCGCACTTGATCCCCCAGACCTCGCCCTCGCTCACTCGCTAGGGTTTATGGTCTTAAATTACACATTTTCAGTCGAGCGTTTCAGCGGTCCATGATCCCCTTTTGCTTGTTTTTTGAACGGCCGGTAGCTGGGCGGTAGCTGGGGGCCTCTAGCGTGCTCACCCGTCACCACGCCCGTGCTCTTGTCGCACTTGACCTCCCAGATCTCGACCTCCCTCGTCCGCAAGGGTTTATGGTCTTAAATGACAAAATTTTAGTCGAGCATTTTGGCGCTACGCTCCCCTTTTGGCTTGTTTTTTCAACGTCCGGTAGCTGAGCGGTAGCTGGCGGCTTCTAGCGTGCTCACCCGTAACCACGCCCGTGTTATGACATATTTTGTTGTTGACATATTTTTGGCCGAGCGTTCTGGCGCTACGCCGTCGGTTTTCAACGGCCGGTAGCTGGGCGGAAGCTGCGCGGTAGCTGGCGGCTTCTAGCATGCTCACCCGTCACCACGCCCGTGTTCTTGTCGCACTTGACCTCCCAGATCTTGACCTCGCTCGTGAAGCATGCGACAGAGATGAAGCGCCCGTCGATCGAGACCGCGAGGTCGTGGTTGCCCAGGGACGCGATCTCGAGCGTCGCGAGCTCGTTGCCCTGCGTGCGTGTGCGAACGTGTGTGTGTGTGTGTGTGTGCGTGAGTGTGCGGTGGGTGGGGTTTATTTGTGTGGTTTGGGTGAGTTCTGATGAAAGGAAACAAAGCGCCCGTCGATCGAGACCGCGAGGTCGTGGTAAGGGACGCGATCTCGAGCGTCGCGAGCTCGTTACCCTGCGGTGCATTCGAAGGTGATGCGTTTTATTTTGTATTTATCTTCGTAGTGTGATGGTGGTTTGGAGCAGGCGTGGTGGTGGTTGCGATAGCAAAAAGGAGCGCCCGTCGATCGACACCGCGAGGTCAAAAATCAAGGCGGTTTCGAGCAGTCCCAATACCTTGGTCGGAACACCCTTTTTGGCCGGACGATGTGATTGCGCCGTGCTCCTGCAACGAGCATCAACGCCGCTTTGCACACGTCTTATTCATACCCCTGGCGTCCCATCGCCGCCCCTAACATGAGGGCAACCGGCTCTGAAGGCGCTGCTGGCGTGGGGGCCTGTGTGAGGGTGGTTGAGACACCCAGCCACCCCCCAGCAGCTCCGCCGTCGCTGAAAATCGGTGGGCATGACCCCAGTACCACCACGACCGCGGCCGGTGCGTCGGTTGGGTCGTGGGGCGCGACAGGCCCCCATGCATGGCGTGTCGACCCGCATGCAACCATGCACGGCGCACCCAACGCGGCGACCTTCTCCAAAATTTCTGATCCCGCCGATTTGCCAGCCTTCATGAAACATGATATAGCATCGATTGACGCGAAAATTGGAGGGGTACGTATCACCGATTTTGATCTGGCTACCCAGATCATCCTAAGGGGAGCTGCGACTCCAGGTCAGAATCGGTGATACATACCCCTCCAATTTTCGCGTCAATCGATGCTATATAATGTTTCATGAAGGCTGGCAAATCGGCGGGGTCAGAAATTTTGGAGAACGACCTCGTTTCCGCCCAGGCGTCAGCCACAGGGTTGCACGGTACGTGAGTATGCGTACGTACATATTTTGCGTACGTACGTACATACGTGAGGGAGTGTATATACGTACGCCCTGTACGCAGCACTGTACGTCCTTTACTTGAAACACAAAAACAGCCATAACTCACGCTTCTGTGCTTGGATCGAAACCATTCCACTTGCATTGGAAAGCTTGTAACAGAGGCTATCCATATTACTGCTCGTATGCAGCAGTGCACTGCAGTAGGGGGTTGGGCCTTGGGTTCTGCTGCAGCACCACGCGCGTGCGCTTGCAACGATGCACACAACAACGGACGCAAATCCCTGCCTCTGCCTGGATTTGAACCATTGTACTTGCATTGAAAAGCTTATAACACGGGGTATCTGTATGCCCTCAGTATGCAGCAGTGCAATGCAGTAGGGGGGCATGCCTGCGGGGGAGCTACAGCACACCACGCGCGCACGCGCTCGCACCGCACAAAAAACGGCAACTCCCTGCCCTCCAGGTCGCCACCTACTAGAGCGCACGGGATAGCTCTTTCTATCAGCTTTCCCATGCATGTTCAACGGTTGCGATCTATTGCAACTCGGGTTTTGGATGGCACTTTGCAAAACACAAACGAAAAACGAAAAAACGAAAATGTCAAAAGCATTTGCGCATCGTGGCTGCGTAGCTGCGCAACCACGTACGGTTGAAGGTTGTGGAGCGTGGGGTGACGTGGGGGGGCGCGCTGGGGTCGCAATGGCGGGGATGTCACGCAGCGCACCGACTTGGGAAGGACCTTGTGCCACGCACGCCGTGACGCGCCACCGGCACCCAACGCCGTCAAATACATATCAGAAGGCGCACGCGAGGGGTGGGGGGCAGTGGTGGTGCACAGCTGCGCTGCGGGGCAAGATGGCACCACTCTGTGGCAAGTTGCCCATGCACAGCGCCCGCGCGCCACTACGTGCCCATCCCGCCCACGCATGCCTTCTCATATACACATGTGAGCTTTTGGCTGCGACGGCAGATCCGCGCGTGCACTGGAGGCGCCGCATGGTCTACTCAAGTCGGTGTTTGCATGGGCCATGCGTGGCATGGTTGGCCCCTTCCGCCCCTCTACCAGGTTTAGGCGTTGATGTATAGCATAGAGCAACGTCTAAGATGTGCAGTGCAAGCGAGGCCCATGACTTTTGGGGATGTTGCGCTTTTCGTTTTTCGTTTTTTGTATTATATATATATATTTTTTTGATGATGTTTGGTTACAATCCACTTCTGGCGGTCACACGTGCGGTTCCAAAGCTCCAGTGGGACTTAGATGAAGCAGTCCTGAAGACCTGTGAGGGCGGCGCTCTTGGCTGGGCCGATGAGGCGCATGCTCGATGGGGTGCAGGCCCTGGGGCCGGTGGCGCGCATCACGGGGCGCGTGCAAACAGCTGAGCTGTGGGGGGCGGAGGCGCTGCTCTGGGCTAACCCCCTCCTCCAGCTGGAGCTGCCGGCTGCGCAGCGGTCGGTACAGTGGCGGGAGCCCACTGGGGATGCGGCAGGGCATGCGCTCTTCAGCCCGACCGATGCGGCACGCTGGCTGGTGGACGGCCTGGCCCGCGTGCGCGACGCCCTCCCCGGCATGCGGACGGTCACGGACCTGTGCGTGCTGTGGGCGTGGCTCGCTGCTGTCGACATGGTGCGCAGCACACGCACGGTTGACCACGCCTGCCTGAGGGTGTACGCTGCTGCGGATCCGGCGCGCGCGCGGCTCGTGCTGGGGCAGATACGCGCGGCGCTGGCGTGCGGCGCTTATGACGGGGGCAATGTCTGGAGGGCAGTCCTGTGCCGCGCCCTTTTCCCAGAGGTGCCGCCGCCAGTGCCGGGGTGTGTGCCAGACCTGCTGTGCGTGCGGCGCACGCTCGACCCCCTGTTCACGGCAGTGGCGGTCGTGCTTGCGGCGCTGCCCCCAGCCTGGGTCGAGGCGGCGGCTGGTGGAGCTGCCCTCACTGTGCTCTGGCCGCTCCGTCACTTCCAGCCCCTCCCCCAGGCGGGCGAGCGCGCTGCTGTGGTGGAGATCCTGCAGCTGGTTGGGTGGAAGCTGCCGAGTGTCATCACGCCGGCTGGCTGGCAGCGTGGGCGGCCTGGCCTCCGATCCACAGCTGCCCAACCTGCTCCCCTACCTGGGGGGGGCGGCGCCGCGGGCGAGCCCCGATGGGTTGGGTTTGCGCACGGCCCGGGTGTGGTGGGGAAACTGACGTGCAAGCTGGCGGTGGCGCTTCAACTGCGGGCGGTTGTGGACGAGCGGCGAGTGCGGCGGGCAGCCACGGTGGAGGCGGCTCTGGCGCTGGACCACGGGCCGCACGGGGGCCCCCGCGCGACCGACGCGCAGGTCTCCGCGGGGCTGCGCGGCCTGGAGGCGGCGGTGCCGACACTGTGGCGGATGCCGCTCCTCAACGCTCGCAAGGAGCCCATCTGGCGGCTGTGGGTGAGTGGTTTTCACAAGCAGGCTGCACTAGGCGTGCCCGAGTGCCCCTGCGGGTGGCGGTGCCGTGATGAGGACGGGCCGCCGGCGACGGCGTGGCGTGCGCACAGCTTCTGGGGGTGCCCGGTGGCGGAGGCGGTGGTGGTGGCGGCTGCTGCTGCCCTCCCTGCTCCTACGCCGGTCATCACGTGCTGCCAGGTGTGGCTGCTGCAGCCTCCCGCTGGGGTGCGTGCTGGTGTGTGGGCGGTGGTGGCAGCGCTCGTGGTGGACGCCATGGAGCGAGGCCGCCGCCACTTGTGGCGCATTACGTGCTCGCGTGATGGTGTGCAGCCCCCTGCTCGCTCGGTGGCGGTTGAGCGGGCGGGGGAGCTGGCGACAATGGATCTGTGGGACGCGCTGGCGTCCTTTGCTGAGGGCGGCGGGGTGCCGCGCGGGTGGGCAGGTGTGGTGGGCCCGACCCACCCCTTTGTTGGAGTAGTGGACGGCGGGCTCACTCTGAACAAGACGTCCTAGATCCCTGAGAGGATGGTTTCTTTTGAGGGGAGGTGGCGCCACATGCGTGCGCTGGCGGGTTGTGATGTGGTAGCTGAGCAGAGTGCTGCGGCGGGTGTGCACAACGGCCCCGCTTCCGGTGGGTTGAGGGTGGGCTTTTTGGTCCCTTCATGGTTTTATACCTTGGGCCCGCCATCCGTTTCCTGGAGGGGTTGAGTGTGGAGCCTGCACTGTGGTGCTGCTTGCTTGGTGCCCGCCACCGCGTGTGGGTGGCGCTTCCGTGGGGCATCCCCCCTTTTTTCTGTTGGCAGGTCTTCAGGACTGCTTCCTCTAAGTCCTGCTGGAGCTTTGGAACCGAACGCGTGCCCGCCAGAGAGTGGATTGTAAAAACTCATCATCATGTCAACAGAAAAAGGGGGGGTGCCCCACGGCAACGCCATCCACACACGGCGGCGGGCGCCAAGCAAGCAGCACCACAGTGCAGGCTCCACACTCAACCCCTCCAGTGGATGAAGGGCGGGCCCAAAAGGGACCAAAAAAAGCCCACCCTCAAAACACCGGAAGCGGAGCACGTGCGCACACCCACCACAGCACTCTACCCAGCAGCCACAACTCATCCCGCCAGCGCACGCGTGCGGCGCTACCTCCCCTCACATAACTCGTCCCCTCAGGGATCTAGGACGCCTTGTTCAGAGTGAGCTTGCCGTCCACCACTCCAACATAGGGGTGGGTCGGGCCCACCACACCCGCCCACCCTCGCGGCATCACGCCGCCCTCAGCAACGGACGCCAGCGCGTCCCAAAGGTCCATCGTCGCCAGCGCCCCCGCCCGCTCAACCGACACCGTGCGATCAGGGGGCAGCACACCATCACGCGGACGCGTGATGCGCCACAGGTGGCGGCAGCCGCGCTCCATAGCGTCCACCACGAGCGCTGCCACCACAGCCCACACACCAGCACGCACCCCAGCGGGAGGCTGCAGCAGCCACACCTGGCAGCACGTGATGACCGGCGTAGGAGCAGGGAGGGCAGCAGCAACCGCCACCACCACCGCCTCCGCCACCGCGCATCCCCAGAAGCAGTGCGCACGCCACGCCGTCGCCGGCGGCCCGTCCTCATCACGGCACCGCCACCCGCAGGGGCACTCGGGCACGCCCAGTGCAGCCTGCTTGTGAAAACCACTCACCCACAGTCGCCAGATGGGCTCCTTGCGAGCGTTGAGGAGCGGCATCCGCCACAGCGTCGGCACCGCCGCCTCCAGGCCGCGTAGCCCCGCGGAGACCTGCGCGTCGGTCGCGCGGGGGCCCCCGTGCGGCCCGTGGTCCAGCGCCAGAGCCGCCTCCACCGTGGCTGCCCGCCGCACTCGCCGCTCGTCCACAACCGCCCGCAGTTGAAGCGCCACCGCTAGCTTGCACGTCAGCTTCCCGACCACGCCCGGGCCGTGCGCAAACCCAACCCACCGGGGCTCGTCCGCGGCCCCGCCCCCCGCAGGCAGGGGAGCATGTTTGGCAGTTGCGGATCGGAGGCCAGGCCGCCCACGCTGCCATCCAGCCGGCGTGATGACACTCGGCAGCTGCCACCCGACCAGCCGTAGGATCTCCACTACAGCAGCGCGCTCGCCCGCGCGAGGGAGGGGCTGGAAGCGACGGAGCGGCCGGAGCAGAGTGAGGGTAGCTCCACCAGCTGCCGCCTCGACCCAGGCTGAGGGCACTGCCGCGAGCGCGACCGCCACTGCCGTGAACAGGGGGTCGAGCGTGCGCCGCACGCACAGCAGATCTGGCCCACCCCCCAGCACTGGCGGCGGCACCCCTGGGAAAAGGGCGCGGCACAGGACTGCCCTCCAGACACTGCCCCCGTCGTAGGCGCCGCACGCCAGAGCTGCGCAAAACTGCCCCAGCACGAGCGGCGCGCGTTCCGGATCCGCGGCAGCGTACACCGCCAGGCATGCGTGGTCGACCGTGCGTGTGCTGCGCACCATGTCGACAGCAGCGAGCCACGCCCACAGCGCACACAGGTCTGTGACCGTCCGCATGCCGGGGAGGGCGTCGCGCACGCGGGCGAGGCCGTCCACCCGCCAGCAGGTCGCACCGGTCGAGCTGAAGAGCGCATGCCCTGCCGCATCCCCAGTGGGCTCCCGCCACTGTACCGTCCGCTGCGCAGCCGGCAGCTCCAGCTGGAGGAGGGGATTTGCCCAGAGCGGCGCCTCCGCCCCCCACAGCTCAGCTGTTTGCACGCGTCCCAGGATGCGCGCCACTGGCCCCAGGGCCTGCACCCCATTGAGCATGCGCCGCATCGGCCCAGCCAGCAGCGCCGCGCTCACAGCCGATTCTACGCACTCACCAACGAGGCCGCATGGCAGAGTGCCTGGCCCAGGCGCGAGGCCCGCCATAAGCACAAAAAGGCTCGGGTGGGCCCCCGGGCAGAGGCGGTGCACCGCCTCCACCATGAGCGGCTCCCATGCCGGCTGAGCCGGGGGCGCGGGCTGCTGTTCCGGCTGTGCCCCCCTGCCACCTCCGCTGCCGCCACCTCCGCCGCCGTCGCCGCCACCAGCCTCGCCACCATCGCCGGCCCGTGAGGCCGACAGCAGGAGATGGGGGGCGCTAGCCGCCCACGCCCCAAACAGGCACGCGAGGTGGACGGCCCACTGCGCGTGCACAATCTCCCGCCACGCCGGCGCCCCAAAACCACCGTGCGCCGGCCGCCCCAGAAGCATCGCAGCGGGCGCGCCTGGCACCGAAGAGGCCCACCGCGGCAGCGCTGCCGGTGGGTCCGGCCCCACGCTCCTGTCCACCAGAGTAGCCGTCCACCGGGAGAGCAGCCTCTCTGCCTCCGGAGTCATGCCACAGTGCACCGCCCGGAACAGGATGCGGGAGACCCCGTACGTCGCCGCCGCGTGCCCCCTGCCAAAGACAGACATTGGGAAGCGCGCGAGCTTGGTGTACGCGGCCGCAAGCCTCTCACGGCACACCCCGGTGACGGCCTCCGGGGGCGGCAGGCCGGCAGAAACGGGCACGCCCAGCGACACGCCCGCGTCCAGCACGCGCAGCCCAGCCACCTCTGCACCCGCCAGCAGGCCCTCCCCCGCCGAACCCAGGGGCAGGATGCCGCACTTGCCGAGGTTTAGGACGAGGCCCGTCGCTCGGCTAAACACCGCCATCGCCTCCACCAGCGCAGCGACGTCAGCCGGCGCACACGACCGGAGGAGGGGCATGCAGTCGTCAGCGTACTGGGGGCAGGTCACTCTGCAGCCAGGCACGACCTTGACCCCCACCGCCGGGCAGGTGCGCAGGAAGCACGCGAGCACATGCCCCAGGAACTATTAAGTGCCATCCAAACCCCGAGTTGCAATAAGCACAGGAGCGTGAGTTCTGGCCGTTTTGTGTCTCACGTAAAAGGCGTATAGTGCTGCGGCGTCCCGATTTTCATACGCGTACGGCCAGCGTACGTACGTATTCCCATAAAATACGAACGTACGTACGCTCCAGACCCGAAATACGTACGTACCGTGCAACCCTGGTCAGCCACGATGCCGGTGTTGCGCGGCCACCGATAGACACCCCAGAGCCAGCACACGTGCCCACGAGGCAGCACAGAGCTCATCGTGACTACTACTAAGCGTTCCCCCTCGTTGATCGCCCCGCGTGTCGACCAGAGGCTGCGAGAGCAACCCCTGCCCGATCCACCCAAACACACACCTCCGAGATGCTCCAGCAGGCCCCCCAGCCTCTTTTTGGGGCCACGCAACGCATGTGGGAGTCAAGTACTAGACTTTTACAGCCAGAGGGAGGCCTCGGAGCAGGTCCATCGACACCTCGGCACCATGCACATTCAAGTTTTGGCACCCCCCAAACGCGGCTTCACGCACTCCCCAGGGCCAGCACCAAGCTCTATATATCGCATGAAGTCCACCGGGGTTGAAATGGGCCCCGGAGAGTGCCCAGCGGCACGGGCAGACGTCCTCTACTCCCAGTTGTCACTCCCAACACCCGCTCCTGCGCCCCACGGGCATGCCCGCCCCACCGCGACGTGCGGGATCGATAGCTGGGGATACTGGCTACACATAGGTCGCGAGTTTAGCCAAAATGACCCAGTACACAGTGCGGAATCACATCGTCCGTGTGGAGGTGTGGGTGTTCAGTGGGGAGCAGGTGTAGTATGGGGACTGTGGGTTTCAATCGTCGCGAGCCCTGCGGTGGATTCGGTGGCGTTTTTTGCATTGGCGGCGTTTTTTTTTTCCTAGGGGTGGTTGTAGTGGGTGGTGGTGTAGTGGTGGTTGTGATGGGTGGTTTGGGCGTAAAGGAACCGACGCGCGCGTCGATCGAGACCGCGAGGTCGTGGTCGCCCAGGGACGCGATCTCGAGTGTCGCGAGCTCGTTGCCCTGCGTGCGTGTGCGTTTGTGTGTTTGCGTGAGTGTGATGTGGGTGGGGTTTATTTGTGTGGTCTGGGTGGGTTTCTGGTGGTGGAGGAAACGACGCGTCCGTCGATCGAAGGCGCGAGGTCGTGGTTGCCCAGGGACGCGATCTCGAGCGTCGCGAGCTCGTTGCCCTGCGTGCGTGTGCGTGCGTGTGTGAGTGTGTGTGAGTGTGTAGGTGTGCGTGTGTGTGTGTGTGTGCTGTTGTTGTTGATGATGATGTTATTGTTGTGGTGGTGGTGGTGGTGGTTGCTGCTGTTGTTGTTGTTGGTGTTGTTGGTGTTGTTGTTGTTGTTCAGAGTCGTTGGCGACGTCCTTACGAGTTTGCGTGCTTGATTATTTGCTTCTCCGTCAACCCCCCCCCCCCCCCCCGCCCCCTCCCCTCCCCAGACTGCATTGCACCAATTCAAGGAACTGCGATGCACCTGGACGCTGCACGCGCGGCAGTCCTTCTTTGTCGACAGGCTCACGACGAGCCCTGGGCGACGCAACCTGGCTGCACGACCCACCCACCCACTCAAACATCATTCGGTAGCAGCAGCAGCAGCAGCAACTAGGACACACCTGGACACTGTACACGCGGCAGTCCTTGTTGGCAGGCTGACCAAAAGAGCCTTCCCCCATGTCTGCACTCCATCGAACTAGCGCCATCAGCAGCAACAGCAGCACCATCAGCAGCAGCTGCAGCAGCAGCTTCTGCAACAGCAGCCGCAGCTTCTGCAACAGCAGCAGCAGCAGCTAGGACGCACCTGAACGCTGTACACGCGGCAGTCCTTCTTTGTCGACAAGCTGACCACCAGCCCTGGGCGACGCCCGGTGAGCTGGTGCTCGCTCGGGGCAATGCCACGTGCGACCAGCACAGCCTGCGGGCAGTATGTGCGTGCGGTCGATTTTACAGTCAGTCAGACGCACATGTGGGCGTAATCGACATGTGTGTGTGTATGTGGGTGTGACGGAGAGTTTGTGTGTGTGTATCCGCACAGAGCAATGCCCCTGGCAACCAGCACAGGCTGCGGGCGGCGTGTGTGTGTGTGTGTGTGTGCGAGCGATTGTGTGTGTTTGTGTGTGTTATCGGAGTAATGCCTTGTGCGACCAGTACAGGCTGCGGGCAGTGTGTGTGTGTGTGTGTGTGTGTGTGAGTCCGGAGCGACGCCCGGTGAGCTGGTGCTCGCTCGGGGCAATGCCACATGCTACCAGCACAGTCTGCGGGCAGTGTGTGTGCGCGTGTGTGTGCGCGTGTGTGTGAGTTGGTACTATTTTGGTGGCAAGCCGGCAGCCATGCGGTCAGTAAGTTAGTCGGTCAGGCGGGCGGGGTGGTTGTCCTGTCTGTCTGTCTGTCTGTCTGCTTGCTTGCCTGCCTGTTTGTTTCTTTGTTTCTTTGTTTCTTTGTTTCTTTGTTTCTTTGTTTCTGTCTGTCTGTCTATTTATCTGTATGTCTGCCTGTCTGTCTGCCTGCCTGCCTCCCTGCCTGTCTCTCTACCTGCCTGTCTGTCTGTGTGCCAGGCCTGCACGTGGGCAAAAGGAGGTCACCAGGCTGTGGCAAGCGTGCACAAGTTCGAACGTGCACATTCTCCGCCGTCGCCGTTATGGCACCCACCACCAAACCAGCACCAACACCGCCTACCACAACGACCGCCACCACACACATACACACACACACACACGCAGACACACACGCACACCGACACACACGCACCTCACGCCCGTGCACGACATACAAACACACACGCAGACACACGCACACACACACGCACCTCGCGCCCGTGCACGTTCTCAGCGGTCCATGCGATAGCGACATCCGCGCCGTTGAATCTTCTTGACCTGCCCACTCGGCAACTCGGGCTGGCTACCACCGCCTACCACCACCACACACACACACACACACACACACATGCACACACACACAACCACACAATTACACATACACGCACACGCACACAATCACACACACACACCTCGCGCCCGTGCACGTTCTCTGCAGTCCATGCGATAGCGACATCCGCGCCGTCGATCTGTGTGTGTGTGTGTGTGCGTGTGCGTATGTGTGTGTATGGTGGTTGTGGTAGGCGGTGGTAGCAAGCCCGAGTTGCAAAGTGTGTGTGTGTGTGTGTCTGTATGCGACCGTCAGCGCTGTCGATCTCAGAGACAGCGGGCAGCAGAGAAGGTGCACGAGAGACAGAATGTGATAGAGGGTGAGTGATTTTACTCACTCACAAAGCCTGCTTTCTCGATAAGGAAAGAGATTGCGAGAGAGAGACAGAGAGAGAAAGAGAAAGACAGTATGAGGGCGAAAGAGAGAGAGAGAAAGATAGATAAAAGGCCACAGAGACACAGAAAGCCTGCCCACCTTCTTGACCTGACCGCTCGGCAGAACCTCGGGCTTCCCGGAGCCCGGCACAAAGAGTGACATCACGGTATCTGGGATGCCACGCATGACTGCGCTGACGGTCTCGCAGCTGCGTGTGTGTATGCGTGTGTGTGTGTGTCTGGGATGCCGCGCATGACGGCGCTGACGGTCTCGCAGCTGCGTGTGTGTACACATGTGCGTGTGTGTGTGTGTGTGTCTGGGATGCCGCGCATGACGGCGCTGACGATCTCGCAGCTGCGTGTGTGTGTGTGTGTTTCTTGCATGAAGGGGTTGATAATTGGGTCATGCACAAACACACACGCACACACACACTCACACACACACGCACACACCGCGCATCAGCAAAGCCCGCCCTGATGGGCATGCGGTTGCGCGCACACACACACACACGCACACACACGCACACGCACACACACACACACATGCCTCGGGGATTGAGTGCGCAAGCACACGTCGAATACGCCATCAAAGGCGTCCGACAAGACTGCAAAATGGACCCCCCCCCTCCACACACCCACACCCACACAACCACACTCACACCTCGCGTCAGGGAAGCCTGATCCGATGGTTGCACGCACGCGCGCACACACACACACACAAGCACACGCACACACCTCGCATCAGCAAATCCAGCCCCGATGGGCGAGCGGCTGCACACACGTACACGCACACACACACACACGCCACACACACATCGCATCAGCGAGCCTGCTCCGATGTGTGTGCTGTTGCACACACACACACACACACACACACATACACACACGCAAGCACACACGCACGCACACACACACCGCGCATCAGCAAATCCAGCCCCAATGGGCGTGCGGTTGCACGCGATGCGCTTGAACTTGGGGTCGCGGTTGGAGACGTCGGATCCGAGGGAGTAGACGCGCACGTTCATGTCCTCACATGCCGTGACGATCTGTGTGTGTGTGTGCGTGTGTGTGTGTGTGTGTGGATGCCCTGCCTGGACATGGAGGCACTCGGTGCACTCGCTGGCGTCGGACACAGACGGTACCAAGGTACGCGAGCGGTGGTCGACTTTTCAGTCTGTCAGACGCTGTTACCCGCGTGTGTGTGTGTGTGTGTGTGTGTGTGTGTGTGGATGGCCTGCCGGGACGCGGTGACGCGGTGCACTTGCTGTCGGGGAGCATCGACGCACACACACACGCACACACACACATCCACACACACACACACACACACACGCGTAAAGGCATCTGATGGACTGTACAGTCGACCACCACACGCGTACCTTGGTACCGTCTGTGTTCGACGCCAGCGAGTGCACCGAGTGTCTCCGTGTCCAGGCAGGCCACACACACGCACACACACGCACACACACACACACACCACGCACCTTGGTACCGTCGATGCTCCACGACAGTGAGTGCACCGCGTCTCTGGGTCCCGGCAGCCCCTCCACACACACATACACACACACACACGAACACGCACACACACACACACACCTTGTACTGTCGATGCTCCACGACAGCGAGTGCACCGCGTCACTGTGCCCCGGCAGGCCACACACACACAAACACACACACACACACACGCACACACACAGACACACACGCGCGCCAAGGCGTCTGATGGACTGTAAAGTCGACCACCACACGCGCACCTTGGTGCCGTCGATGCTCCACGACAGCGAGTGCACCGCGTCACCGTGTCCCGGCAGCCCGTTGATGAACAGGTGGTGGTGGACAGCATGCTCCTCCTTGGGCCCCTTGGGCCCAGCAGCCTGCTTCTTAGACTGCTTGATGAGCGTCTTGAGGTCGGGGCCCTGCAGGTTTCGGGTTTTAGGGTCGTTTTTTTTTAGGGTTGCAGAAGGATTGATCTGTCCGTGCACGTCATGCATGTGTAGGGTTTGGGGCTCCTTAGGCCCAGCGGCCTGCCTCTTTGGACTGCTTGATGAGCGTCTCGAGGGCGGGGCCCTGCCGGATTTGGGTTTTAGGGTTTTAGGGTTTAGGGCCCCTTAAGCCCAGCGGCCTGCTTCTTAGACTGCTTGATGAGCGTCTCGAGGTCTGGGCCCTGACGGGTTTTGTCAAGGAATGGTTTGTGTTGTTGGCAGTCAGGCGACGACCGCCCAAACCTGAAGAGTGAGTGTTGGGGCCAGGACTGGACTTGGGTCTATGCAGTGGTGCGGTGGGTTGGGGCCAGGACTAGAAGATGGCTGTGATGGAAAGTCGATGTTCCTGTTACTGCGTGGTCCTTGAATGGTTTGAATACCAGTGCACAGCTTCCGTTTGTGGTTGATCGAACGACGTGCGTCCCCGTGCTTGTCAACACGGCATGGGGTCCACGTGGGACGCATGCGTGTGCTGCATATCTGGGCGATGTGCGATCACTGGAAATTTGAGGCGAGGTCATCGAGGGTTTTCTTGCCGCGTCTATTTGTGAGCATGCAACTACTGCGCTGCCACAACTGGCGCATGGGCACCAGGTGGACACACGCACCTGGTGCTTTGCGTGGTGCTGCGCCTGTGGCTGCTCCGGCGGGGGCACGGCCGCAGCGCCTTTCTTGCCCTTGGCGCCGGCCTTGGGCTCGCTGCTGTGGATGTGGTGGTGGTCAGGATGTGGTGGTCAGGATGTGGTGGTGGTCAGCGCGGCTTGCATGGATGTGCATGCGCCATGCAGATCGCGTGCGCCATGCAGATAGCGTGCGCCATGCCAGGTCAACACACCCGCTCGATGCCAGCCTCATCACGAAGCCCATGACGCGCGTTGCGACGAGAGTCATGATGGCGGCTACCACCAGGAGAGATGCGCCTGAAGTGGAGGACATGTCGCGGCGGGGGTACATGGCAGTGTCAGATCGTCACGCGCCGTCTGCGACCCACCTCGAGCGCTGCCCCCACCGTACACGCGCGACCTCCCAAGATACTTTACCCGCGATGAAGATGACTGCCTTGGTGGCTGTGGAGGCCTCCTCCCCTCCCAAGCCTGGCTCCTCCATGCCCATGCTTTCGCTATGATCAGCAGAGCCGAAAGGGGTGGTGTTCCGTGTACAAGCAGGGACGCGCTGTGACTTCTCGAGCGATGACAGAACGTAATGGCTGCTGGGGGGTTCATCGTCGAGGTGTGGGGTGCGAAAATAGGTTTTTGCTCAAAACGATAGCTACAAGCTGGCATCTAGGTCATCATCGCAGACAAAGAAAAGACGCTGCGCACTTGAGCGCATGCACCTGTAGCAGGCATGCAGGCGTGAGGCGTAGTGCGCAGAGGGGCGGCGGAGGAGGAGGAGTGGGGGCGGCGGGCACGCCGTGACGCGTAGTGCGCTCGAGGCGGCGCCATGTTTTGCCCCACGTGCGGCAACATGCTGCTAGGTGCGCCAGCACGTCCCTGCTGCTTACATGGACGTGCCATGCATGGGCTGCATGGGACGACGAATGCATGCATGCATGCATGCACGGCCGACTCATGCCTTAACACCCGCCTGCAGTCGAGCTGACCGAGTACAGCAAAGAGCTGCGCTACTTCTGCCAGGCGTGCCCCTACGTGTACAAGCTAGACAAGAAGGTGCGGGCAGGGGAGGGCCGACGCCGTGCCACTTTGCAGCCGCCAGCCAGCTGGTACCACGAGGGGCTAGCCAGGACCACAGGCGCCCAGGGCCGGGCACACAGGCCGATGGAGGTATAGGGGACACGATGCCGGGCTTGTGAATCCCGGTCGTGTGGAGGCGCGGGGAGGCAGCTGGCACACTTCAAAACTCTGCAGCAACCAGTCATCAGCGTGTACCAGTGCAGGGTTTGGATAGGACCACAGGGCCGAGCTCCGGGCACACAAGCCTTGTATAGTTGCACGCCATCAGAGGCGTTCATCCTCCGACTGCTGCACCATCAGCGCCTTCAGTCTAGGCCCTCACCACTCTACAGAAGCGCCCCCACCACTCAGTGCCTAACATCCAGTGCACTGGATGCGCCCCACCAGTAGAGGCGCCCACCACTCGCCCTACTACAGCCGCAATGTCTGAGACGCGCAAGTGAAGGCGGTCATAACGCCTGAGGCGGTCGGGGCGCGCCTCAGGTGGTGGTGGGCGCCCAAGGTGGCGACCGAGGCGACGCGTCAGGCGGTCGGGGGGTGCGCCTGAGGCGGTCTCGGCGCGCCTGAGCGCCACCTCATCTGCGCAAGTGAAGGCACCGCCCAAGGCGCTGCCTCAGGCGTTGGGAATGTGGTAGAGTCGAGGCGCCCACCACCCTAGAGGCACCTCCACTACCACAGAGGCGCCACCACCACTAGAGATGACACCACCACTTGAGACCAGAGGCACCCCCACTACTAGAGAGACGCCCCCATCACTAGCTAGAGAGGCCCCCACCACTCAGTGACTGTCAACGCACCCCACAACAACCGCAGATTACGAAGGAGGCAAAGCTGGTCCGCAAGCAGGCGGACGACGTGCCGCTAACTGTGTTCCATCATCCTTTCTACACACCTGCACTGTGAGATTCCAATTGACCCTAACCGTTGCCCCACAACGATGACCGCAGATCACAAAGGAGGCCAAGCTGGCATGCAAGCGGGCGGACGGCGTGCTGCCCATGAGCCAAACCAACAGCGTAACAATTACCGATGCCCCACAAACACAGTAGCAATATTTATTGCGACGATGATGGATCTTACAGTCTGTGTGACACCAGTAATGATGTATAAGACCGGTGTCGGCGCTAGCGCCCAACACCTTAAACTCATTTTCAGTGGGAAACTGGCTGGCTACCTGGTAGGGGTGAGGGTAAACCCCCACACGCGCGCACGCACTGGACCTAGACAGGACACTGGGCCCCCAGATCCACCCTATACCACCCAGGTAGTGACAGCAACGCATTGTTGGTGTGCGCCTGTGTTCTACTACTAGTCCCGCCGCCGCCATTGGCTCCAGCAATCTCCTCCATGCCCGCCAGCAATCTCCTCCACGCCCGCCAGCAATCTCCTGTATGCCCGCCAGCAATCTCCTCCATGCCCGCCAGCAATCTCCTGTATGCCCGCCAGCAATCTCGTCCATGCATGGGCGCCGCCATGCGATCTCCATGCGCCGCGCCGCGCTCCATGCGCGCCAGCACCCGTACCACCCGCCTCATTCCCGTTCTTTAGCCATTCCCCGTGACACCTATGGCTGATCCTTGTTCCGCCGTCCCCTTTGGCATCTGTAACCCGTATCCTCTCCCTGTAGCCTCATTCCCCGTTCTTAACCGCCATCTCCATTATGGTGCCCGCCCGCTGGTGGGGCCTCGCCTCGCCCCATGCCGCACGGCTAGTGTATTGATTGCTGCGCCATCTATAATCTGCGCCTTGGGGCAGGGAACCCCTGCGCCACAACCTCCTCACAAAGCCTAGCCGCATGTGCCTCGCTTCCCATGTTTCTCAATTTCTCGCCATCCGCTTCCATGCTGCCGCCTGCAATCTCCTCCACGCCCGCGAGCATTCTCCTCCATGCCCGCCAGCAATCTCCTCCATGCATGCACGCGCAGAGCGCCGCCATGCAACCCCCATGCGCCGCGCGCGCCATGCGCGCGCCGCGCCCGCCAGCTCCCGTAGCCTCATTCCCCGTTCTTTACCCATGCGCCGTGACGCATTAGCCTTGTCCGCCGTCCCCTGGCATGCATAACCCGTAGCCTCATCCCCGGTAGCCGCATTCCCCGTTCTTAGCCGCCATCTCCATTATGGTGCCCGCCCGCTGGTGGGGCCTCGCCTCGCCCCATGCCGCACAGCTGGTGCATCGATCGCGTCGCCATCTAATAATCTGCGCCTTGGGGCAGGGAACCCCTGCGCCGCAACCTCCTCACAAAGCCTAGCCGCATGTGCCTCGCTTCCCATGTTTCTCAATTTCTCGCCATCCGTCTCTCTCTTCCATCCAGGCACAGTAAACCATTAGGAGCCGCAATCTGCTTGAGTTCCGATCGTTGTGAGAGGGGGTGCATGCTCGCCGCAATTCTCGCCATCGTGCATCGTGCTCTCCATCGTATCGCTGCCCCATCTGCCACATAGCCTCGCCCCATCAGGAACAGTTCATCAGTAGCGCTGTGCGTCACAGCCGCTCAGGGTAAATTTCCAGATTTTCAGCCGCCCAGTACCAAGCGCAGTTGTCCCGGTTGCCCGCCATCGAGCGGCGCCAGGGCGGGAGCCCCTGGCGAAGAGCTTATGAACTTAACACAGTCGCAAGCACTGGTACTAACGTTACTTGCTTATATGAGGGTAAATGCGACATTTAAATGTCGCCCCACAATGACCAACCACAGATAACAAAGAAGGCAAAGCTGGTGCGCAAGCAGGTCGATGACGTGCTGGGTGGCGACGAGGAGTGGAAGAATGTGGCAAAAACAGACGGTGGGTGGCTGGGGGGAAGTCGGGGGATTGAGTGGGCGGGGTGGACGATAGGCATCATGACTATCCTGATGATGGATTTTACGGTCTTACACACACACACTGCACACACGCGCCACCGCAGCCAACTGCCCCTGCCAGTGCCAGTAGCACAACCCATGCTTCATTCCAGATTAACACACTCTCACACGCACGCACACACGCAGACACACACAAACACACACACGCACCCACACCCCCCCACACACACACGCCCTGCGCAACCGCAGCCAACTGCCCCAAGTGCCAGTACCACCAAGCGTACTTCATGGAGATCCAGATCCGATCAGCAGATGAGCCGGCGACGCTGTTCTACAAGTGCGCAGAGCACCAGTGCGGGCACCGGTGGCGGGAGGGGTGACGATCTGCCCTACCACACTCACAACGCCTAAGGCGGCGCCTCTGGCGTCCCATTCCATGGCGCGGATCAGGCGGCGCCTCAGGCGCTCCGACCGCCTGAGGCGCCGCCTCAGGCGCACCCCTGATCGCCTCAGGCGTTATGACCGCATTCCATGGCGCGGATCAGACGTTGGGATTTTGGTAGGGCTGCGACAAGCGTGCGTAAATCTCTGATGGTGATGGATTCTACAGTCGTGTGTGACGCTCCTACCGGCAGCGTATTCGACCGTGCTCGGCGCATAACGCCCGAGCGCTATAGACGGATGGCTGGCTACTGGTGGTGGGGGGCTGGTGGGTCGGGGCTGGACCTAGACAGGGCTATATTTGATTTGGAAAAGTCTAGGCCTGAACTCACGCTCCGGGGTCCCAGGCCTCCGGGCGCGTACGTGTAAAACCTGTAAAACCTGATTGGGCAACGCAGCACCCGAAGAGGGGTGGTGGTGTTGTGGTGCGCATGTGGGCGCATATGTGTTGTCTCATCACTTGCACCGTTGCACGCGTGCTGCATGCTGCATGTTTGTCGGCCCACTTGCGTGTGCCGCATGCGCGCGTGTGCGTGTGCCGCATGCGTTGACTAGCCGCTGTCACCACTGCACGCGTGCTGCATGTGCCCATCGCGCTCACTATGGTGGCCACTGCACGCGTCCTCCGTCCTGCAGCTTTGACCGTTTCCCACCGTGTTCTCGTAACATTTCAAGTTCCGTGCTGTGCAACCCTGGTTAACTCTCTGTACAGAAGTCTACGCAGAGAGTGATTTTCTTTTCGACTCTACACACCCATTTGGCTGTATGCCGGCTGCACTTCGACCTTGAACACAGCTCAAACCATTCAGTGGATTGTAAGTCTGACGAGCCCGCAAGATAGGTTGTCAAGAGCTTTCAAATTACCTACATATTAGGACAAACGGTCAACGTGAGGTCAACGGTCAACGCGGTCAAAGCAAAGTCCGGCTGTGGAAGAATAAATTTAAAATCCTGAACAGGAAATCACTGCGCAGAGACGACCCCACCTGCTGCCGGGCAGCCCCCCCAGTGACCCCTGGGAAGGATTTTGGTAGTTATTATTTCCCGACTCGGGCAACTTTGACCACTCATACCAGGCGCAATACATAGCAGGTGTCCACGCAGCACGTGCCACTGTGCTGCTCTCGGCGGGAGGTGTCCAACGCTCCCGTCCACGCCCTCTCCCACCACGTGGGGGCTGGTTTCCTGGGGAATGGGAAATCCGGCTCTGAGCGGTTTACGGCTTGCGAGGGAATCACTGAGCCCCCCATCTATTGGCAAGTCGGGACATGCATGAGACGAGTGTGCCACTTGCAGCAGGTGGAGTGAACGGGGGGGGCGGGGGGTAGGCGGGGGGATGTGCGTGCTAGGGGTGGGGCGGGGGCAGTGATTTCCTTTCAGGATTTTTAATTACACAGCCGGATTTTGCTTTGACCGCGTTGACCGTTGACCTCCCGTTGACCGTTTGTCCTCATACATAGGTAATTTGAAAGCTTTTGCCGTGCTCTGTCTGGCGGGCTCGTCAGACTAAGAATCCGCTGTATGGGTTGAGCTGTGTTAAAGGTCAAAGTAAAGCCGGAATACAGCCAAATGGCTGTGGAGAGCCGAAACGTAAATCACTGGGCAGGGGAGTTCAGTGGTCGGCAGTGGAGACGGCGCTACCTCGTGTGCGTGCGACCCCCCCGCAATCTTCATAGCACGCATATAACGGCTAGGGAGGATAGTTGTCGAAAGCGTAACACAACGGGCGCGCCCACACCCTGAGTAAAAACACAGTAACAGTAACACGGGGTTTCCAGCTAAGCAGGCTACTCTTCTACTAGAGACACCCGCCGATACTCCAGCACACTCAAGTACTAGAGTACTGCCGGATC
>VFSX01000250.1:129047-134047 GCA_016618255.1 Chlamydomonas sp. UWO 241 | reverse complement strand
CCCACACCAGGTGCGCGAGGCCGATCTGTCAGCCCAGCTCGACCATGCACACGCTCAACTGGAGCGTCTCCATGCCGACGCGCGTGCCGCGAGCGAGCGTGCTGCATCGGAGCTGCGCGTAAAGGAGGGCGCGGTGGGCGCGCAGGTGCGTGCGTGTGTGCGTGCGTGCGTGCGTGCGTGCAGGGGGCTAGCCCCCCCCCCTCCCATCTTGAGGCCCGCTGCATGACTGCCCACCGGACGGATGGATGGATGGACGGACGGACGGACGGACCACCCGCCTGCCTGCCTGCCTGCCTGCCCGCCCGCCCGCCGCGCCGCCCGCCCGCCGCCCGCCCGCCCGCCTGCCTGCCTGGTCTGCCTGCCTGCCTGCCTGGTCTGCCTGCCTGCCTGCCTGCCTGCCTGCCTGCCTGCCTGCCTGCCTGCCTGCCTGACCCCTGCCGTGCGTCGTTTGTACGCAGCTGGACAGCAGCAGGTCGGATGTTGCAGTGGTTACGAGGCAGCTGCATGAGGCCAGGACAGAGGCGCAGCGGAGACATGCACAAGTGGGTGGTGGTGCTGGTGTGGCTGGGTGGGTGGGTGGGTGTGTTGCTGTGAGTAGTACAGGCACTACCGGTACTTGCAGCTCAATATCATTTAACTTTTGTTTGGCTACAGGGAGGGGAGGGGGGGGGGGAGGCAGGAAAGAAGTAAACAGACCCCATGCCCGAAAACTACTCCGTTAGAGGCGGGACTTGCGCCAGTGGACTTCTATGGTGAAACCCGGAGCTTTGTATTGTTTTGACAAAATCACATGGGCCGTGAGGGAACCAACCCCCCTCAAACTTTGACGCCTTATAGTTACAGTTACAGTTACAGTTACATGGCATTCCAGCTAAGACAACACTAGCCCTAGTGCCACCGCCCTGTGAAGGACGATAGCCACCAGCCGGTTACCTGCCGTCTAGACTGCCGCTCCCGCCGGCTAGTTTAGACCTAAACAAGTCCCTGAGGGACATGTCTGGCAAGGAGCGTATAGGAAAGGACCGTCCTCCTCCTGGCCTTTGAGGCCAACCACGCCGGCTGTGCCGACTGGCGGCGCTGAAGCAGAAAAGTCCCCGCCTGGCATGGTGCATGGTTGTCCAACTCCATGCGTGGGGCTCTGCCTGCGCCCCATGCGTCATGCATGGCCAGGTCCCACCCTCCAGGGGGGCCTGGGCAAACAGAGTCGTCATGGCAGGCTGCCTGAAGACCAATGCCGACGCCAGTCACCGGCAGACGAGTGCCCCCGAGGGTGAGCGCGGTGACAAACGCTGCGATGGTGAAGCGGATAAACTCTGTTGTTGCCTCGGCGGTCACCACCGCTGAAGCCCTGATGGTAGCTCGCCCCCACGAGCAGCCATCTTGACCGATGTCCAGCATGCATTGACGGGCGCCAGCTCCTCCGCTCGTCGATCAACTCGTCGAGATCGGTGCCGCATGGCGTCCTGCATGGGAGGAGGATAAGGGCCGTCTCCCAGCACGGGTCGCGGCAGCGCCGCGGCTACTCGCCAAGCCATGACAGCGCCGGGCAAGCCGCTCCTGTAGTTTCCACCGAGGGACAGTCTAGCAGGAGCCAGGCCAGTCGTATTTTACCCCGCTCGTCAGCGGCACGGAGATCCTAGTCACCAGCAGCGCCGCATTGCTGGGTCCAGGGCTCGGCGACGAGAACGCGCCTCCGTTAATCGAGCCCCAAATTTGACGCCTTGCCCTACCAAAATCCCAGCGTCTGATTCGCGCCATGGAATGCGGTCATAACGCCTGAGACGGTCCGGGGTGCGCCTTAGGCGGTGGTGGGCGCCTGCGATGGTCGGGATGGCACCTGAGGCGGTTTGGATAACGCCTGAGGCGACGCCTGAGACAATCGTTGGTGCGCCTCAGGCGGCGCCTCAGGCGGTAGGAGCGCCTGAGACGCCGCCTGATCCGTGCCATGGAATGGGACGCCTGAGGCGCCGCCTCAGGCGTTGTGAATGTGGTAGGGTTGACCGCTGCCTTTCCGTTGACTGTTGACCGTCAAATACATGTCATGTTCAAGCTCTTGATGAATTATATCAGGTGGGTCTGTCAGAACATCAAGACACTTGGTTGACTGAGCTGTGTTTTTGGACATCGTGAAAATTGGAAATCTGAAAACCCTGATAACCTTCGTGGTCAGGCCAAATACAAAAACGGATTAAGGATCCTCTTGTCAAGGCACTTGATATTTTGGCATGGGGTCTCTTGACTTCTTTCTTGCCCCCCCCCCCCCCCTGGTTGGCTGTGTGTGTGTGTGTGTGTTTCACCTGCATGATGCCAGGATGGAGACACAGCAATGTGTGTGTGTGTGTGTGTGTGTGTGTGTGAGCTGCACACTGCCCTACCACATTCACAACGCCTGAGGCGGCGCCTGAGGCGTCCCATTCCATGGAGCGGATCATGCGGCGCCTCGGGCATTATCCAAACCGCCTCAGGTGCCCACTAACGCCTGAGGCGCACCCCAGACCGTCTCAGGCGTTATGACCGCATTCCATGGCGCGGATCAGACGTTGGGATTTTGGTAGGGCTGCTAGGTCGGATGCGCAGCGGCAATGCGCGCATGTGCGTGGTGTTTGTGTGTGTGGCATGGGTTTTGTTGTTGGCGTTGCTGGCATGCTGTTGGTGTGCACAGCGGTGGCGTTACAACGGGTGCTGGCAGAAGTTGGCATGCACATCAGTGGTTCCGCTAAGGATCTTGAGGAAACGATGGCTCAACCCGGGCCTCACGGCTGACTTGCCAATCTCAACCCGACGGACGCGATTTATTGCGGAGAATGTGTGGAAATTTCAATGTTCACACTTTACGGGTCGATATTCGCGCAAGCTCAACCCGACGCGCCAGCCCAAATCGGCCAATCTCAACCCGAAAGTGCACTTTAAAGGGTTGGGGGTTGGCTAACGGAAACACTGATGCACATCATCTTTCACCCTGAAGGGTCAAGTGGAAGTGTGTCTAGAGAGCCGTCAGAAACAGGCAGAGAGAGAGAGTAGTGTTACACATCCACTGCCGGCGGTCACAATCAGTTCCAGAGTCCCAGCGGGACTACCAGACAGCAGGCACAAGGCTCACCATGGGTCGAGCTACAAAAGTAGCCCACAGTAGCGCCACCCGCACTAGGTGGTGGGCGCCAAGCAGCAGCACAGGCCACAGGCACCTCACCAAAGCCCCTCCGGTAGGTGGAGGACAGCCCAAGGTATAAAACTACAGGCAGACGCCTGCCATGAAGGCCTGTAGCAGATAGGCCCAAAAGGGTCCTAGTGTTCGTTCACTTGTACCGCGTACTTAAATGAGTACGCAAATCACAATTTTCCCCAAAGCGTGCCATGGGAGTTGTGCTGATCCGTTGCAGGCGTGGGGCGGCTCATTGAACAGCTGTTACTCTCCTCCGTCTGCTGTTACTCGGCGGTTACATGGATTTGACTTTAAGCAGTTGAAAATTGCCGCCGAAGTTACATTTTGTTCAAAAAGGTGTCGGTGTTCGGCGCTGTCGACCTCAAGTTACGGTGTGTTCGTGACACCCCCCCTTCCCGGGGCAGAACCCTGATAAGGGTCCCATGTTGGGCTCTGATGGCCTTGTGCATTTGGTGTTTTGTGACAAGGCCCCCCCCCTCCTTCCCTTCCCCCCCTGCACATACTAAATCCTAAACCCTTAACCCTTAACCCTTAACCCTTAACCCTAAACCCTCAACCCTAACCCTAAACCCTAAAACCTGAACCCTAAATCCTAAACCCTTAACCCTAAAACCTAAAACCTAAACCCTAAACCCTAAAACCTAAAACCTAAACCCTAAACCCTACACGCGCAGGTGCTGGAGCTGCGAGATGAGCTTGCACGCATGGTGCGGCAGCAGGAGCAGCTCAAGGCAAAGTGCAACAAGATGCAGGTGGGGGGTGGGTGGGGGTGGGGCGACTGTGGTGGGGGTGTGGTGGTGGCTGTGTTGGTGGCGTTGATTGGATGTTGTTGGTGTCGCTTTGTGGTGTGAGGGTGGGGTGGGTGGGTGGGGGTGGGGGCGACTGTGGTGGTTGGGGTGGTGGTTGGGTGGTGGTGGTGGTGGCTGGGTGGTGGCGACTGTGTTGGTGGCGTTGATTGGGTGTTGTTGGTGTAGACTATGGTGGTGGCGACTGTGGTGACTGTGGTGGTGGTGGTGTGGCGCCTAGCTAGTACTGGTGTGATGTCAGTGGTGTCATTACGGAAACCAAGAATGACCCGTTTGCCCCCGCGACATAGGAGGGAACATGCCGAGTTGCCCCCGCAGGCGGCGATTTTTTTCGTGAACAAGTGTGAAATCGTCAAATTCCACACTTTTTGGAGCGAAATTCCCGCGATTCACCCCCGCAGTCTCCCCCCAAATTTCCCGTTTTGCCTGCGGCTGCAGGGGCTGCGGGGGCGCTAAGGACACCACTGCTAGCTAGTACTGGTGTGGTGGCAGTGAGCGACCACGCGAACAATGAGTGGGTGGTGTTCAGGGTCACTGCCAACGGTCCAACGGTGCCAACGGCCAACGCCAACGGTGCCAACGCCAACGGCAAACAAAAACGCTGGCTCAGCCAAATGTCAGCCAACGGTGGCGCAACAGGTCCCAGATCGTGGATCTTGGCAGCCACAGAGTAGTGGGGGTGGCTTGCATGGGAAGCAACACAACACGAGGGCTGCACTCCCAGTGCTACATGATGTAAACAGTCGCGCGTAGCAAATTTTCCGATTAAACACTTTTCTTTGCTTCCCGAGCGCGTTTTCGCCCTGTTGGCACCGTTGGCCGTTTCCGGTGACCCTGGTGGTGTTGGAGTCATGCGTCCTCACACATATTGGAAGTGGGCATTGCGGGTGATTGGGCGTGGCGTGGCGTGGGGTCGCACGTGGCATGCATGTGTGTGTGCGAGTGTGCATGTGGTCAATACCCGCACCGTCGCAGGCGAGGCGATGAGAGTGCGCGGTGCGCTTGGCGCACACGCACACACACACACACAC
>VFSX01000250.1:71547-126547 GCA_016618255.1 Chlamydomonas sp. UWO 241 | reverse complement strand
CGTCATGCATGGAGCCGGGACCAATGCGCATGGCTTTCTTACAGTTAGGACTTTCCATCGCAATGTCTAAGTCGCCAGAAGACAGCCGAAATAATTCCCCAAATGCAGTCCTACCATGGCTTCGATGGCCGCCACCAAGGAGTGTGGACCCTCCAGTTCACACTTTCCAGGCAGATTCAGGGTTGACTCTCCTGAGGTGTTCTCCTGTGCTCTCCAAGCAGATTCAGATGGCATCCGTCCCATCTCAATCCATGAAGGTTGCTCAAATCCCTAGGTGGGCACTAGGTGCACCGCAGGAGTTGGGGCGTTGAGGGGGGGTGGACCCCCACCCTATAACCCAGGGTCACTTCTTAGAGTGGATTCGTGCTCTTCTCATCAAGGCGGTTCCAATGGTGGTTTTCCCGTCCAAAACGGCCCAATGGAAAGAAAGTGCTGAACCCCCCGTAGAAAGCTCTGGACCCCCCCCACCCCCCCAACTTTGCGCCCTCATATTTCGGTCCCCAGGTGTCCAAATTCGAAAATTCCAATAGTTTTGGAACATTCACAGCAAGGAGACAAGATTCCATCATGTCAGATTCCATCATGTAAGCAAAAGTGTGGCCAACCACCTCCGCCTCCTCCATCTCCGCTCCCCTCCACCGTAAATTGCGAGTGCTGCGCGCTGGTCGGATCCGATGCTTGCCACCCTAGGCGCCCCTACGCGCAAGGCAAAACGCGGCTCCGCCGCCAGTGATTTGCTTTTCGGCTATCCACAGCCATTTGGCTGTATTCCGGCTGTACTTTGACCTTGAACACAGCTCAACCCATTCGGTGGATTGTAATTCTGACGAGCCTGTCAGACAGAGCTCGTCAAGATCTTTCGAATGGCCCATGTTTGAGGAGAAGCGGTCAGCGGGAGGTCAACGGTCAACGCGGTCAAAACAGAATCCGGCTGTGGAATAATTAATTAAAAATCCTGAAGGAAAACACTGTCCGCCACGTTCTGCCGCGCCACACGGGTCCCGCGAAACAACCCTCCTTTGGGGCTTTGGTGCCTGTGGCCTGTGCTGCTGCTTGGCGCCCGCCACCTAGTGTGTGGGGCGCTACTGTGGGCTACTTTTTGTAGCTTGACCTTTTGGTGCTGTCTGATAGTCCCACTGGAACTTTGGAACTGGTTGTGACCGCCGGCAGTGGATGTGTAACACCAGATCGTCCATTCTGCGAAAGGATGCGCGTAGAGCCTTTCTGCGCCACTGACACACACACACACAGCACAGCTGCTTGCCCGGCGCGTTCCGCTTGCCATCGCCCACCCCAACATTGTGTGCGGCACGTGTGGCACCCCCCCCTCCCGCGCACACACATACACGCACACACACATGCACATACCGTAGTCCCACTTTGCCTTGCGCAGTTTTGCTCAAGGTAATTAATTCAAGGTCTCGTTCCTGTGCGGCCTGCAGGGTCAGCGAGTAAATTTTGCATGTGCGCTGCCTTTGTTGCAACTTGCCCAGTGAGTTCCTTTTCATAATTTTCAATTAATTACTCCACAGCCGGATTTTACTTTGACCGCGTTGACCGTTGACCTCCCGTTGAGCGTGTGTCCTCATACATAGGTCATTTGGAAGCTCTAGACGAGCTCTGTCTGGCGGGCTTGGCAGACTTCCAATCCACTGAATGTTTTGAGCTATATTCAAGGTCAAAGTTCAGCCGGGATACAGCCAAATGGCTGTGGAGAGCCGAAAAGGAAATCACTGAACTTGCCCCCCCCCTCCCCCCTCTCCCCCGCACGCTGTACGCCATCAAAGGCGCCTGACGGACGGTACACTAGACCACTGTTTTACAGTTTTTACATGTACGCGCCCGGAGGACCCCGGGGCGTGAGTTAAGGCCTAGACTACACGTCTAGTGTTATACAGAGGGTGGTTTATCCCGGATTAGGGACATTTCCCCCCTTTTCGGCATGCATGCCATGGCTGCCACTCTGAGTCCCATCTGGCGAGGGTGGGCACGTTGAAAAGCTGACACTCCAGGCTACCTGCTGATGGTCTTTTTTCTTTTTTCAAATTCAAATCCTGGCGATTGCTGGTGGAGCTCAAACTTGGGGAGAATTCAAAAGTGGCGCCAACTATTTTTAAATTCAAAAAAAGTATGGATACCCTGGAGTGAGACCCCGCCCACTTCATGAGGCCAAAGGCATATATGCAGCTCTGTTTCAAACGGCAAATCCATCTGACATCATAATCACTGTTTCCAGTGGGCCATCCCCACTCAACCTGGGCCCACCCCAGGGGGAAAAGTGGCCAAAACGGGCAACACCAAACTTTGGGAATCTCTTGTGGCTTCCCTGGTTGACCAAATCCACTTTTGACGCGTGCTTTTTAGTTGCCGCCAATCTCATTTAGACGCATGCGTCGTGGATGACCGTGGCTTGGAGAGACGGTGACATGCGGAACAAAATCGTTTGGCGGCAAACGTTAACACGTCACGGTTGCGTTTGACGCCAAACGGTTTCGTTCCGCATTTCACCGTCTCTCCAAGCCACGGTCACCTACGACGCATGCGTCTAAATGAGATTGGCGGCAACTTAAGAGCACGCGTCAAAAGTGGATTTGGTCCAGAGGCGACGCCGCAAAATATGCCGAAAGTTTGGTGTCGCCCAGCACAGCGACCCCGGCAACGCGGCACGGCACGGGACCTAGCTCCTCGTCAAGTTCATGCCACGGGTGTTGAAGATCGATAGGAGGCGTCGCGAGGGGCTGGCCCCCCGCAGCGGCGCGGCAGGGGGTTGGGTGTGACTGTTGCATGGCGCACCGCGAGGCCCGTGACGGCCCCACGACGTATCCCAGCACACGATCTCGACACGCATGTCTATATTACGTGTCGAGAAGTCATTCTGCACGCGCGATGGGGCCGTTTTGTCGACTTTGGAATTTTGGGTGTGGTCACATTTTGGTCACAGGTTGGGTGGGGATGGCCAGTGAGGGCAAACACAGATTTTGCCTATTTCCTAGGCAAAATGGGCAAAATGGGCCTCCCCACACTTTCCCACCCCATGCGCCCCTCCCAGGCTCCGATGGTGCCAGAAAGGGTCACAGCCTTCTATTGGATACCCTTCGTGACCTTGTACCCGCCGGAGGGGCGGTAGGGCAACATCGCTCGTAGGGCATCGGTGACGAAGCCCGCCGTCAGGGCTCGCCGCCGCCCGCGGCCGGAATTAAGCAACTTCGAACAGCAGCGACGCGCCACAGGCTCAAGCAATGGCTTCCAAGATTAAGGGGCCTCTAGATGGGGGTACAAGGTCCTCGATTCCAAAGCGGCGGGGTGTGAATCGATTTCTGCACCGAGAACGATTACACTGAAAAATCGTCCCGAAGTGTACGGGTGTGCCTCGAGTACGGGACGATCCTCATTCTGACACTAGGGGAGATCTACTAGTAGAGCCCGCAAGGCCACGCAGCGCGTACACTCGACCACTGTAGACACCTATCTGTGCCGTGCCACTCCTCGCAGGCTGCCCTTGACGGTGACACCGGCGCTGACGGCAGCGGTAGGTTGCATGCAGGCACACTGGCATACCATATAATAGGGTTGCATGCGGGCGTATTGGCATACCATAGAATAGGGGAATCGAGCGGCAGCGAATCAAACCGTGCCCGTGACTACCAGCCAGCTGGACGTGCCCCCCCCCCCATGTCCACACAACACACACACACACATACACACACGCCACACACCCAACACACCACACCCAACACACACACATGTGCGGTTCCCCCAGCACTTTGTGGCAAAACTGACGCCTCCCAATATGCACCCACCCAATATGCACCCGTCCATGCTACCTCAATCGAAGTTGCCCAGAAGCTGGGCGCCCTGTCAGCACGTGCGAGGGCAGACCCATGGCGACGCAGCCAGCTGGGCCCAACCTCTCTCGCGGTCTCTGGCCTGCTGTTCGAGGGCGACTCGGGTGGCATGCACAGCGGTGGCGGTAGTGGGCTGCCTGAACCGCGCTAGCCTTCGGGCCGATGCCACGTGAGGGGTGGTGAGCTGGCGGCTACAATACAGCTACCATGCAGCTACCATGAAGCTACCATGCAGCTACCATGCAGCTACCATGCAGCCACCCACCTTCGAACCGATGCCGCTAGCTACCACCAGCTTCCACTAGCTAGTGGCTGGTAGGTCCACTCGGGTGCACGTGGCAGCAGAGGAGGAGAAGGCAGCAGGATTGGCACGTGTTATGTATGTCAGGAACAGTTGCATGCGCGCACCACGAACATGGCAACACCAGGGCTGCAGCTGCGTTCGCGCTCAGCATCCCCTAACGCTCAGATGACGCAGTTAATATCCCCTGGTCTTGAAGTGTTGGGGCAGGCAGCACGGCATGTAGGCAGCGGACGGGGAGGGCAGCGCCGGCAAGCCTACACAGGATCACAAGGGCAACGGCAGGCCTGCTGCTCCCGCCATATGCATGGGTGCTGCTGCTGCCAACGCGGCGCCAGCCGTGCTGCGCCGTGTGCCACGCCCACCAGCACACATCAGTGGCCAACCATGGTTCCGCCAATGCAACGCGCCTGGATGACTTACATCAGGTGTCCTTACGCTCATGAAAACAAGGCCTGATAGGACAGGCTGGTGCCTAACCAGACCCACATCCCGCTGGTGTGCGCGCTCCAGAGGCCAGCGCGCGTGTATGCGTGCACCCAGACGTTCACATGGCATTAACGCGCGCGTGGGGCAGACCGGCGGCTGCCACATGGCTGCGATCGCACTCGCGAGTGCCAGGGCTACCCGCGCCGCTCTGCCCGACTTTACTTTCCCTCCCTCTGGGCCCCTAGCTGATGTCTTCGTTGTTCTTAAGTTTCCTCTGCGTCTCGGGGTCGTTGATGCTGCGAATGCAGGCTTTGAGAGGCATTATGAGTTGGCTACTCACGACTTCAGTCAGCGTCTCCGCAGGTAGCGTGCTTATCAACATCTGCCGCATCCGGCCCGCCATGACCACCACCGCCGTGCGGCGGTCGGGGTCAGGCAGGTCCCAGCACGGCAGCTCAGGCATCACGCCCTCGTGCTCGTGCTGAATGGTCGCAAAAACCTCGGCCTTGGTCAGCACCTCAACCGTCTGCACCTACGAGAGCACCACATGTCATCCCCGTGAGTGAGGGGCGGGCTCGGTGCTGCCCTCTAAAAACTCCCCTCCCCCCCCCGTCTCAAGCTCTCACCTTGAACTGGAGGGGCACGCTCGGCACATGGTCCAGCTGCAGGACGAGGGCGTGCGTCGCGATCCTGGATGTGCCGGCACCCAACAGGGCGCTGTTTGCCGTGAAGTTCAGCAAAGCTGTCATCTTCTTGATCCACTTTGCGAACGCATCGCACATCTCAGCCTGCCCAGCCTCCGCCATTATAGCCTTGGCCGCTTGCGTCTGCTTGCAGACCTGCTTGTGGCCCCCGTTCCGCCACGATTCGTTCTGACACTCCCTGCGTGGTCATCAGGAGATATTCTTTTGCTGCTGCTCAGGCCTCGGCAGGCACAGTGCCCCCTTGACTCTCCTCACACACACTCGCACGCAAGCACACGCAAGGCAGCAGCAACAGCAGCAGCAGCAGCAGCAGCAACATAGCAATCTCACTTGCTGCAGTAATACACAGTTTTGCAGCCTGAGCAGCTGAACAGCTTGTGGCAATCGGCGCGCCGCTTGCGGCAGTGGAGGCACACGGCCGCGTCGAAGTTGGTTCGGCCTCGACCTGGAGCCGATGGCCCAGCCCTCACTGATGAGCTGGCATCGGCATCGCCGGTGGCACGCCTGCATCATGGGGATGCTCGCATCGGGCGTGGTCCAGCGTGCATGTGAGCGTGCATGCGAGCGTGCATGCGAGTGTGCGCATGACCAACGCGCGAGATGTGCATCGCACATGCACCAAGATTGCTTCAACTTGCTGGGCGTGTGCAGCGCTGTCATAGAATGTGGTATGGAGGGGAGGGAATGAGTTGTTCGTGATGGGAGGAGCTGCTCTGCGCACACCTGCACGCTGCCCCCATGCGTCACGCATGCATAAGTCGCATGGCGCCTGGCGTTTGCTCACCCTGCCCCCTGCCCGCCATCCTGCGCCGATAGCCCGAACCCTGGGGCGCTCTGCTGCTGGTGCCTCACGAGCACCAGGTCCACGAGCTCCCGCTTCTCGGCGCAGCCGCGCCCGTCGATGCCGAGCCTCGCCAGCTCGTCCCGCAGCTGGCGCACGCTCCAGCATGAGGGGCTGGCACCATCGGTGTTGGGCGGTGGGGCGGACATGGCTCGCAGGATAGGAGAGAAAACACAGGGGAGAGTCCGCGACCCTTTCACTGAGGCCCAACCCCCAACCCCCAACCCCCAAACCCCGCACCCTACTCACACTCACACACACACACGCATGCACAGACGCACACGCACACGCACACGCACACACAAACACACGCATGCACGGACGCACGAACGCACGCACGCACACACACACAAACACACACACAGAGCTGGCCTTTGCTGGCCTCTCTCTCACTCTGTATCTCAATCTCTCTTCTGAAATCTAGATGGCGAGGATGGGCGATCCCTGGTGGGATCGTGTCGCGTGCGGCACCTGTATAGGAACCGGGCAGAGCGTAGCGTGCTGTGCGCTGATCTACGAGTGCAGCGCAGCATTAATGCAGGCACCGGTGGCGAAAGGGGTGAGTCGCCTCTACAAGTGCACGCAGCGCTGTCGTGGCTCGGCTTTGAATCTGGGCGGCATGTGCGCTGTGCTTTGCTGTACAAGTGCGCACACATCACGCGTGCAAGCGCCTGTGTGGAGGAAAGGGTTGCTGCACCATCTACTACGCTCCAGTGTAAACTGTAAACTGTAAACTACGCTTCAGCCTGCTGAAAACGCTGGTGACGCTGAGGAAGCTGCAGCGGCAGCCTGCTGAAGGACTCCTGCCTGCCTGACTGACAGCACGCCTACAGCCTGGTGAACATGAGCCTCACCCCGTCGGCGCGCAGGCTCGGTCACGGAGGCTCAGTTGTCTCAGGGCCGGCAGGCAGACTCGGACGTGTTGGGGCAGGCAGGCATCAAGCGGGGAGGGCAACGCCGAGACGCTGTGCAGCATGCTGCGGCCGTCAAGCCTACACCGGTTCCCAAGAGCAGGGGCACGGGCGCTGCTGCTCCCGCCATGGGTTCTGCTGCGTCCAACACGACAGCAGCGAGTGCCAAGTGGCGCGAGCCGTACAGCGCAATGCGCCCCGCCCGTCGACACACACACCAGTGGTTCCACCAAGGCACCTCGCCTGAACGACTTACATCAGGGGTCCTTACGCCCATACAAACAAGGCCTGGTAGGACACTGGTAGGACAGGCTGGTGCCTATTGGACCCACTGGCTCACACCCGGCTCGTGTGCACGCTCCAAATGCCAGCGTGTGTGTGTGTGTGTGTGCGCACCCTCATGTGTGGCATACGCGTGACATCAGTGTTGAGCTGTAGTGACAGCCTACGGTCACACATTGACTGCCTGTTACTACTACTGCTTTTCCACGGCTATCTGTTTGTCACATGAGCTCTTTGCTGCTCTTAGATATTGCTTACTGAGATCTTATCTGAATCTTACTGATTGATTACTCCAGGTTTATTATCTGTGTGGACTTTCTCTCTCTGGCAGACGGACTGGGCAGCACACGCCACTCTGATCGTGGCGTGTCCCTGTCCCTGTTCCTTGTCTCTGCCAGGTGAGTAGGTTTGCCCCTTGCAGTCTGGCTCTGGCTAGGCACTGCTATGCTGCAGCCTGCCTGTAAGCCTGAGGGCTGCTATGCAACCCCCTTCAGCAGCACATGCCTCTCTCCCCTTCCCCTCTGTAAACTCTGATCGTGGCGTGTCCCTGTCCCTGTTCCTTGTCTCTGCCAGCGCCCCCTGTACATCAACAATCAGCACAGCATGTGGGGCAGGCCAGATGTTGCCACATGGCTGCAAGTGCCAGGGCTTCATACACCACGCGCCCCGCCTTTGGATATAAAGCCTGTTGGGCCCTAGCTGGTGTCTTCTTTGTTCATCATTTTCCTCTGTGACTCGGGGTCGTTCATGAGGCCAATGTAGGGACTGGGATGGGCCGGCTGGTGGCGGCGTCGTGTCCGCGTCGTTCATCAACGCCAAGCCTGCCGTCGGGGGCATCGGTGTGGAGCCGCGCGGGGGCGGCGTGCTGCGTGTGCTCTTCACCGTGGCGTCTGGTGCCGTGGCAGACACTGTCGTGCGCTGGCGCTGGAACCTGCGCCAGACGCAGGTTGCGGTCTTCGACGTGCTCAGTGACCGCGAGGAGGCGCGGCACCGGGCGCTGTGGCCCGCTTTCCTCGCCGCCAAGGCTGCGGGGAAGCGGCGCAGTTCCACCGCGCGCGCCTCGTCGTTGACGGCGAGCGGGTGCCTGCACCTGCTTGCTAGATGACATCCCTCTGGGGGTGTTTTTGAAGGGGAGGTGGCGCCACACGCGTGCGGTGGCCGGTGCGGTGTGGTCGCTGAGTAGAGTGCTGCGGCGGGTGTGCTACTAGCCCCGCTTCCGGTGGTCTGGGGGAGGGCTTTTTGATCCCTTCATGGTTTTATACCTTGGGTCCGCCCTCTGGCCATTTGAGGGTGTGCAGCCTGCACAGTGGTGCTGCTTGCTTGGCGCCCGCCACCAAGTGTGGATGATGATGATGATGAGAGTTTTACAATCCACTTCTGGCGGTCACACGTACGGTTCCAAAGCTCCAGTGGGACTTAGAGAAACAAGGCTCAAGGCCCACAAAAGGTCAAGCTACAAGAAGCCCACGGTAACGCCATCCACACTTGGTGGCGGGCGCAAGCAGCACCACTGTGCAGGCTGCACACCCAGCCCCTCAAATGGCCAGAGGGCGGACGCAAGGTATAAAACCATGAAGGGACCAAACAGCCCTCCCGCAGACCACCGGAAGCGGGAGGATGGCGTTACCGTGGGCTACTTGTAGCTTGACCTTTTGTGGGCCTTGAGCCTTGTTTCTCTAAGTCCCACTGGAGCTTTGGAACCGTACGTGTGACCGCCAGAAGTGGATTGTAACCAAACATCATCAAAATGTAGGCTTTGATTGGCTCCCTTTGTAGGCGGCCGCTCAAGAGGCCAGCCATCTCCTCCGCAGTGACCCAGGTTTACCAAAAATGCCGCATCTCGCCCACCGTGACCACCACCTGAAGGCGGCGGTCGGGGCCAGGCAGCTCCCCGGGCGACGGCTCATCCAGCCCACTTACCTCGGCCTTGGCCAGCACCTACGAGAGCACACATCACACTGGTTACAAGGCTCGGTTCTGTCGCCCAGCACATCCCCCCCCCAACCCCTCCCTCTTCACACCTTCCACCCCCGCTCTCACCTTGAACTTGAGGGGCAGACTCGGCACATAGTCGAGGTTCAGCATGAGAACGTGCGTCTTGTTCTTTGATGTCGGCACCAGCAGGGCGCTCATCGCTGCGGAGGCCAACATTATTCCCATCTTCGTGATCCACTTTCACTCTCGGAAACGACAAACGTCCGAAAGGTGTCGGGACGCGTCTCGATTTATTAACCACGCGTCCGAATCTTGGACGCGTCTCGATTTATTAACCACGCGATTTAGACGCGTCCAGGACGCGTCCCGACACAGACCTGGCGGACGGCGTCTCTGGGGGTTTGGACGCGTCCAAAACGCGTCCGTTTGGCGTCCAGTCGCCTGGCTGTGCGATGTGCTCTGGATAGCAAGAGATGAGATGGCATACCTTACAGCTGTTCTCACCAACACCTAGCAACATCTCCAACATAGTGTTGCATGCATGCAACACCCAGCAACAGACGGCAGTTGATGCCCCGCCACCTTGACGTATGATTTGACGCTTGGTTGACGCAGATCTGAAGATTACCACCTGCAGTTGGGTGATAGGCAGGGAGGGTGGGGTGGGGTGAGGACGCGTGCATAAAGGGGGGCCCCCGGGAACGCATGCAGCGCCCAAGGGCTCTGATGGTGCTCAGATGATGCTGTGGTGGGCGTGATGGGGGGATGCGTGGCTGCGCGTGCACATGCGCAGCACATGAATGGGGGACGCATGGCAGCGTGCACGCACACTGCATTCGTGCGTGTGTGGGGGATAGGACGTGCGTGCGAGCAGAGCTGGGGATGAGAGCCGCACGTGCGAGCACAGAGGGGGAGGGGGGGGGGGCGGTCAAACGCGCAGACACACACCGAGTGTGAGTGTGTTTGCTCGTGTGTGTGCTCGTGTGCCGGGGAGAGGGCGTGTGCTGGGGATGATGTTGCGCGTGCGCACACAGAGGGGACGGGGGGTGGCCACGAGCAGACACGCACAATGAGTGCGTGCTCGTGTGTGTGCTGGTGTGCGTGTTCGGGGGAGAGGGCGTGTGCACGTGCAGAGCTGGGGGTGATGTGTCGTGCGTGCGAGCGCACGACACACGGGGGGGTGGGGGTGGGGGTGGAAAGCGCATACACACATCGCGAGTGAGTGCATGTGCTCGTGTGTACGCTCGTGTGCATGTGCGGGGAGGGGGCGTGCATGTGTGCAGAGCTGGGGGCGTGTCGTGCGCGCGAGCGCACAGGGGGTGAGTGACAGCGGGAGCGACGCGCGTAGTTGGCACGCGGCGCACCTTGGCAGCGGTGGCAGCCGCTTGGTTGCACGTGACCATGAGATGGGGAGCTGCGTGGGCAGGGGTGGGAACGCGCATTCACGTGGCACACGCATGGAGTGCATGCGCTGCACGTCACGCACGCACGCACACATGGGCGCACCTAGGCAGCGTCGGCAGCCGCGTGTGCAGCCGCTTGCGCGTGCGTGGCCAGGGGATGGGGAGCTGCGTGGGCAGGGGTAGCGCATGCACGTTGGCACGTGTTGCTGGGCGCGCCGTGCAGACAGCCCACGCATGGAGTGCATGGCGCGACACGTCACTCATGCGCGCGTGAACCCATGGGCGCACCTAGACAGCGTCGGCAGCCGCTTGCGTGCGTGGCCAGGGGTAGGGATCTGCGTGGGCAGGGGTGTACGTGCATGCATGGTGAACACGTTGCTCGCCCATGCAGCGCCCATGCGGATGCATGCAGTCCCCCCCGCCCCCCCTCTCTGCCTGCTGCGCAGGCAGACCAGGCACGTCGCCGCGTGCATGGTTCGGTGTGCCACCCACGCACCGTAAGTACTAGAAGCGCGATGCAGCCGGCGGTGCGTAACCGCCTGTCGCATGGTCGTCTCTTGGTGCCCTCCGGATGGCGATGTCCTTCATGTCATGTCCTTCATGATGGTCGTTGCATGCTGGATACTGGCGCTAGGCAAACTGGGCGGCGACCGCCCCTAAGGACCGCCACTACAACCCTCGCGCCGCGAGCATCTACATTATGGTGTGTCGTGTGAAGACACGCATGCGTGCCTCGCAACGGTTGATCACGTGTGACGACTGTGGGGAACGCAGGGGGACCACCAATTCCCAGCTGCAAGTCGCCCGGGGATGGCGTCTCGCCATCCCTGGTAGAGCATCCATCTAGTTATTTAATATAAGGGACGACGAATAATCCTTTATCACCAGCGGCCCAAGAAATACGACCCCAATCTAATACCATGTTTACGACAGTGCGAGCATACAATTGATCAAACCCCCAACGAGTGGCAGAAAAACGTAATAAATAAAGTCGTGACTACTTCCGGGGGCTAAAGCGGTAGCAGAAAGAGCACCTGCGATAACTAAACCAAAGGGAAGAGTTTCACCCCCCATGGAATAAATAATAAAATACCAGATAATAAAGAGGTGCCGACCCAAACTTTAAACATGACGTCTAAAAGAAGAATAGTCATGGCTACAATTTAATAAAATATCTGTTTTACCGCCATACTCTAAAGAGTGGCTTTTAGCCACTACATCAAAGCTGGAATCACCAGCTTTAAATCCTTGTCCATGTTCGCCTTTAGGGCTCATATTAACTAAAGGCCCTGAAAAATCATACATAAAAGATTGATAAAAACAATTTAGCTGTATAACAGGCTGTAATTAATGCGGTGGTGTAAAGTAAAGTATGGGCATAGTAAGCAATAGCTAAACTACCACCGTTTAAGAAAGAGTAAGATAAGTTTAAAATAGCTTCTTTTGAATAAAAGCCAGACGTTTCTGGAAAACCGACTAAACTTAAAGAACAAATTAAAAGAGCTAAGAAGCAAAAACCAGAGCAATGAGAAACGGATAAACCACCATAACGAGCCATGTGTTGATTACCTCCTGCGAAGGTAATGACAACACCAGCGGCTAAGAATAAAGCCGCTTTAAAACTAGCATGTGTCATTAAATGAGTCATACTGGCTTCCGCTCCGTATTCCCCTAAACCCACACTAACCATCATATCAATTTAGCTCTCGATTTTCATCAAAGCCACTCCATCGAAGCAGGAGCCAAGGAAGAAAAGGCTTTGCCTTTTCTCTCTTTCCACAGAGCTTAGCTCTCATGCCGGCTGAGCCGGGCATGCTTATCCCGGCAGGAATGCCGGGATATTGGTGGAGAAGGAGAAGCTAAGCTTCCCTTGGCCACCTACCCCCCCGGCCAAAGGCAGGGGGGGGGTAGTAAATACCCGCTAAGGAGAGTTGGACTTTAGCATCTGACTACTTCTAGCTTGTATTTATTCCCACCTGTTAAGGGGGCAAGCACCAATCCCCCTGCGTTCCGCGGGGGGAGTAGGGCGCAGAGACAAGGAAGAAAAGGCAAAGCCTTTTCTCTCTTCCCACAGAGCTTAGCTCTCATGCCGGCTGAGCCGGGCATGCTAACCCCGTCAGGAATAACGGGATATTGGTGGAGAAGGTCTCTGTGCTTAAAAGCAACAGCCTCACGAAAAGTCTCTGAGGATCCACCTTTGTAAGGATGCCAACAAGCCGGCAGGGCCCAAAAGAAGCAGAGAGACCTAAGGAAGAAAAGGCAAAGCCTTTTCTCTCTTTCCACAGAGCTTAGCTCTCATGCCGGCTGAGCCGGGCATGCTAACCCCGTCAGGAATAACGGAATTTTGGTGGAGAAGGTCTCTCTGCCACCTCCCCCTGCAAAAAGCTGGGGGTGGTATCCAAACCAAGAGACTAACAGGGATGGCGAAACGCCATCCCTGTAAGTCTCTTGTTCAGGAGCTTGCTAACCCCTGATTTAAAGCAGGGGTCTTGGAAGAAGCTTCTTCTTGACATCCCACCCCAGCTAAAAGCTGGGGGGTTGGGTGTTCCCTGCTGATTGTCCATCTATCCAATCCCTTTCAAGCTGGCGGAGCCCAAAAGAAGCAGAGAGACCTTAGGAAGAAAAGGCAAAGCCTTTTCTCTCTTTCCACAGAGCTTAGCTCTCATGCCGGCTGAGCCGGGCATGCTAACTCCGTCAGGTATGACGGAATATGACGGAATATGACGGAATATGACGGAATATTGGTGGAGAAGGTCTCTCTGCCACCACCCCCAGCAAAAAGCTGGGGGTGGTATCCAAACCAAGAGACTTACAGGGATGGCGTTTCGCCATCCCTGTTAGTCTCATGTTCTGGGGCTTGTTAATGCCGGCGTATTAGACGCTTAAAAACCTAAGGTTTTTAGCGCTTAAGGGGTTTAAAGCATAGAGATTTTACCCCTAAGCTTCCAATGGGGTTATTACATTTGTACCTACGGCTTTAGGAGTTTCCAGCATATAGTAAGGTTCTCAATGCCAGAAGCATAGAGACCTTCTCCACAGAGCTAAGCTCTCATGCCGGCTGAGCCGGGCATGCTAATCCCGTCAGGTATGACGGCATATTGGGGGGGGAAGGTCTCTATGCTACCAATCAGCAGCTAAAGGCTGTTGAATTGGAGACAATAATAGTCTCTGGTAAGAGTGGGCATATGTCATAACTAGTACCATCTGTTATGTCTTACCTTCCTCTCCCCCAGAGCTCGCTCTGGGGGCAGAGAGACGGCTTCGCCGTCTTCCTGATTCTATCATAACTCCAACCCCCCCGGACGATGTCCGGGGGGTAGCTAGCTCCAGAACAAGAGACTAACAGGGATAGCGTTTCGCCATCCCTGGGCTTCAAGTAGCAGCTTGTAGCTTTCTCTTGTTCAGCTAAAGAATCAGTTTATTGATTCTTTTGGGCTCCGCCGGCTTAAACAGGAAACAACCTAAAGTATATTGAAAGAAACTAAAAGCATACTTAAAGATACTAAAAGCATACTAAAAACATACTAAAAGCGTACTAAAGGCCAAAAAAGCAGCTCTACAAAGATAGGGCTACAAGCAGCAGAGCAGCTTGTTGCTATCTCTTTGCCTGCTACCCCCCAGTTTTCACTGGGGGGGTTGGAGCTGCTTGTAGCTATCTCTTGGTTTGGTCTTATTTGCTACTAAAAGAAGCTAAAAGCATACCAAAAGCGTCTCTCAGCCCGCTTGGCGATACAAAAGCGGTAAGTCTAATGTTCTGGTGCTTGCTAACCCCGACCGTATGCCGGGGTCTTGGAGTGTGTCCTTGGTAGACAATAACCAAGAACATTGAATACCTTTATAAACAACCTGAAAACGCTTGTTATTATCTAACTTACGATAGACTTGAGTATTGGAAGCAATGTTTAACTCACGAATCATGGGACGAATACCATCAAATTTGACGACAAAAGCTTTAGACTCAAAATCAAAACAATAGATCGATACTTTAGCAGCACTTTTCGAGATATTGAGCTTATGCTCTGCTGTCTGTACACGACCTGTGAGTGTTTGACGAATCTTTTCTTTTGTTTCCTCTGAACGTTGTTTGCCAGCCCAAGGATAGTTTTCACCTTCTCCCCGGCAGTCAGGGGTAAGAGTGCACTCTAACCCCTGACTGCCGGGGCAAGAGAGAATCTGCTGAGCAGATTCTTCCTTGAAACCTATTTAAAGTCGAAGCTAAGTTATAAGAAGGATTTATGTCTAAAAACCAAGCATGTTCACGATCACATAAGATTTGCTTATTATTAAAGCCGGCGGAGCCCAAAAGAAGCAGAGAGACCTAAGGAAGAAAAGGCAAAGCCTTTTCTCTCTTTCCACAAATATGCCGGCTGAGCCGGGCATGCTAATACCGTCGGGTATGACGGTATATTGGTGGAGAAGGTCTCTCTGCCACCTCCCCCAGCTTTTACTGGGGGTGGAATCCAAACCAAGAGACTTACTACCCCCTGCCATTGGCAGGGGCCAAAAACCTGCCATTGGCAGGGGGATTGGAGGGTTAATTACTTCAAGAATATAAAAGTCAAAGTTATCAAAACCATACTTAAGAAGAGCAGCACAGATGGGCATTAAGTCTTTAGTACGATTGAGATAAAATATATCCCTGTAACTTTCAAAGCGCTTTTTAAGATTAACACTTTGACCTACATAGGTCTTTCCTGAGAGCTTGTTTCGCCATAAATAAATCCCGGCGATACCGTTATATTTACTTTTAAACGCGTAACGCGCTTCCGCCAATACCCCGGCGTTATCGCCGGGGTTAGCAAGCCCTGCTTGGAGGGCTTGACTCGTATCAGATAAACGATCGACATAAACTTCGGGCATTTCATCCTTGGCTTTACGGTTAAGATTTGTTGTTGGAGCAAGACAGTAAGCATAATCAAGCATTAACTGTCCATAAATAGAAGTTAAACTTAAAGCCTCTAAATTAAACAAGCCCATCGGCCTTCGGCCGGGGTATAGAAGAACAGGTCATAGATAAAAACAAGCAGGCCAAGTCCAAAAGAAGCAGAGAGACCTTAGGAAGAAAAGGCTTTGCCTTTTCTCTCTTTCCACAGAGCTTTGCTCTCATGCCGGCTGAGCCGGGCATGCTAATCCCGGCAGGTATGCCGGGATATTGGAGGAGAAGGTCTCTCTGCCACCTCCCCCAGTTTTTTGCTGGGGGTGGTACCCAAACCAAGAGACTTACAGGGATGGCGTTTCGCCATCCCCGGGCTACAAGCAGCTGCTACCCCTCAGCTTTCACTGGGGGGGTTGGTGCTGCTTGTAGCTATCTCTTGGTTAACAAAAGAAGCAGAGAGACCTTAGGAAGAAAAGGCAAACCCTTTTCTCTCTTACCACAGAGCTTTGCTCTCGTGCCGGCTGAGCCGGGCATGCTAATTCCGTCATACCTGACGGAAAAATTGGTGGAGAAGGTCTCTCTGCCACCTCCCCCAGCAAAAAGCTGGGGGTGGAACCCAAACCAAGAGACTAACAGGGATGGCGTTTCGCCATCCCCGGGCTACAAGCAGCTGCTACCCCCCAGCTTTCACTGGGGGGGTTGGTGCTGCTTGTAGCTATCTCTTGGTTAGCAAAAGAAGCAGAGAGACCTTAGGTCTCTCTGCCACCTCCCCAGCTTTTTGCTGGGGGTGGAACCCAAACCGCCATCCCCGGGCTACAAGCAGCTGCTACCCCCCAGCTTTCACTGGGGGGGTTGGTGCTGCTTGTAGCTATCTCTTGGTTAGCAAAAGGAGCAGAGAGACCTTAGGTCTCTCTGCCACCTCCCCCAGCTTTTTGCTGGGGGTGGAACCCAAACTCTTGGTTAGCAAAAGAACCAGCTTAGCTGGTTCTTTTGAGCTTAGCAGGTTCTTTTGAGCTAAGCTGGATCTTTTGAGCTAAGCTGGTTCTTTTGAGCTAAGCTGGTTCTTTTGAGCAAGCTGATTCTTTGGCTAAACAAGAGACTCAGTATCTTGTTTTGGAGCTTGCTAACCCCTGGATAACGCCAGGGGTATTGGAGAAGGGAAAGAAGAATAATAACAGATTTGACTAGATTATGTGGATAAGTATACACCAATTGGCTGCATGTACTAAAGGCGATAACACGTTTAAGATCTGCTTGGAAAAAACCGAATACACCTGCCAGAAATGCGGTTAAACAACCCACTAAAATAACTAAGTCGGAACCAGTCATAAAAGGCGCTAAGCGAACCATCAAGTAAATACCCGCAGGTACTAAGGTTGCTGCATGAATTAATGCTGATACTGGGGTAGGCTTAAAACCCTCGTCTTTCGACACTTACAGGGATGGCGTTACGCCATCCCCGAGCTACAAGCCAACCTTTGGTTGCCCTAACCAAGAGAGGAAAGGCTTAGCCTTTTCTTCCTTCCTTGGTCCGCGGAATAAGCTGCAAGGCAGCTTCTTTTGACTGGAGGGTGTCGCTTGTAACTATTGCTTTTGAGGGATTGGACTCTATCATACACTCAATCTACAGGCAGTTTCACAAAAACCTAAGCATTTGGTTAACCGAGAGAAATTAAATGCATCCGCGTCGAGTCTCTGAAGAGCATAGCGGTCTTCCTTCACCACCAAAATACCGTCATACCTGACGGTTTATTGGTGGTTAGAGAGAAAAGGCAAAGCCTTTTCTTACTAATGCAAGCCGGCTGTGCCTAGCTTACAGCCCCCCTTTTTTACGAAGGGGTTTTTGGAAGAGCCTAGGCTTTCCTGCTGATTGACCTAGAAATGGCAAGAAGTCTAGAACGGCTTTTAAAAGCTGAGGTTAATAGCATCTACTTTGACTGATAGGTTATTCCATCATATAGCGGATTTTAAGGAGGGCCCTGGGAGAGCCTACATTCCTAAATAGCTTGACTATTTAGGTAGCAAACTTAAAGCTTGCTTCCTTATGAGAGATGGAGCTTATAAAGCATTTTAGGATGCATGTGAGGAGCAAGCTTAAAGCTTGCTTCCTTATGAGAGATGGAGCTTATAAAGCATTTTAGGGTGCATGTGAGGAGCAAGCAAGGAAGAATCTGATGAGCAGATTCTCTCTTGCCCCGGGAGTCAGGGGTTAGAGTGCACTCTAACCCCTGACTCCCGGGGAGAAGGTTTGCAACTGGTTCAACTGTGTTGAACTTAAACGAATGCGATAACCGAGTTGTTTTTTTGTTTGACGGTTTTTTAAGGTGGTAATTAACCCGAAGTGTTTTAAATGAAGATTTGAAGACGCATCACTTCTTCTTTTGTATAGTTTTCAGTACAAATGTAGACAGTTCCATCTCCCCGGCAGTCAGGGTTTAGAGTGCACTCTAACCCCTGACTGCCGGGGCAAGAGAGAATCTGCTGAGCAGATTCTTCCTTGATCATTGTCAAAATAACCGTCTCCCATCACGAAAAAAGCTTAACACACCGCACCAAAGTATTGACTTAAATACTCCTCCGATGGTAAATATTTGGTTGAGACGACCTTATAATCCACCCCTGGAAGAGTGGATGTCGGTGGCCAGTCTTTGACTGGTTTACCTCCCGATGTAATTTCAAAAGAATACCAAAAAGATGTAATTTCTGTGAAAATCGTATGAGATGTCGTACAAAACCAATATACAGTTACATGGCATTCCAGCTAAGACAACACTAGTCCTAGTGCCACCGCCCTGTGAAGGACGATAGCCACCAGCCGGTTACCTGCCGTCTAGACTACCGCTCCCGCCGGCTAGTTTAGACCCAAACAAGTCCCTGGGGGACATGTCTGGCAAGGAGCGTATAGGAAAGGACCGTCCTCCTCCTGGCCTTTGAGGCCAACCACGGCGGCTGTGCCGACTGGCGGCGCTGAAGCAGAAAAGTCCCCGCCTGGCATGGTGCATGGTTGTCCAACTCCATGCATGGGGCTCTGCCTGCGCCCCATGCGTCATGCATGGCCAGGTCCCACCCTCCAGGGGGGCCTGGGCAAACAGAGTCGTCATGGCAGGCTGCCTGAAGACCAATGCCGACGCCAGTCACCGGCAGACGAGTGCCCCCGAGGGTGAGCGCGGTGACAAACGCTGCGATGGTGAAGCGGATAAACTCTGTTGTTGCCTCGGCGGTCACCACCGCTGAAGCCCTGATGGTAGCTCGCCCCCACGAGCAGCCATCTTGACCGATGTCCAGCATGCATTGACGGGCGCCAGCTCCTCCGCTCGTCGATCAACTCGTCGAGATCGGTGCCGCATGGCGTCCTGCATGGGAGGAGGATAAGGGCCGTCTCCCAGCACGGGTCGCGGCAGCGCCGCGGCTACTCGCCAAGCCATGACAGCGCCGGGCAAGCCGCTCCTGTAGTTTCCACCGAGGGACAGTCTAGCAGGAGCCAGGCCAGTCGTATTTTATCCCGCTCGTCAGCGGCACGGAGATCCTAGTCACCAGCAGCGCCGCATTGCTGGGTCCAGGGCTCGGCGACGAGAACGCGCCTCCGTTAATCGTTAAAACCAATATAGTGTCGGATTATCCTTAGGATAAGGTGTCGGCTTCGAAGCGGTTGCATACACACCTAAGACTGTTTGTTTCACCCACATACTCCAGTCTAAAAAACAACTCTTGTCCTACCCCTCCCCAGCTTCCCAAAACAAGGAAGAAAAGGCAAAGCCTTTTCTCTCTTGCCCCCAATATCCCGACATTCCTGCCGGGATATTGGGGGAGAAGGGACCTAGGGTCCCTTGAAGAAGCGGCTGAGCCGCTTTGAGAGTCAGACAATACCAAAGGTTTTTGTGCAAAATCATAGGCTTTGGCCTTAAAAGTGAACTCCATACGAAAGTTACCAGTCATAGGTTTCAACTTTTTGATTTGACGTCCCATATTAGGGTTCCTTAAATGGCCATCACTTAACATCAAACCGACTATTGCTTCCATCAAAACCTCCCCTGTATTAGGGGTTGGCGAAGCCTCTGCTACGACCCCGTCGTGCGTCTCGGAGAGACTTTTGGTAGTATAGAGCCTATTCTTTGGGAAAGTCTCACAGTCATAGAAACTGTGGTTAACCCTTAGAGGTCCCAAAACTATCTGCATTGTATGCCACATTTGAAGCTCATTATAGGTTTCCGTTGGAGACCTTATTGCTTCACATCCTAATAAATACCAATTTAAACTGTCATATAAGGTTGCTTCCCACCCACCCTCCATTGCGTCCGCCAACCAGACATGAAATAAAATCTGGGCGCTTTTACCCATGGCACCAACAAGTACGCAAAGGACAATAAACAAACTAATTGAGGATGTTTCATTTACTAAGACTAAATCATACTCTAAACTACCAGTATAGTACCAAATCCATAAAACACCCCATAAAAGCATACCATCGCTTACACGATTTACTAAAATTGCTTTTTGCGCGCTTTTGACGGCAGCTGAACGATGAGAGTAATAACCAATTAATAAATAAGAACAAACACCAATACCTTCCCATCCTACGAACATGACTAAAAGATTGTCACCACATACGTAAACAAGCATGAAAAAGGTAAATAAAGATAAATAAGACATAAATAAAGATAAATGAGGATCACTACGCATATAAACGGTTGCATAAATATGAACCGCTAAATTCACACTGGTTACTGTAAATAACATATGTGCAGTTAATAAATCATAATAGAAAATCCAAGATACTGTGACAGTACCTACTTCAAACCAAGGTCCAAATAAATCTAACCATACTGGAGCGCCTCCAATATAAAGATCGACCCAAATAAAAGCACTACTAATAAATGCAATTGTTAAGCTTAAAATAGAAAAAAACACAACACCACGATGACCTAAATTACGAGAAACCATTGGTAATGCACCACAAAAAACACTACTCATTAATGTTGCTAATAAAGGCATTAAATACATGCTTTATTATTTGTCTACTTACCACTTGCCTAATCCACTCGGTTAACCACCCTCTGATACCCCGGCATTTATGCCGACGTTAACAAGCTCCGAAACAAGACACTTACAGGGATGGCGTTTCGCCATCCCTGTAGGTCTATTGGTTAGGGTTCCACCCCCCAGCTTTTTGCTGGGGGAGGTGGCAGAGAGACCTTCTCCACCAATATCCCGTCATCCCTTAGCTCTCATGCCGGCTTTGTCCAATAGAAGCATTCTTCAAGTGTGCAAAAAACAGTTGGGACGTGCATTGGACGCCTTCTGAACCGTCCGTGGACGCGTCCGAAGGTCGTCCGCGCGCTGACGCTGACGGACGCATTAAGGACGCGTCCTGGACGCGTCCGGACGCCTCTCAGACGCGTCGGTGCTTTGCAGACGCCCTGTGGACACTGTTTGGACGCGTCCCAGTCGCTAGGACGCCTTTCGGACGTTTGTCGTTTCCGAGAGTGTTTGCGAACGCATCAAATAACTCCTGCTTGCCGTCACCCATCGCAGCCTGTAGGGGGTAACGGGATATGAAATATCCCATGTTTTACAGGGATTGCTGCCGATGGAGCGTCTCTTTGTTTCACAACCTGCCCTCGCAGGTGGGGGTACCCATAACTATGATCTGTCATCCTACCAAATTTCATTGTGATAATCAATGTGTGGGGACTGTGCTGTAAAAGTAAAAAACTAACTCGGCAAAATTCTAGGCAAAATATCGGGGTTAGAAATATCCCTAGGCAAAATTCCCCTTTTGTGTGTTGAAGTCACACCCTGCAGCAGTCCCCCCCCAACCCCCCAACTTATGGAGGCCTTCATACATGTGTAATCCATGTTTCCACTTGAGGGGAGATGGAGGGAGAGACCCTCGCATCGCCTAGGGCTGAGGAATTGCAATGGGATATTTCATACCCCCGAATATTTCATACCCCGCTACCCCCTACGGCCTGCGCCTGCTTGCAGTCCCGCTTGTGGCCGTCCCGCCAGGACTTGTTCTGACACTCCCTGCGTTGCCATCGGGGGGAGGGGGGGGCATTGCTTTGCTGCTGCGTAGGCCTCGGTGCTCCCTTGAATCTCCCTCACACACTCCTACGCAAACAAACACAGCAGCAGCAGGAGCAGCAGCAGCAGCAGCAGCAATATACAAACCCACTTGCTACAGTAGTACACGGCTTTGCAGCCTGAGCAGCCGAAAAGCTTGTGGCCGTCTGAGCGCCTCTTGAAGCACTTGTCGCACAGGGCCGAGTCCATGCTGGCGTGGTGGGGAGCCGATGGCTCAGCCCTCCCAGATGAGCCGGGCTCCTCAGCGCCGGGGGCACGCCTGTGTGTGGGGCAGATGCGCAAGGGGTGCAGCCATCATGGCATGTGTGCATTGTGGACTGATCCAAGGACAGGATCACAAGCACCGCGGGCAAGCCAGCGTGTGTGCATGCGAATGCCTAGCTGGGCAAGCCGGCGTGTGTGCATGCGAATGCCTAGCTAGGCCATGCCCCATGCGTGCCAGCGTCACATGTCCAGGCGCTCGTGAGCGTGTGCATCGATGCATGTCACGCATGATGGAGCGGACGGAATCAGTGCAAGCCCTCATGCCAGCGCCATGCACAGTCGCGACTCGCATGGATCCAATGCTGGGTGAACCCACCCTGCCGCCGCCGCGTGCCCGCCACCCTGCGCCGATGGAGCGCCAGTGGCTGGGACGCTCTGCTCCTGATGCCTCACTACCAGGTCCACGAGCTCCCGCTTTTCGACGCAGTCGCGCCCGTCGATGCCGAGCCTCGCCAGCTCGTCGCGCAGCTGGCGCACGCTCCAGCATGAGGGGCCGGGCATCAGGCGCATTTTCGGTGGGCGGGGGAGCGGACATGGCTCGCGCAGTTTAGAGAACAGAGGGGGGACTGCAACGGACGCCCCAACCCCTGAACCCTAGACCCCACACGCATGTACACACACACACACACACACACACACACACACACACACACACAGACACACGCACACTGCCACCCATTCTCCACTGCCTTGTGCCTCTTCACCTGCAGGCAGGCAGGCTTGCAGGCAGGACCCCTGTGTTACGATGCCATCAAGGAATGCACACAGCACGTGTACTGTGCGCGTGCGCGCAGTACGCGTTTGGGCGCCTGCTTGAAGACACCTGGCGAGCTGCAGAGGAAGCTGATCAAACTGTGGACGCTGCAGCGGCGGGCAGCCAGGACGATGCCAGCAAGCCTTGCGAGGTGGAGGCGTGCGTGCGACGGCGCGTTGGCTCAGTCACAGAGGCGCAGTCGTGCCAGCTTGCCCTGCAGTCGTGCCAGCTGGCCCTGCAGGGCAGACAGGAAGACTCGGACGTGTCGGGCCATAGTAGCACAGGCACGCATCAAAAGGGGAGGACAGCGCCACGACCAGGGTCACCGGAAACGGCCAACGGTCCCTACCGTTGGCGTTGGCCACTGGCTGGGCTAACGGTGCCAACGCCAACGGGTCAACGGCGCCAACGGAGAAAAAAACGCTCTCGGAGGCGAGGAAAAGTGTGGAATCGGAAAATTAGCAGGGCTCCGTCCGCAACCTCACACCCCCACTCCGCAATCCGCAACTCGACACTCCTTCTCCGCAATCGCCTTCGCAACCTCCGCAAGCCTCCGCAACCCCCCGACAGTCAACGCGTGTAGGCGAGTCAACAACCGGTGTAGATGCCATACCTGAGCCCCCAACCTCTCTGCGGGGCTCAGCACTCCTCCCCCAATCCATCGAAGGCCATGGAAGCGTGTAGCAGGCACTCTGGGGTGCCTCTACGAGGTTCTGAGGCCCTGCGGGCCTGCTGACAGGCCGTCTCACACTTTCAGCAAGCCCTCACACTTTCCGCAACTCGCGGCAAACTTCCTCGCCTCTCCGCAACCATTGCGGAGAACTCCGTAAGGTTGCGGCTTGCGGAGGTTATCATCTCGGACGGAGCCCTGAAAATTAGTGCGCTTCGAGCCGTTACTGGCGATATATTGATGATGAGTTTTTACAATCCACTCTCTGGCGGGCACGCGTTCGGTTCCAAAGCTCCAGCAGGACTTAGAGGAAGCAGTCCTGAAGACCTGCCAACAGAAAAAGGGGGGATGCCCCACGGAAGCGCCACCCACACGCGGTGGCGGGCACCAAGCAAGCAGCACCACAGTGCAGGCTCCACACTCAACCCCTCCAGGAAATGGATGGCGGGCCCAAGGGATAAAACCATGAAGGGCCAAAAAGCCCACCCTCAACCCACCGGAAGCGGGGCCGTTGTGCACACCCGCCGCAGCACTCTGCTCAGCTACCACATCACAACCCGCCAGCGCACGCATGTGGCGCCTCCTCCCCTCAAAAGAAACCATCCTCTCAGGGATCTAGGACGTCTTGTTCAGAGTGAGCCCGCCGTCCACTACTCCAACAAAGGGGTGGGTCGGGCCCACCACACCCGCCCACCCGCGCGGCATCCCGCCGCCCTCAGCAAAGGACGCCAGCGCGTCCCACAGATCCATCGTCGCCAGCTCCCCCGCCCGCTCAACCGCCACCGAGCGAGCAGGGGGCTGCACACCATCACGCGGGCACGTAATGCGCCACAAGTGGCGGCGGCCTCGCTCTATGGCGTCCACCACGAGCGCTGCCACCACCGCCCACACACCAGCACGCACCCCAGCGGGAGGCTGCAGCAGCCACACCTGGCAGCACGTGATGACCGGCGTAGGAGCAGGGAGGGCAGCAGCAGCCGCCACCACCACCGCCTCCGCCACCGGGCACCCCCAGAAGCTGTGCGCACGCCACGCCGTCGCCGGCGGCCCGTCCTCATCACGGCACCGCCACCCGCAGGGGCACTCGGGCACGCCCAGTGCAGCCTGCTTGTGAAAACCACTCACCCACAGCCGCCAGATGGGCTCCTTGCGAGCGTTGAGGAGCGGCATCCGCCACAGTGTCGGCACCGCCGCCTCCAGGCCGCGCAGCCCCGCGAAGACCTGCGCGTCGGTCGCGCGGGGGCCCCCGTGCGGCCCGTGGTCCAGCGCCAGAGCCGCCTCCACCGTGGCTGCCCGCCGCACTCGCCGCTCGTCCACAACCGCCCGCAGTTGAAGCGCCACCGCCAGCTTGCACGTCAGTTTCCCCACCACACCCGGGCCGTGCGCAAACCCAACCCATCGGGGCTCGCCCGCGGCGCCGCCCCCCCCAGGTAGGGGAGCAGGTTGGGCAGCTGTGGATCGGAGGCCAGGCCGCCCACGCTGCCAGCCAGCCGGCGTGATGACACTCGGCAGCTTCCACCCAACCAGCTGCACGATCTCCACCACAGCAGCGCGCTCGCCCGCCTGGGGGAAGGGCTGGAAGTGACGGAGCGGCCAGAGCACAGTGAGGGCAGCTCCACCAGCCGCCGCCTCGACCCAGGCTGGGGGCAGCGCCGCAAGCACGACCGCCACTGCCGTGAACAGGGGGTCGAGCGTGCGCCGCACGCACAGCAGGTCTGGCACACACCCCGGCACTGGCGGCGGCACCTCTGGGAAAAGGGCGCGGCACAGGACTGCCCTCCAGACATTGCCCCCGTCATAAGCACCGCACGCCAGCGCCGCGCGTATCTGCCCCAGCACGAGCCGCGCGCGCGCCGGATCCGCAGCAGCGTACACCCTCAGGCAGGCGTGGTCAACCGTGCGTGTGCTGCGCACCATGTCGACAGCAGCGAGCCACGCCCACAGCACGCACAGGTCCGTGACCGTCCGCATGCCGGGGAGGGCGTCGCGCACGCGGGCCAGGCCGTCCACCAGCCAGCGTGCCGCATCGGTCGGGCTGAAGAGCGCATGCCCTGCCGCATCCCCAGTGGGCTCCCGCCACTGTACCGACCGCTGCGCAGCCGGCAGCTCCAGCTGGAGGAGGGGGTTAGCCCAGAGCGGCGCCTCCGCCCCCCACAGCTCAGCTGTTTGCACGCGCCCCGTGATGCGCGCCACCGGCCCCAGGGCCTGCACCCCATCGAGCATGCGCCTCATCGGCCCAGCCAAGAGCGCCGCCCTCACAGCCGGGTCCACGCACTCACCAATAAGGCCGTCCGGGAGGGCGCCGGCCCTGGGCGCGAGGCCAGCCATAAGCACAAAGAGGCTCGGGTGGGCCTCCGGGCACAGGCGGTGCACCGCCTCCACCATGAGCGGCTGCCATGCCGGCTGGGCCGGGGGCGCGGGCTGCTGTTCCGGCTGTGTCCCGCCGCCGCCACCGCCGCCACTGCCGCCAGCCCCGCCGCCACCGCCGGCCCGTGGGGCCGGCAGCAGGAGATGGGGGGCGCCTGCCGCCCACGCCCCAAACAGGCACGCGAGGTGGACGGCCCACTGCCCGTGCACGATCTCCCGCCACGCCGGCGCCCCAAAACCACCATGCGCCGGTCGCCCCAGGAGCATCGCAGCAGGCGCACCAGGCACCGAAGAGGCCCACCGCGGCAGCTCTGCCGGCGGGTCCGGCCCCACGCTCCTGTCCACCAGAGTAGCCGTCCACCGGGAGAGCACCCTCTCGGCCTCCGGAGTCATGCCACAGTGCACCGCCCGGAACAGGATGCGGGAGACCCCGTACGTCGCCGCCGCGTGCCCCCTGCCAAACGCCGACATGGGGAAGCGCGCGAGCTTGGTATACGCGGCCGCAAGCCTCTCACGGCACACCCCGGTGACGCCCTCCGGGGGCGGCAAGCCGGCAGAGACGGGCACCCCCAGCGACACGCCCGCGTCCAGCACGCGCAGCCCAGCAACCTCGGCACCCGCCAGCAGGCCCTCCCCCGCCGACCCCAGGGGCAGGATGCCGCACTTGCCGAGGTTGAGGACAAGGCCCGTCGCTCGGCCAAACACCGCCATCGTCTCCACCAGTGCAGCGACGTCAGCCGGTGCACACGACCGGAGGAGGGGCATGTTGTCAGCGTACTGGGGGCAGGTCACTCGGCAGCCAGGCACGACCTCGACCCCCACTGCCGGGCGTGAGTCGCGATCCTTGATGTCGGCACCAACAGGGCGCTGCTTGACGTCATGGCCATCATGACTAGCCTCTTCTTGAGCCACTTATGGAATGCAGCGAAGATGTCGGCCTCCCCGGCCTCTGCCATGGCAGCCTTGAGCTCTTGCGTCGACTTGCAGATCTGCTTGTGCCTGCCATTCTGCCACGACTCGTTCTGACACTCCCTGCATGGCCATTCGGGGGGCTTTGTGTTGCTGTTGCTTTGGCCTCGACAGGCACAGTGCTCCCTCGACTCTCTTGAGGCACAGTACTGTATGCATACACACGTGCGCGCACACACCACACACACATACACCACACACACACACACACACACCACACGCACCACACACACAACACACACACGCTGCCTTACAGCTGCCTTACGCCTCTTTACTTATAGGCAGGAGGAACCAGGGAGGACGCACCTACGGCCCAGCCGCCCCTCGCTCGCCCGCATGACACGACTGGTACTGGCACCAACTCTTTACTGCCACCACTTACATACAGCGGATCTCTCTCTTCCACTCTGTATCACAATCTCTTTTCTGCACTAAAGATTGCCATCTAGAGGATGGCTGGCCCCTGGTGAGATGGTGTTTTGTGCGGCATTGCTTTTGGATCCGGGGAGCGGGCATGGCTTGCGCAGACTAGAGAGAGCAGACTAGAGAGATCAGAGGGGACTGCGACGGAAGCAAGAGAGAACAGACTAGAGAGAACAGAGGGGACTGCAACGGATGCCCCAAACCCTGAACCCCACCCCACCCCCACACATACGTGACCCCACCCCCATCCCCACACATACGCGCACACACACACACACACACACACACACACATAGGGGTCGGCAAATAACATCGCCGGCCCGAGAAATAACGTTATTGTTATGTTATGTCATAACAAAATAACAAAATAACATAACATTTGCATGTTATCTCACTGAAATCCTTTTTCCTTTTCCCTGAGACTGGTACAGTAATTCGCCGTGATGTCCGGGAGCGTGCTGCCAGTGTTCAATATTTATTCTGACTTTTTTTTCCAGAGTTTTGGGCTAAATCCAGTTACATGACGCGCATAAACGCGCGGCGTCAACACCCTCTCCTACGCTCCTTCTACCCCTTCCGCCCGCCCTCTGCATGCTGCTCCTCCTCCTCCCCTTCCTTCCCCCCCTCCGCCTTTGCGTCCGAGTCCACCGCCTCGCCCTCCGAGTCCACCACCTCAGGCAGCTTGCGAGGGCACTTGCGGTTGGGGAGCGCACGCCCCGCGCCGCTGCCCCCCCGCCGCCGCCGTGACCCCTGCGCCGCTGCGCCTGGCCCCCGTGTCCCCCCGCGCCGCTGCCCCCAGTCGCCACCGCAGCCTCAGCCGCTGCCTTTGTGGGGTGGCCCCGCGGCCGGCCGTCGTCGAGGCCGCGGTCGCCCTGCCGCGCGTGCCCCTGCCGCCGACGCCCCCCGGGGGGAGGGGGGGGGGGCGCGTTGAGGCCAGCGTCCGTCAGCCCCTCCCACTTGCCGCGGGGCTGAGCGGGGTCAGGCACGATGTGTGGGTAGTGCCGCCGCACCTCGAAGTCATGTCAGTCCCTGTGCTGATGCTTGACACCATGATGTGCGCTGTCTGTGGGCGCCCGCCCGGTGTCACAACCTCCTCCACTAGTGCACCATATATTCCTCCTCCTCCTCCTCTCACTGCTCCCCTTCCTCCTCTGCACCGAACCCCCCTGCCCCCCCTTCCTACTACAAGCTAGCGACATGACGTCAAGGCTGCTGGGGGAGTTCATCGGTTTTTTTTCCCTCCGCAAGTTCAACTGCACACCAAGATGTTTAGAACTAAAGCAAAAAAAACAGAGCCTGGTGCTATTGTGTTCCTCTTTTCAAGGGCTTTCCAGAGTGCTCAACCTCGTTGAAATCCATTGAATCTATCATTTTTTTTCATTTTCAGTGAAATTTTCCCAATAACAAGTCCTGGCCGCTCATAACATTATTTGTTATGTTATTTGTTATTTGTTATGATAAGAAATAACATGTTATGCCGACCCTTACACACACACACACACTCTTTCAAACAACCATCCACTGCGTTTCCCCTCTTCAAGAACAGGTTTCAACCCTTGCATTTTAGAGGCGATCATGATCTGCACATCTATGGCAGAGCTGCTCCGCGCCCCTTACACGCACGCACGGCTGCTGACTCTCTCTGTCTTGCTGTCTCTTCTCTCTCTGATGTCTCTCTCATACACTTGACGATTGCTATGCACTCGACATGGCGAGGAGGAATGGGAGATTCCTGGAGGGATGGCGTCGCGTGCCGGGCAATGTGCTGTGCACTGATCTGTGAGAGCGTGCAGCAACAATGCGGACACTTGTGGAGGGAGGGGTGCCTTGCGTATACATACACGTGTGCGCAGCAGTGTCGCTGGTCAGCATTGGATACGGGCACTGTTCTAGAAGTGCACGCAGTATGCATGCGCGCTGGCACCTGCCTCTGTGGGGCTGGTGGTGGTTAAGCTTAGTCAACTCGCCTGGCAGACTTACTTGCGGAGCCTACACCTTATACAAGCAGAAACTGAAAGCATCCCAGCAGGCTGGGTGCCTCGGCGGAACCACTGGCACACATCCCACGTGTGCGCAAGCTGCAGAGGCTAGAGCGCGTGTGTGTGCACACCTACACTTGGGACGTATGCATACGCATCATGTCGTCGACCCCTAGTGCGCGCAGCAACAATACTCGGCAAGATCATGCAGCTGCAGCGTTGTCGTCCCTCGGCAGTAGATCTGAGCGGCTTGTGCGCCGTTGAAGAAAGTGCACGAGTAACGCGTGCAGGCGCCTGCTTGGAGGGAGGGGCCGTTGCACCATCGAGGACGCTTCTGCCTGCCAGGCAGTGGCAAGCTGCCGAGGACGCTGATAAAACTGCTCACGCTGCAGCGGCGGGCAGCCAGGATGACACCAGGAATTGCTTGCAAGCCCAACGGCACGCGCACCGCCCGGCGTGGAGAAGCCTTACCCCGACGGGTCACAGGCTCAGTCACAGGGGCTCAGTCGTGGCAGGGCAGGCAGGTAGACTTGGACCTGTCCGGACAGACAGGCATAAAACGGGGAGGGCAGCGCCACGACTGCTGCCGCCAAGCCTGTAGCTACACTGCTTCCCGAGAGCAGGGGCGCGGGCGCTGCTTCTCCCGCCATGGGTTCTGCTGCTGCCAACACGGTGGCAGCGCAGTGCAAGTGGCGCGAGCCGTGCCGCAGCGTGCCATGCGCCCCGCCCACCGACACACACCAGTAGTTCCACCAAGGCGACAGTACGGACGACTTACATTACGTGTCCTTACGCCCATACCAACAAGGCCTGATAGGCTAGGCTGGTGCCAATCAGACCCACAGAGGCCAGCGCGCGCGCGTGCGAGCACCCAGACATGTGGCATACTCATCACATCAACGCACGCGAGGGGCAGACCGGCGGCTGCCACATGGCTGCGATTGCACTCGCGAGTGCATTGGCTACCCACACCACTCTGCCCGGCTTTGTTTTACCTCTTTCTGGGCCCCTAGCAGGGGTCTTCGTTGTTCTTCAGTTTCCTCTGCGTCTCGGGGTCGTTCATGAGGTTAATGCAGGAAGCGAGCGGCAACGTCTGTTGGCGGCCACTCAGGATGGCATCCACCTTCACCGCAGCTAACGTGACTTCCAACAACTCCCGTATCTGGCCCGCCATGACCACCACCGTCGCGCGGCAGTCGGGGCCAGGCAGATCACAGCGTGACAGCTCAGGCAGCCCGCCCTTGTGCTGAATGGGTGCAAGCTCGGCCTTGGTCAGCACCTCAAACGTCTCCGCCTACGAGAGCACCGCACATCGTCCCGGTTAGTGAGGGATCGGATCTGTCCCCCAGCAGCTGCTCTCCTGCCCCACCCACCCCAGCTCTCACCTTGAACTGGAGGGGCATGCTCGGCACATAGTCGAGTCTCAGCCCAAGGGCGTGCGTCGCGAGCCTTGATGTTGGCACCAACAGGGCGCTGGACGCCGCTATCTTCAAGAAGAAATTTGTCTTCTTGCGCCACTTCTTGAACGCAGCAAACATATCAGTCTGCCCAGCCTCTTCCATCACAGCCCTGACTACCTTTTCCTGCTTTCAGACCTGCTTGTGCCCGCCATTCCGCCACGACTCGTTCTGACACTCCCTGCGTGGTGAGTGGGGGGCTTTGTGTTGCTGCTGCTTGTCCTACCAAAATCCCAACGTCTGATCCGCGCCATGGAATGCGGTCATAACGTCTGAGACGGTCTGGGGTGCGCCTCAGGCGGTGGTGGGCGCCTGAGGCGGTCAGTGTGGCGCCTGAGGTGGTTTGGATGACGCCGAAGGCGACGCCTGAGGCGATCGCGGGTGCGCCTCAGGCGGCGCCTCAGGCGGTCGGAGCGCCTGAGGCGCCACCTGATCCGCGCCACGGAATGGGACGCCTCAGGCGCCGCCTCAGGCGTTGTGAATGTGGTAGGGCGCCCGGGCCTCGGGAGGCACAGTGCTCCCTCGACTCTCTTGAGGCACAGCGCTCCCTCGACACTCACACATGAGCACACACACGGCAGTAGCAGCAGCAACAGCAGCAGCAGCACCATGCAAACCCACTTGCTGCAGTAGTACACGATCTTGCAGCCTGAGCAGGTCAACAGCTTGTGGCCGTCGGCGCGCCGCTTGCGGCAGTTGCGACACACGACCGTGTCAAAGTAGTTGGTAGGAGCCGATGGCCCAGCCCTCCCTGACGAGTCGGGCTCCTCATCTTCGGGGGCACGCCTGTGTGGGGAGCAGATGCGCTAAGAGGGCGTTGTCCAGCGTGTGAGCGTGCATGCGTGTTTGCATGTGAGCGTGCATGCGCATGGCCGGCGCGTGCGAGATGTAGATCGCGCAGGCACCAAGCGAGCTCCAACTTGAGCGTGTGCCGCGCTGCCATATCATCATGGGAGGAGCTGTTCTGCAGCCACCCGCACGCACACGGTGCATGCGTCACCCATGGGCATGTGCACAAGCGCATGGCGTGCGCTCACCCTGCCGGCGGCGATGGAGCTGCGGCTGGGCCGCTCTGCTGGTGGATCATCACCAGGTCCACGTGCTCCGAGGAAACAGCCGGGCGCGCGTCAAGACGCCAAGCCCAAAACGATTAGTACCGCCTAGTACCGCTGATAAATACCGCAAAAAGTGTGGGGGCTCTAGCGACAGCCAGGGACCTCAGTTCTGCATGGATTTGAAATACTAGCGGTGCTGTGGATAGCCTTTGCTGTCGTCTTTCCAACACAAGTAGAATGATCCAAAACCATGTGGAGGGGCGTGAGTAAAGACCAATTTTGTGTGGGAGGTGCCCACACCAATCCAAACTCAAAAAGCTTCGCACCCGTCTCGGTCTGCCCCACATCCCAACACCATGGAGACTCTCTGGGGTGCCAACGAGGACCTGGCACCCATGCCCGACGACGACGGCGACGAGGTGGTGGATATCTCATGAGAGGCCCTCATGGGAGGCCCCCTCCACTGACTCATGAGGGCCTCCTAGAGGCTTGTACTGAGAGCGTAGAGCCCCAGGGACTGTGGTAAGAACCACAAACTGTTGGGGGTCTTGCTGGGGGCTAGATAGTAAGAGCTGAGTGCGTGCGCACCTGAGAAATGCTTAGAACAGCTGTAAACAAGGAGTTCTGTAATCGCGGTATTTATCGCGTATTTATCAGCCCATCCCATTAGTACCCCGTTACAGTAACAGTAGCAGTAACACGGGGTTTCCAGCTAAGCAGGCTACTCTTCTACTAGAGACACCCGCCGATACTCCAGCACACCTACGTACTAGAGTACCGCCGGCTCCCGGCCGATAGACTACCGCTCCCGCCGGCTAGACTACCCCAAACAGCGGTCTCTGAGAGACATGTCTGGCAAGGAGCATATAGGAGAGGACCTTCCTCAGGTCACAGTAGTGGCCTTGTGGCCAGTCAAGCCGGCAGAGCCGACTGGCGCTGACTGGAACGGTCCCCGCCTGGCAGTGCATGGCTGTCCAGCTCTCGTTTGCATGGGGCTCAGCCGGCGCCCCATGCCTCATGCATGGCCAGGTCCCACCCTCCAGGGGTGCATGGGCGACAGAGTTGTCATGGAGGCTGCCTGAAGACCTTCCAACGCCAGTCACCGGCAGACGAGCGACCCCGAGGATGAGCGCGGTGACGAACGCTGCGATTGGTGAAGCGGATTTACTCTGTGTTGCCTCGGCGGTCGCCACCGCTGAAGCCGTGATGGTAGCCCGCCTCCACGGGCAGCCATCTTGACCAATGTCCAGCATGCATTGACGGGCGCCAGCTCCTCCGCTCGTCGATCAACTCGTCGAGATCGGTGCCGCATGGCGTCCTGCATGGGGGGAGGATAAGGGCCGTCTCCCAGCACGGGCCGCGGCAGCGCCGCGGCTACTCGCCAAGCCATGGCAGCGCCGGGCAAGCCGCTCCTGAAGTGTTCCACCGAGGGGCAGTCTAGCAGGAGCCGGGCCAGTCGTATTTTACCCCGCTCGTCAGCGGCACGGAGATCCTCGTCACCAGCAGCGCCGCATTGCTGGGTCCAGGGCTCGGCGACGAGAACGCGCCTCCGTTAATCGAGCCCCACTCGAGTACCCCGTAATACTTCAAAAAGAGATCGGCGTATTATACCCGTCAGGGATGAGACATACCGCTGTTTGGGACGTAGCGCACCGGTATTATACGTCCAGAGCCGCATTTTGAAAAATACCGATAAATACACGCGATAAACACTGCGCCCTGGTGATCCGGCGCGGGAAAACCTGTTCAACTTTTTGGATACTCGACGGAATTCGATGAAAATAGGCTCTCTGGAAAGCCCTTGAGGAGAAGAACAGGTAACAAACAAAAAAATCAAGGAGGATGCCCCATCGGGGCGCCCTCCAGAGCCAGAAGCAGATCCACACTATTGACCAGCTCACGGCCACCCACGAGCTGTATAGCGCAACCTGGCAATCCTCTGGGGCCCAGCTTCCCCCCCCTTCTCCCCGCCTCCTATACATGTACTTGGAGTCGTTAGGGCTGATGGGAGCTGAGGTTGGGGGCTGTGGGTCTGTGTGTGCACAAAACGCCTCGACAGCTGAAGGAAATGGACTTCTGAGACAAACGCCCCCGCAGGCCTCCCCCAGCCTGGAGGACCGGCACCAGCTCTGCCCGAGGATGAGGACCCAGGTCTACTGGGGTGTACTGATGGTGTGCTGGGGTCAATGTTATGAAATCTGAATGTGTGAGTGGCCACAGGGTGGCTCAGAAAGCGGTAAACAAGGAGTCGGCAACTACGGTATTTTTCGCGAATTTAACAGCCCAATCGTAGCATACCTGAGCAATACCTTAAAAATACTGCAGGGTATTATACCCGTATGCAGTATGTCTCATCCCTGATACCCGTACTAGGTACTTTACATCCCTGCTGGCCACGCTACGGAGCAACGTCATCAGACCATGCTTCCTGCTGCGCGCACGGCAGGAACGCATGCTGCTGCTTCTTGGTGATGAGAGTTTCACAATCCACTGCCGGCGGTCACACGTTCGGTTCCAGAGTTCCAGCGGGACTGAAGAGAGCAGATGGTGATCTGTTGGCTGTTGGCTCTTGGCTCTACATCTGATTTCTCTTTCTCTCTGAAGTTATTCTGCGCTCCATGTGAGTGGGAGTCCTAGGGGGGGTGCTGGCCACGCTACGGAGCATCGTCGTCAAACCATGCTTCCTGCTGCGCGCACGGCAGGAACGCATGCAGCTTGTCTTTGCTCCACATCGGTCTAAGCGCCGCGTCCACGAGCCACAAGTCGAGTGCGTCCCTGCGTGCACGTGTTTGTGTGTGTGTTCGTGCGTGTGTGCGTGCGCGTGTGCATGCACATGTGTGTTTGTGGGTGTGTGGGTGTGCACACAAGTGTGTGGGTGTGTGGGTGTGTGTGTGTGGGGGGGGGGGGCTGTCGATCCCCGGACATCCACCACGACTCCTGTTTCATGTCCCACCCAGGCACGCACATGAAGTGCAGGTCAGCTCCGCGCATTTGATCTTTGTTTGTTTATTTAGACCCCGAAAGCCCTGTTAATACTGCACCCCCCCTGCAACGTCCGTAACCCCTGGGAAACCCCACCACGACTCGTGCTTCATGCCTCATTCAGCAACGCACAGGAAGTGTAGGTAGGCTCCACGCCAGTGATCCTTGCTATGGCAGTATAACACCCGGAGCGGAATTTTAGCGGAATTTTTTTTATTAATTGCTTTGTAGGCTATTCCGCTTTTCCGCTTTTCCGCTTGGGGAAAAAAATATTTTTGCCGGGAAAAAAGAGGGGAAAATTAATTGTGCCGGGAAAAAGCCGGGAAAAACAGTAACACGGGGTTTCCAGCTAAGCAGGCTACTCTTCTACTAGAGACACCCGCCGATACTCCAGCACACCTACGTACTAGAGTACCGCCGGCTCCCGGCCGATAGACTACCGCTCCCGCCGGCTAGACTACCCCAAACAGCGGTCTCTGAGAGACATGTCTGGCAAGGAGCATATAGGAGAGGACCTTCCTCAGGGTCACAGTAGTGGCCTTGTGGCCAGTCAAGCCGGCAGAGCCGACTGGCGCTGACTGGAACGGTCCCCGCCTGGCAGTGCATGGCTGTCCAGCTCTCGTTTGCATGGGGCTCAGCCGGCGCCCCATGCCTCATGCATGGCCAGGTCCCACCCTCCAGGGGTGCATGGACGACAGAGTTGTCATGGAGGCTGCCTGAAGACCTTCCAACGCCAGTCACCGGCAGACGAGCGACCCCGAGGATGAGCGCGGTGACGAACGCTGCGATTGGTGAAGCGGATTTACTCTGTGTTGCCTCGGCGGTCGCCACCGCTGAAGCCGTGATGGTAGCCCGCCTCCACGGGCAGCCATCTTGACCAATGTCCAGCATGCATTGACGGGCGCCAGCTCCTCCGCTCGTCGATCAACTCGTCGAGATCGGTGCCGCATGGCGTCCTGCATGGGGGGAGGATAAGGGCCGTCTCCCAGCACGGGCCGCGGCAGCGCCGCGGCTACTCGCCAAGCCATGGCAGCGCCGGGCAAGCCGCTCCTGAAGTGTTCCACCGAGGGGCAGTCTAGCAGGAGCCGGGCCAGTCGTATTTTACCCCGCTCGTCAGCGGCACGGAGATCCTCGTCACCAGCAGCGCCGCATTGCTGGGTCCAGGGCTCGGCGACGAGAACGCGCCTCCGTTAATCAAAAAGCGGAATAATAATTAATTGCTAAATCCTTCCCAAGGATCACTGCTCCACGCGTTTGCTTTGTTTTTTTATTTAGACGCCGAGAACCCTGTAAAGACTGCAACCCAGTGGTTATATTTTCAGGATTTTAATTCATTATTCCACAGCCGGATTTTGCTTTGACCGCGTTGACCGTTGACCTCATGTTGACCGTTTGTCCTCATCCAACGGTGATTTGAAAGCTGTTGGCGTGCTCTGTCTGGCGGGCTTGTCAGACTCATAATCCACTGGATGGGGTGAGCTGTATGTAAAGCCAAAGTTCAGCCGGAATACGGCCACATGGCTGTGGAGAGCCGAAAAGGAAATCACTGCTGCAGCCCCTGAATCCCCGTAACCCCTGGTAGGCTGGTGGGCTGCGTGGCCTCGTGGGCTCTCCGAGACAAGCCCCACCCCCTAGACGTGTCGTCGCTCAAGGCCTTAATTCATTCGGTTTAACCCCGTTGGCAGGCAGCCGGTTGGTGGCTGCCTCCCCTCAAGTAATTGTTAGGGCCAGAACTGGACTTGGGTCTAGGCGGTGGTACTAGGACTAGAAGGTAGTCTTCGCTGGAAAGCCGATGTAACTGTCAATGTCACTGTCACTGTTTAACCCCGTAACCTCCGGGAACTCACCACAACACCTGCTTCATGTCCCACGCAGAGATGCACAGGAAGTGTAAGTAGGCTCCACGAGTTTGATTTTTTTTTTATCTCAATCTAAATTATCTAGAGACCCCCCGACAACCCTGTAAAGACAACTCCCTGAATCCCCCGTAACCAGTGGTCCCTGTGAAAGATTTAAGTAATTAGTTTTTTGCCGGCTCCAGCAACTTTGACCGCTCATACCAGGCACAATACACAGCGAGTATTCATGCAATGCAAGCCGTTGTGCTGCTCTCAGGAAGAGCTTTCCAACGCATCGCTCCACGCCCTCACCCACCAAGTGTGGGGTGGTTCTCTGAGAAATGGAAAATCCGGCTCGGAGCGGCATACGGCTCGCAGGGGAATCACTGGCTGCGTGGCCTTGTGGGCTCTCCTAGTAGCGCCCTCCCAGACGTGTAGTCTAGTCTTATTAGGAGGGTAGTTTGTCACGGATTAGGGACACCTTTTCCTCTTTTTTGCATGCATGCCATGGCTGTCCCACTGAGTCCCCCCTCAACCATAAGCCCCCAAAACCCTAAACCCTAGGCCTTAATTCAGGCTACAAAACCCCGCAACCCCCGGGAACGCACCACGACGCATGCTTCATGTCCCATCCAGCGATGCACAGGAAGTGGAGGTAGACTCGGCGCGGGTCGCACGCGCCGCCCACACTTTGAGGTGGCTCCCAGGATTCCTGGGCAAGTGTGGAGGTGTGGATGCGTCAGAAGGCAGGCCCGGCACGGGTCGAACGCGCCGCCCACACTCTCGAGGTGAATCACAGGATTTCTGGGTAAGTGTGGAGGTGTGGATGAGGCGCGTTGTGTCACACACACAGAGACAGACACACATGCACGCGCTGAGAAAGAGAGAGAAAGAGGAGCGAGACAGATAGAAAGAGAGAGAGAGAGAGAGAGAGAGTGTAACGGATGAAACTCTGTACAGAAGGCAGTTTGCAAGCAGCACTAGGGACGTTAACTATATGGGCTGTTTCTGGGCATGCACTCACAAACGCACTCACACACTCACAAGCACTCCCCCCCTCACACACACACCCTCTCACACCTGCCCACACAATTACGCGTACACACGCACACACGCACATGCCCCCCCAACCCCTCCCCACACACACACCTGGATGCACGACGTTGTGCGGTACAAGTGTGAATGCAGACACACACACACACACACACACCACACACCTGGATGCACAACGTTGTGCGGTGCAAGTGTGGATGCAGACACACACAAACACACACACACACACGCACCACACACCTGGATGCACGACGTTGTGCGGTGCAAGTGTGGATGCAGACACACACACACACACACACACACACACAGACACACACACGCACCACACACCTGGATGCACAACATTGTGCGGTACAAGTGTGGATGCAGACACACACACACACACACACACACCACACCTGGATGCACAACATTGTGCGGTGCAAGTGTGGATGCAGACACACACACACACACACACACACACACCACACCTGGATGCACAACATTGTGCGGTGCAAGTGTGGATGCAGACACACACACACACACAGACACACACACGCACCACACACACACACACGCCCCCCCTCCCCTCACACCCCCCACATACCTGGATGAATGGCTTTGTGCAGTACAAGTGTGGATGCAGCCCCCCCCCCCCACACACACACCCACACACACACACAAACACACGCACACACACACACCCACACCATGCACGTGCGGTTCAAGTGTCAGACACACACACACACACATGCCCCCCTCCCCCCCCCCCTCACACACACCTGGATGCACGACGTTGTGCGGTACAAGTGTGGATGCATCCACACCGTGGTCACGTTTCTTCGGTGTGACGCATGCATGCACTGCGGCGGGGTCGCGCAGGTGGCGTAGGCGGCCGTGTGCAGCCTGTTGATCGCCTCCTGTGGCGAGGCAGTGGCGGGGGAGATTGTCGGTTGTTGGTTGTTGGTTGTTGGTTATTGGTGGGTCAGCAGACATGGGATCAGGGGGGAATTCATGCAGTGTTGCGGGGGGGGGGGGGGTTGAACACGTGGCGAATGCAACCGTGTGCAGCCGGTTGATCGCTTCCTGTGGAGGGGGAGGTTGTTGGTTGTTGGTTGTTGTTGGCGAGTCAGCAGATACGGGTTGTTAGTTTTGGCCAGGGGGGGGTTTCATGCACTGCGGCGGGGTCGCGCAGGTGGCGTAGGTGGCCGTGTGCAGCCGGTTGATGGCCTCCTGTGGCGGGGGAGTTTGTTGGCAGTTGGTTGTTGGTTGTCGGTTGTTATTGGTGAGTCAGCAGATGGAGCTTGTTTGACCAGGGGGGGACTCGGGCACCGTTGCGTGGTGTGTGTGGGGGGGGGTGAACACGTGACGTAGGCGGCCGTGTGCAGCCGGTTGATGGCCTCCTGTGGTGGAGGAGTTTGTTGGCAGTTGGTTGTTGGTTGTTGGTTGTTGTTGGTGAGTCAGCAGATGGAGCTTGTTTGACCAGGGGGGGATTCGGGCACCGTTGCGTGGTGGTGGGGGGGGGGTGAACACGTGGCGTAGGCGGCCGTGTGCAGCTGGTTGATGGCCTCCTGTGGTGGAGGAGTTTGTTGGCAGTTGGTTGTTGGTTGTTGGTTGTTGTTGGTGAGTCAGCAGATGGAGCTTGTTTGACCAGGGGGAGATTCATGCACCGTTGCGCGCGGGGGGTGGGGTGGGGGGGTGAACGCGTGGCGTAGGCGGCCGTGTGCAGCCGGTTGATGGCCTCCTGTGGTGGAGGAGTTTGTTGGCAGTTGGTTGTTAGTTGTTGGTTGTTGTTGGTGAGTCAGCAGATGGAGCTTGTTTGACCAGGGGGAGATTCATGCACTGTTGCGCGGGGGGGGGGGGGGTGAACACGTGGCGTAGGCAGCCGTGTGCAGCCGGTTGATGGCCTCCTGTGGTGGAGGAGTTTGTTGGCAGTTGGTTGTTGGTTGTCGGTTGTTATTGGTGAGTCAGCAGATGGAGGTTGTTTGACCAGGGGGGGACTCGGGCACCGTTGCGTGGTGTGTGTGGGGGGGGGTGAACACGTGACGTAGGCGGCCGTGTGCAGCCGGTTGATGGCCTCCTGTGGTGGAGGAGTTTGTTGGCAGTTGGTTGTTGGTTGTTGGTTGTTGTTGGTGAGTCAGCAGATGGAGCTTGTTTGACCAGGGGGAGATTCATGCACCGTTGCGCGCGGGGGGTGGGGTGGGGGGGTGAACACGTGGCGTAGGCGGCCGTGTGCAGCTGGTTGATGGCCTCCTGTGGTGGAGGAGTTTGTTGGCAGTTGGTTGTTGGTTGTTGGTTGTTGATGGTGAGTCAGCAGATGGAGCTTGTTTGACCAGGGGGAGATTCATGCACCGTTGCGCGCGGGGGGTGGGGTGGGGGGGTGAACGCGTGGCGTAGGCGGCCGTGTGCAGCCGGTTGATGGCCTCCTGTGGTGGAGGAGTTTGTTGGCAGTTGGTTGTTAGTTGTTGGTTGTTGTTGGTGAGTCAGCAGATGGAGCTTGTTTGAACAGGGGGAGATTCATGCACTGTTGCGCGGGGGGGGTGGGGGTGAACACGTGGCGTAGGCAGCCGTGTGCAGCCGGTTGATGGCCTCCTGTGGTGGAGGAGTTTGTTGGCAGTTGGTTGTTAGTTGTTGGTTGTTGTTGGTGAGTCAGCAGATGGAGCTTGTTTGAACAGGGGGAGATTCATGCACTGTTGCGCGGGGGGGGTGGGGGTGAACACGTGGCGTAGGCAGCCGTGTGCAGCCGGTTGATGGCCTCCTGTGGTGGAGGAGTTTGTTGGCAGTTGGTTGTTAGTTGTTGGTTGTTGTTGGTGAGTCAGCAGATGGAGCTTGTTTGAACAGGGGGAGATTCATGCACTGTTGCGCGGGGGGGGGGGGGGTGAACACGTGGCGTAGGCAGCCGTGTGCAGCCGGTTGATGGCCTCCTGTGGTGGAGGAGTTTCTTGGCAGTTGGTTGTTGGTTGGTGAGTCAGCAGATGGAGGCTGTTAGTTTTGACCTGGGGGGTCTTCATGCACTGCGGCGGGGCCGCGCAAGTGGCGTAGGCGGCCGTGTGCAGCCTGTTGATCGCCTCCTGGGGCGGGGGAGGTTGTAGTTTTTTTTTCGTGAGTCAGCAGATGGGGGTTGTTAGTTTTGACCTGGGGGGAATTCATGCACTGTTGCGTGGGGGGGGGGGGGGGTGAACACGTGGCGTTAGCGGCCGTGTGCAGCCGGTTGATGGCCTCCTGTGGCGGGGTAGTGGTTGGTTGTTGGTTGTTGGTTGTTGACTGTTGGTTGTTGGTTGTTAATTGTTTGGTGGGTTCAGCAAAGAGGTTGTTGGTTTTGATCAGGGGGGTCTGCATGCACTATTGCGGGAGGCCGGGGGGGGGGGGGGGGCTGCACAGGTGGCATATTCGACAGTGTGCAGCCAGTTGATGGCCTCCTGTGGCGGGAGAGGTTGTTGGTTGTTGGCTGTCGGTTGTTGGTTGTTTTTGGTGAGTCAGCAGATATTGAGCAGATATGGGTCATAAATAAGGGTTTGATTGGGGGAATTCATGCACTGTTGCGGCGGGAGGGGGGGGGGGAGGTGAACACGTGGCGCATTCGACCGTGTGCACCCTGTTGATAGCCTCCTGTGGCGGGGGAGTGGTTGTTGGTTGGTGCGTCAGCAGATGGAGGTTGTTAGTTTGATCAGGGGGGATCCATGCACCGTTTCGGGGGGTGGGGTGGGGTGGGGTGTGGGGGGACACGTGGCGAATGCAAGCGTGTGCTGCCTGCTGATCGCCTCCTTTGAGGTTGCTGGTTCACACACACACACACACACACTCACACCGCCCCCCCCCACACACACACACCACAACTGAAAAATGACAACTCGCCTGGTCGTTGTACGTTTTGATGTTGCGCGGGGAAGCCCACTGTTCCAAGAGGTTGATGGTGCGGGGGCCCGCGTGCAGAGCGAAGAAACCAGAGTTCATGATGTTGACATAGTTCTGCGCACGGAGTTTGTTTGTGTGAGGGTGAATCTGCGCGTACATGTGTGTGTGTGTGTGTGTGTGTGCGGGGGCCCGCACGCAGCGCAAATAAACCAGAGTTTATGATGTTGACGTGATGTTGATGATGGATGTTACAGTCAGAGACACCTCTTAAGGCGTATAAGACCGTGCTCGGCGCGTATGGCCCGAGCATGATGTTGACAAGTGTGTGTGTGTGTGTGTGTGTGTGTGTGCGTGTGTGTGTGTGTGTGTGTGTGTGTGTGTGTGTGTGTGTGTGTGTGTGTGCAGGGCCCGCGCAGAGCGAAGAACCCAGAGTTCATGCTGCTATTTACGTAGTTCTGCGTACGAGTGAGTGTGTGTGTGTGTGTGTGTGTGTGTGTGTGTGTTTGCGTGCATGTGGATGCTGGCACGCATCACGAAGAAACCAGAGTTTGTGTGCTGACGCAGTTCTGCAGGACTCGACAACCTCCTTGTCGACATACGGCCCTTCCTAGGCTAGGATGTACCAAAAGTGCATGGTGCCAAACCCAAAACCCCAGTTTATAACAGGCCGTGTGCCGCCCACGGTGCACGGAGGCACTTACTACCTGAGTACGCGTTCTCCCTCCGGGGCCATTGCATGTATTTTTCAAGGGCTTCAGGTTGCGATCAGGGGTGAGGGCTCCAGGGTTCAGGGCTTAGGTCTTGCTACCCCCCAAGTAAGGCTCGGCAGCTTGCTTGTCGACATACACGTCCTCCCTCCCCCTTGTTGCATGTCCTTTTTCAAGGGCTTTTCAGGCTGCAAGGTTCAGGGGTTCAAGGTTCAGGTCTTGCTACCCCCCGAGTAAGGCTCGACAACTTCCTTGTCAACGTAAGCGTCCTCTCCCCCCCTTGTCGCGCATGTTTTTCACGGGCTTTTCAGGTTGCATGGTTCAGGGGTTTGGGGTTTGGGGTTCAGGTCTTGCTACCTCCCAGGGCTCGACAACTTACTTGTCATACGCGTCCCTCCTCCCCCTTGTTGCGTGACCTTTTTGAAGGGCTTCAGGTTGTAAGGCTCAGGGGTTCAGGGTTCAGGGTTGGGGGTTCAGGGTTCAGGTCTTGCTACCTCCCAAGCTTCGACAACTTCCTTGTCGAAATACGCATCCTCCCTCCGCCTCGCTGCGTGTCTTTTTCCAAGGTTTTTTTAGGTTGCAAGGTTCAGGGGTTCAGGGTTCAGGGTTTGGGGTTCAGGGTCCAGGTCTTGCTACCTCCCAAGGTTCGACAACTTCCTTGTCGAAATACGCGTCCTCCCTCCGCCTCGCTGCGTGTGTTTCTTCAAGGGCTTTTCAGGTTGCAAGGTTCAGGGTTAGGGATTCAGAGCAGTAGTCCCTACGAAGGATTTTAGTAATTAGTTTTTTGCCGGCTCCAGCAACTCTGACCGCTCATATTTGGCACAATACACAGTGGGTATTCATGCAATGCATGCCATTGTACTGCTCTCGGCAAGAGCTTTCCAACGCATCGCTCCACGCCCTCACCCACTAGTGTGGGGTGGTCATCTGGGAAATGGGAAATCCGGCTCGGAGCGGTGCACAGCTCGCAGGGGAATCACTGGGTCAGAGTTTGAGGTTCAGGGTTCAGGTCTTGCCACCTCCCAAGTTAGGCTCGACAACTTCCTTGTCGAAACGCGCGCCCTCTGTCTCCCTTGACGTTTTTTCAAGGGTTCCAGGTAGTACGGTTCATTTAGGGTTTATCGCAAGTTGCTGTTTCAACCCAACACAGACCCTAAAACACGAAAACACGATTTCACCGTTTCGAAGTCCGCATGCGGGCAGCCCCAGCACCCCAGTGCCCAAGGAATGAACGGTTGTCGATAGAGAACCCTCCTACGTTGGTCGGCGTCGCGCATGAGGCGTGAGGGGCGACATCAGGCGCAAGTTGTCGGCGACAGCCGACACCAAAGCGCACCGCATGGCGCCTCCCAACGCCTCCAACGCACACTCGACACACTGGCGATCCAATACAGGGGCCTCGCATGCATTACCAGTGGCGGAGCATCCCATGCGACGGTTTCGACCAGCATGCCATTTTGGTGTTTTCGTGTTTTTCAAGTTTGGCCTATGTTGGGTTGAAACAGCAACTTGCGATAGGGTTCAGGGTTGGGGGTTTGGGTTGTTGGTTCAGGGTTGAGGTCTCCTTACCTCCCAAGTGTAAGGCTTGACAATTTCCTTGTCGGCATACGCGTCCTCTCTCCCCAAATCAAGATTTTTTGTTCCAGGGCTTGGGGTTAAGGGTTCACGGGAAAGGTCTTTAGGGTGAAGGGTTTATTAACCCTATAAATACCTATTTAAATAGGGGATAGGCTTAAAAAATTGCTCATGATTGAGGTCTCCTTACCTCCCAGGTGTGGGGCTCGACAACTTCCTTGTCGGCATGCACGTCCGCTCTCCCCCAGATCGAGTGTGATTGTGTTCTAGGGTTTAGGGTAAATCGCTCAGGGTTGAGGTCTCCTTACCTCCCAAGTGTGTTTCCTTGTCGACATACGCATCCTCTCACCCCAAATCGAGTGAAATTTTGCTCCAGGGCTTGGGGTTTAGGGTTAAGGGGACAGGTTTTAGGGTTTGGGGTTAAAAGGGTTTAGGATTTACAAACTGGGTAACGGTCTTCTTACCTCCCAGGTGTAAGGCTCAACAATTTCTTTGTCGGCATGCGCGTCCGCTCTTCCCCATATCGTGTATGATAGTATTCCAGGGTTCAGGGTTCAGGGTTAAGGTTTGGGGGGGGGGGGCAAGGGTGTAGGTATAATGGCTCAGGATTGAGGTCTTCTTACCTCCCAGGTGTGGGGCTCAACAATTTCCTTGTCGACATACGCGTCCTCTCTCCCCCATATCGTGTCTGCATGATAGGTCTTGAACACACGGGCTAGGTTGAGGTGGAGGTCCCTACGAGCATGTGTGTGTGTGTGTGTGCGTGTGTGTGTGTGTGTGTGTGTGTGCGTGTGTGCGTGTGTTGTGTGTGTGTGTGTGTGTGTGTGTGTGTGTGTGTGTGTGTGCCTGTGCCTGCCTATGGCGGGAGGTGGAGGAACGGTGATGTGTGTGCGTATGTGTGTGTGTGTGTGTGCGTGTGAGGGACCCTCTCTCCCCCATATCGTTTTGGGGTGTTGGGTCTTGAACACTCGGGCTAGTTCGGGGTGTAGCTCCCTGTGCGTGCGTGTGTACATTGAGGGTGGACGGCGGGGGTGAGGAGGGCAGGGGCGTGTGCACGTGCGAGTGTGTGTGTGGGGGGGGGGGGGGGAAGGGGGATAAAAACACGGGCTGGGTTAAGGTAGAGGTCCCTGCGAGCGTATGTGTGTGTGTGTGTGTGAGTTGTGTGTGTGTGTCTGCATGCATGCATGCTCGTGTCTCCATGGCAACGTGGGGCAGGGCAATGGGTGTTGTAGGGCTCCTCTTGCTGAGCTGTAGTACACAGCCCATCGTGCACCTCATTGATGCACACTATTGATCTGTTTGTCTGTCTGGTCAGTCCTTATCCCTCAGCACCGCTCTCCCCCAGCTTGTGTCAGGGTGGGATGTCTTGAACACGCGTGCTACGTTGAGGTGCAGATCCCTGCGAGCGAGCGTGTATGTATGTGTATGTGTGTGTGTGTATGTATGTGTGTGTGTGTGTGTGTGTCCGTGCCTCCCTATAGGGAGGTGGTGGAAGGGCGATGTGTGTGTGTGTGTGTGTGAGGCACCCTCTCTCCCCCATGTCGTGTCAAGGTGTTGGGTCTTGAAAACTTGGGCTATGTTGAGGTGGAGGTCCCTGCGAGCGTGTGTGTGTGTGTGTGTGTGTGTGTGCGTGCGTGTCAACGCTGTGTGTTTTGAACACTCCGGCCATGTTTAGATTGTCCAACGTGTTTGGGGGTTCAGAGTTTCGGGTCTTGGGCCACACACCTGACACAGACAACGTCCACAGTCTGAGCAGTGGGCGCTCACGCCGCGTGTCAAAATCTGTTGAAATCAGAATACGATCTGGGGTCACACACTAGCCCAGGCGTAACGGTCGCAGGACTCAGGGAATAGAGGAGTTGTTTTGCCACACACCTGACGCAGACAACGCCCACAGTCTGAGCAGTGGGCGCTCACGCCGCGTTTTGTGATTTCTGGCTTCGCAAAACAAACAATTCAAACCCTAGGTATTCTCTAGGGTTCAGGGAGGGTTGCGTGGGTGCAGGACTCCAGGGTGCGGGAGTCCTGTGTTCGTGGGTTTGGGGAATGCGCGTTTCACAATCAAGGCCACACACCTGAAGTAAACAGCATCAACGTCTGAGCAGTGGACGCTCACGCCGCGTTTCATGATATCTGGTTTCGAAAAGAGAAAAAACTAGGGTTCAAGGAAGGTTGCGTGGGTGCAGGAGTCCAGGGTGCGGGAGTCCAGTGTTCGTGGGTTCGGGGAATGCGCGTTTCACAATCAAGGCCACACACCTGGAGTAAACAGTATCAACGTCTGAGCAGTGGACGCTCACGCCGCGTTTCATGATATCTGGTTTCGAAAAGAGAAAAAAACTAGGGTTCAGGGAAGGTTGCGTGGGTGCAGGAGTCCAGGGTGCGGGAGTCCAGTGTTCGTGGGTTCGGGGAATGCGCGTTTCACAATCAAGGCCACACACCTGGAGTAAACAGTATCAACGCCTGAGCAGTGGACGCTCATGCCGCGTTTCATGATATCTGGTTTCGAAAAGAGAAAAAAACTAGGGCTCAGGGAAGGTTGCGTGGGTGCAGGAGTCCAGGGTGCGGGAGTCCAGTGTTCGTGGGTTCGGGGAATGCGCGTTTCACAATCAAGGCCACGCACCTGAAGTAAACACTGTCAACGTCTGAGCAGTGGACGGTCACGTTGTGCCTCATAATCCAAAGTGCCACAAAACCCCAGGGCGTAGGATCTCAGGGTCAAGATCCAGTCAAGGTTGTGGCTATTGAGATCGAGGCCTAAAAGGGGGGTTTAGGGTTTGGGTTCTGGCTGTAGTCCACACCTGAAGTAAACACTGTCAACGTCTGAGCTCACGCTGCATTTGGTTTTGTACCCCCCAACCCCCATTAAATCCCTGTTTGGGGTGAAGCATTCCAGGTTTGGGGTTGAGGATCTAGGGTTTAGGTCTAGATTGCTTTCAAGTGTTTGGTTCAGCGTTTATGATCTTGAGCCACAAACCTGAAGTAAACGATGTCGACGTCTGAGCAGTGGACGCTCACATTGCGCCGGAGGATTTCGAGCGCCAGCAGCGGCTTTCCCCATTGCACGTTTTTTGCGCCCTGTGTGTGGGGGCGTGTGGGTGGGTGTGGGGTGTGTGTGTGTGGGGGGGGGGGATGTGTGTTTGTGTGTGTGTGTGTGTGTGTGTGTGTGTGCGTTAAATAGAGTGTTTGTGCGTGTCTATGCGTGCGTGTGTGTTTGAGTGTCTATGAGTGCAAGCGTGCATGCGTGTGTGTGTGTGTGTGTGTGTGCGAGCGTGCGTGCGTGCGTGTGTGTGTGTGTGTGTGTGTGTAAGTGTGTGTGTGTGCATGTCGTACCGGCAGCCTACAATTTGGGTTGAAGCACGAGGTTCGGGCTCTGCACACGCCCACACATACCGTTGATAGCAGCACGTGCGTGCCATCGGTCATTTGGAATAGCAACGATGGCGTCAACGGCTCAAGGGTTCAGGGTTTGGGGTTTCCACACGCCCACACACGCACCCTGGATAGAACCACGTGCGCCCCATCGGTCACTTGATGGGCAGCACCTGCCGGCGTGTGTATGGGTGTTTGTGTGTGTGTGTGTGATTGTGTGCAAGTGAGCAAGCATCACCAGCAGGTGTGTGTGTTGTGTGTGTGTGGTGGTGGGGGGGGGGGCATGCAGCAACAACAACATGTGTGTGTGTGTGTTTATGTGTGTGTGTGTATGTGTGCTGCACCTGTCCACACATACACGCACCTTCCGGAAGGTGCTTTACACCGTAGTAGCAAGGGAGGTGTAGCTTGAGGCATACTTCGAGGCTCTGCGTGCGTGCGGGTGGTTGGAGTGTTCAAGGGGGTTGCCTCGCACGCAGACGCGTGACGCAGTGGAAGCGGCAGCGGGAAGCAGGTAGCGGGGCGCGGGGCGCGGGGCGGAGGGCGGGGGTGAGGAGCGGGGAGCGGGGAGCGGGGAGCGGGGAGCAGGGAGCAGGGAGCAGGGAGCAGGGAGCAGGGAGCGAGGAGCGGGGACCGATCACGCCCCGACCATACCCGTTCCACACCTCCCTCCACACCTGCTCATCAAACACTGCAACAATGTAGTGGTGGCCGTCCACACTCCTCGATCCACACCCGTCCCCACTCCACACCTCCACACCTCCCTCCACACCTGCTCATCAAACACGGCAACGATGTAGTGGTGGCCGCCGCCGCCGTATTTGGTCAAGCTATAGAGACAATTCGTTACCCATCTGCGGCAGTTTAGTGTGTGTGTGGCGGTTGCAACATTCAGTTGCTTTTTCACAGTCACAGTGTACCTTACACAACTGACAGTGCCAGTGCGGCCATAGTTGGTCAAGCTATACAGGCAGTTTGAGTCGGTGATTCAGTTGCTTAGTTACAGGTACTGTGCAACGCACACAACTGACAGTGCCGACGCGGCCGTACTTGGTCAAGCTATAGAGACCATTGGTGACCCATCTGCGGCAGTTGGCAGTTGAGTGTGTGTGTGGCAGTTGCACCGGTCAGTTGCTTCGTCACAGTCACCGTGCAACGCACACAACTGATAGTGCCGGTGTGGCCGTACTTAGTCACGCTATAAAGATCATTGGTGACCCATCTGCGGCAGTTGAGTGCATCGGTTTGACCATTCAGAGAGTCAGTTGCTTGGTTCAAACATCAGAACTCGATCGTGCTTGGCGGGGCGCCTGCATGAAAGCAGTTGGCGACCCATCTGTGCGCGGCACTTGTGTGTGTCAGTTGGACCAGTCCTACCCGTCTGGCAGTTGCTAAGTCAGAAGAGAGAGGCAGTTTGTGACCCATCTGCGCACGGTAGGTGCGTATGGCAGTTGGACCGGTCAGTTGCTTAGTCACAGTCACAGTGTAACTGACATGACTGATAGTGCCGGTGCGGCTGTACATGGTTGGGCTAAAGAGATCATTGGACGGTGCCAGTGCGGCCATACTCGGTGAGCTATAGAGACAATTGGTGACCCATCTGCGGCACTTTAGTGTGTGTGTGTGGCGGTTGCACCAGTCAGTTGCTTAGTCACAGCCACAGTGTAACTGACACAACTGATAGTGCCGGTGCGGCCGTACTTTGTTTACCCGTAGGTGGGCCTTGTGTCCGCTGGAGCCTTGTACACATATGTAACAGTAGCCAGGTGCATCACACACGACTGTAACAACCATCATCATCAGCCAGTAGTCTAGTGTCTCTCTCAGCTCCGACTCCCTTAAGTCTCTCCCTCCCACTCTCTCTCTCCAGCTCTCCCTGCTCGCATGCGCGTCGATCCCAGCTCCCTCTCTTCTTCAGAGGCATTCTCTCCACCTCGTGGTCCCCCCCCCCCCCCCCCCCCCCACACCCTACCTTCAGTTCAGCCCCGCTAGAAGTGATTGCAACTGCTGCCAGTGTATTGAAACGCTCTTCTAAACTGCGCTGGATGATGGATGTTACAGTCAGGGACACCTCTAGAGGCGTGTATACGACTGTGCTCGGCACGTAGAGCCTGAGCACCTTCATGAGATGGCTGGCTGTTGGTGGTGGGGAATCCCTACTCTGCAAAGAGCGTGGGCGCAACTCCAGGTCCCCTACCTCAGCGGCAGCAAACACGTGGTGGAGTGGGTGTTGTTGGCATTAGCCCATCAACGGCATGTGGTGCACCAAAGTAGGCAGCCAGAGCAGAGTGGCAGCAGAGATAGAGAGAGGAAGAGAGCGTTGGGGCTGATGTGGAGCTGGCATCCGTTCCTACTATGGCTGTCCCTGTGTCGTCCCCACATCATATCAGTGTGTTCCTGACACGCTACGTATATCATGACGTATGATGGGAGTTTACAGTCCACTATCGGCGGTCACACGTTCGGTTCCATAGCTCCAGCAGGACTTAGAGAGCAGGCCCGAGGCCCACCAAAAGTTCAGGCTACAAAAGTAGCCCGCGGTGGCGCTGTCCACACTCAATGGCGGGCGCCAAGCAAGCAGCCACACCCAACCCCTCCCGCTACGTACCTCTGGATCATGCCCGTCATTGTCGAAAGCGTAACACGATGGGAACGCCCAGACCCCGAGTAAAAACACAAGACCCGAAAAGGCTACAGCCAGCGAGGCGGTCACACGCAGCCCCCCAGCAGAGTTCCCCGTTGTGACGAACCGCAAAGAACTACTACCAAAAACGGAGAGCCAAGGGTGTGTTCCCAAACAGGCTCCTAGAAAATTTCTAGAAAACTGTAGGTTTCCAGATGCGCTAGAAGCCCCCGGACCCCTAGTCAATCTAGAATAAGTATTTTTTCCTCTAGTCACAGCGGACGTTCAGTCATCGTCGCTAGCGCCTCCGATGTCGAGAAAGCTGCAGTCAAAGTCGGTCCCCACCCTTCTTCTAGGCTGGAAGGAACTTCTAGGTCGTGAGTGAGTACACACCCCAAGAGCGGGTGCGCGAGCCAGCGCGGGGCCCGGAACCCCACACCGCGTGGCCTGCAACCCGTAACCCTCGGACCCCTTCCCGCAACCCTCCCGTAACCCCTCCCGTAACCCCGAGTCAACGTCCTTCGGGGCCAGTCAACGGTGTGGGGCGCACATCCACACCGTTTCACACCTTTCTCGAGTTACGGGGTGTTTCGGGGCACTTTGCGAGAGATGGCCCGTAAGCCCCATAACCTTACGGGGAGGTTACGGTTACGGGAGGTTACGGTTACGGGCCCCACGCTCATGCGAGCCCATGTCCACACCTTTGAATCATGCCTGTCATCGTGACGATGGTCACCCATCCTGGGAGGACCGAGGTCTCGGGTGTCTTTTGGACTGCGGATGGTGGCGAATGCACTGACACCGTGAGGAGCGGGGTGTGTGCGGCGTGCGTGCGTGCGTGCGTGTGTGTGTGTGTGTGTGTGTGTGTGTGTGTGTGCGTGTGTGTGCGTGTGTGTGTGTGTGTGTGCGTGTGTTAGGGGGGGGTGCATGTGTGTGTGTGTGCGGGGGCTGCATGTGTGTGTGTGTGTGTGTGCGTGTGCATGTGCGTGTGTGTGTGCGTGTGTGTGTGCGGGCGGGCGGGCGGGCCGGGGGCTGCGTGCGTGTGACATCGTGTGTAAACGCGGCGTGTGTGCTTGTGCGTGTTTGCAGCCGCGCCATGCGTCACCATGCACGACCATGCATGCGTGGCGCCCCATGCTCTCTTCTCAGCCCACCTCCTAAAAGTGCATCCAGATCGGTATGCAGCCCCTTCCACGGGAACTGCGAAGCCACCTGCGGCGGCGCTGTCCAAGGCGCAGCTTGTTCGTACGAGTCAGCGGCCGATGGATTCACGCGGTCTCTCAAATGCACCTGGGCACGCGTGCATGACGAGGCCAGGAGTAGCGCCAGGAGTAGGATCGACGGGGGCATTTCTGCACGCGGTGCTGCATCGAGCTGTGCTGCGATCAGAAGTCTGAGAAGTGTGGAAGTGGAAGCTGTCTGGAAGATTTTGTTTTCTGCGACCACCCTTGCCTTACAACTTGTAACACTTGTAACTTTATTTGATTTTATTTGTCAACCTACTTGATCATCAATATTTCTAAAAGGCTCGGTTCAAATGCTTTCAAGGGTGCGCACACACGTGCACGACACCAAAGCCGTTGCGCGAGGCGCTTCAGGCTTACCCAGCTTCAGCCTGTTCAGTCAAAATATCATTCTTCAACTCTTCAGGCAGAGTAAAACTAAAACATAACGCTGTAGCAACATGACCATGTACGCGGCCACAGGGCGTGCGATGCTCTGTGCCGTCAAATTCAGTTCTTCGGGGGGCAATCGGCTGGTGACCAGTGACCCCTGGGTTCCCCTGGGAAGGTTTTTAGTAAGTGTTGTCCCCCCGGCACGAGCAGCTTTGACCGCTCATACCAGGCGCAATGCATGCCGGGTGTTCAAGCAAGCCATGGATGCCTTTTTGTTGCTCTCGGCGAGAGCTTTCCGACGTACCCCTCAACGCCCTCGCCCACTAAGTGTAGGGTGTTTTTCTAGGGAACGGGAAACCCGGCCAGAACAGTTTACGGCTGCGGGGGGATCAGTGATGGCAAATTGGCCAAGTGCGCTAAACAATTAAAAGAAAGCCTGGGGTGTTCAGAGAAGGCTTCAAGGCCTAGTGCGCAAGAGCATGTATGATGGGTGGCAACAGGCCAAGTGCACTACACTAACAAGGGGCCTTTGGAGTCGACCGAAGTTTTTTTCCAAGAGACTGGCGTTTTCAAGAGACAGGGAAAATTGAAAGGCTTGGGCAAGCCCACTGCCCTACCACAGCCCCAGCGCCTGACCCGCGTAAGTGAATGCGGTCATAACGCCTGAGGAGGTCGGGGGTGCGTCCCAGGCGGTGGTGGGCACCAGGCGGTCGGGGTGGCGCCAGGGGCAGTCGGGATGACGCCTAATTAGGCGGCGCCTGAGGCGATCGGGGGCACGCATCAGGCGACGCCCGAGGCAGTCGGCGCGCCTGAGGCGCCGCCTGATCCACGCAAGGAACGGCGCTGTGTGAGGCGCCGCCTCGGGCGTTGGGAATGTGGTAGCGCTCAGCCTGATGCACGTGTCACGCGCACGCGGCGGAGAGAGAGCCGGCGAGGGCGCGCACCAGGGATTTCCTAGCCGATCGGATTCCGATGAGGAGACAGCCCAAAGGGCGGTTTGCCGATGCGGATCGAGGGGGGAGTTCAAAAAAGCCGGAGAAGAAGCGGGGATTTGGGGGCGCAGCCCCCGGAAAAAGATGTCAGCCTGGGGAGCGTGGCGGGAGCTCTGCTGAAAACCTGGCGAGTCCAGGAGGCCCTGTCCAGGAAAACCGACAGCCTGGCAGCTCCCAAGGAAACCCCTGGCGCGCACTCCGCGGGGACTCGCGCCCGTGCTCAGATGGTCAGCTGCTGCACCCACAGCTTGCTGCGCCACAGCTGCAACGCCACAGCGCCACAGCGCCAGAGCTGCAGCGCCACAGCGCGATGACTGCAGCGCCACAGCTGCGGCGCCACAGCTGCTGCAGCCACAGCTGCTGCGCCAACAACCAGTTGGTTGTTGGCGTTGCGGCTTGTCTGCAGTGGCGGCCGCCGCCGCCGCCGCTGCCGCTGCCGCAGCCGCTGCCGCTGCCAGCACACCAGCGCATCAGAGCGACATCAGGTGCCAAGCTGCTGCGTGTGGTACACAGCCCCCGCAAGCGCGTGCGTCATCTCCGCTCTCTCATGCGCTGCCAGCAGCGCGCGCATGCGCTCGCGGTGCGCCCTGAGCTCCCGTACGCTGCGTTGGCCAGGAAGGGTTGGGTGGGGGGTGGGCGGGTGGGTGGTGGGTGGGTGGGTGGGTGGGTGGGTGGGTGGTGGGTGGGGGTGGGTGGTGGGTGGGTGGCGGGCGGCTGGGTGGGCGGGTGGGGCGGGCGGGGCGGCGGGGCGGGCGGGGCGGGCGGCGGGCGGGGCGGGCGGCGCGGCGGGGCGGGCGGGGCGGGCGGGGCGGCGGGGCGGCGGGCGGGCGGGGCGGCGGGCGGGCGGGGCGGGCGGGCGGCGGGCGGGCGGGCGGGCGGGGCGGGGCGGGCGGGGCGGGGCGGGCGGCGGGGCGGGCGGGGCGGGCGGGGTGGGCTGGGCGGTTGGGTGACACGCACGCGCACACGCACCTGTCATGCACGATGTCAATCGGCTCGCTCCGATCGCCGCTCCCCGCTCCCACCAGAAGCGGCCGGGACGACGCCCCCTCCTCCTTGTCCTCGCACCCCTCGCCGCCGCCGCCGCCGCCGCCACCGCAACAGCTGCGGCTGCGTGGCGGTGGCCCCGCCCCACCCTGCCGGCACGACGCAGCCCCCACGAAGCTGACGGTGCGGGGCGGGGGCTGCCCGGTAGCTGCCGCCCGCACGTCCCCCACGGCACCCTCCCCACCACGGTTCCCAGGGGCGCCGCTGCATGTGTGTGTGGGGGGGGGGGAGGGGTGCCTGAGTTACCGTCGCTGTGAGACCACGGTGTGATTTGTGAGCCGTGTGTTTCCACCCTGCCTGTGAGTGTGTCTGTGTGCGTGTGTGTGTGTGTGTGCGTGTGTGTGTGTGTGCCGCACCCTGCTTTGTGTGTGTGTGTACCTGAGCGGGACCGCGTCTACGCGATGAGAGCTGCCTGCTGCCTCTGCTTGTGTGTGTGTGTGTGTGCTTGTGTGTGTGTACGTGCGTGTGCGCGTGTGTGTGTGTGTGTATCTGTGTGTGTGCATGTGTGTATGCGTGTGTGTGTGTACCTGAGCGGGACCGCGTCTGCGCGATCCGAGCCGCCTGCTGCCTCCGCGTCCTCGAACGCGCACTGCAGCTGCTGATCGCGGCAGCTGAAATCGCCCCCGCCCCGGAAGGCCTCTGAGAGCAGGCTGACGGTCGGCGGCTTCGGCGCGGAGCAGCTGGTCAGGCGTGACAGCGGCGTGGCGTGCGTCGCCCACCCGCCTGAAGTGAATGGTGGTTGGTTGTTGGGGTAAGTTCGGGGGTTGCTTTGGGGTTTCAGGAAGTCTGGATTCCCACACAAATCATGGTTGCAGAGCAGGCTGACGGTCGGCGGATTTGGCGCAGAGCAGCTGGTCAGGCGTGACAGGGGCGTGACGTGCGTCGCCCACCCGCCTCAAGTGAATGGTGGTTGGTTGTTGGGGTAAGTTCGGGGGTTGCTTTGGGGCTCAGAAAGTCTGGACTCCCACACAAATCATGGTAGCAGAGCAGGCTGACGGTCGGCGGCTTTGGCGCGGAGCTGCTGGTCAGGCGTGACACAGTCGTGGCGTGCGTCGCCCACCCGCCTGCATCAGTGGTTTCGTTCAGCATCTGGGAAAAAGGTTGGCTCAACCCTGGCCTCACGCTCATTTCGCCAATCTCAACCTGACCGAGGCGATGTTTGGCGGGAAAAATGTGTAAATGCCGATTTTCACACCTTTTCGGGTAGGAATTCGTGTAATCTCAACCCGACGCGCCAGCCCGAATCGGCCAATCTCAACCCGAAAGTGCACTTTGTCGGGTTGCGGGTTGGCTTACGGAAACACTGGCCTGCATGCATGATGGTGGTTTGTGTGGGGCTCAGGAAGTCTGGACTCCTACACAACAAAAGTGGTAGCAGAGCAGGTTGACGGTCGGCTGCTTTGGCGTGCAGCAACTAATGAGGTGTGACAGGGGCGTGGCGTGCGTCGCCCACCCGCCTTCATGCATGATGGTGTTTGGTAGCTGGGGTTCAGTTGGGGTTCGTGTGGGGCTCGGGAAGTCTGGACTCGTACACAACAAAAGTGGTAGCAGAGCAGGTTGACGGTTTGCGGCTTGCGCGGAGCAGATCGTCGGGCGTGCCAGGGCCGTGGCACCTGTCGCCCGCCCGCCTGCAATTGGTAGTTGGGGTGAAGCAGAGGCCCTGGCCAAACCCTGTGCGTAGGGTGAACCCTAAAAGAAAGGGGGGCAGCAGCAGCAGGCTGACAGTCGGCGGCTTCGGCACGGAGCAGCTGGTCAGGCGTGACAGGGGCGTGGCGTGCGTTGCCCACCCGCCTGAAGTGAATGGTGGTGGTTGGTTGT
>VFSX01000250.1:56547-69047 GCA_016618255.1 Chlamydomonas sp. UWO 241 | reverse complement strand
CATCAGAACGCCGCTCCATTGGCGACGGACGGCGGACAGGCGGCGGCAGGGTGAGTTCAGAGCGTGGTGCATTAGTGCATGCGCGTGCATGGGGCATGCATGCGTGTGCGCTATATGCGCGCGTGTGTGCATGAGCAGCACTCATCATGACTTGAAAGAGATACATCGCGTGCGCTCAGTAGATAGCGTCTGGTGTCTGCGCGACGCAGCGCCTCATGCATGGCGCCCTATGCACATGCTTGACCGCGCATCATCGTGCAGGCGTGCCGCCGGCGCTGCCGTCGAGCCCGGCTCGTCAGGGAGGCCTGTACCATCCGATACCGACCGCTACCGCTACGACACAACGATGTGTGAAAAATGCTACAAGAAGCGCACCGGCGGCCACACGCTGTTGAAGTGCGGAACGTGTGGAGCGCACTACTGCAGCAAGTGGGTTTGTGCGTGTCGAGTGTGCTGCGTGTGTGTTTGTGTGTATGTGTGTGTGTGTGCTGCGCGTGTGTGCGTGTGTTTGTGTGTGTCGTGTGTGTGTGGCTGTGTGTGGCTGTTTTGTGTGTGTGTTTGTGTGTGTGTGTGTGAGTACACGCGTGTGCTGCATCTGTATGCATGTGTTTATGTGTGTGCTGTGCGTTGTGTGTGTGAGGTTCAAGGGGCCACCGAGGCTACCGAGGCAAGCAAAATCTGAGGAGGTCATGTCCCACACTGTGAAAAGGATTTGCAGGGCCCTACCACATTCCCAACGCCTGAGGCACCGCCTCAGGCGGCGCATTAACTTGCGTGGATCAGGCGGCGCCTCAGGCGCGCCGACCGCCTGAGGCGCCGCCTGAGGCGCACCCCTGATCGCCTCAGGCGCCGCCTTGGGTGTTGTCCCGACTACCTTAGGCACCACTCCGACCGCCGCAGGCGCCCACCACCGCCTGAGGCGCACCCCCAACCGCCTCGGACGTTATGACCGCATTCAATTGCGCGGATCAGACGTTGGGATTTTGGTAGGGTAACACAATGGCCCCCAACGACCGCGCAGGGAGTGCCAACGCCTCGACTGGAAGGACCACAAGCACCACTGCAAGCAGAACCACTCCGCCAAGGCCCTCATGGACGCTGCCGAGCCGGCCGAGTTGGTTGCTGCATTCGCAAAGTGGATGAAGAAGATGCGGATATTGCTGACCCGCGCGGCCACCGCTGCGCTGTATCTGCCGACATCCAGGATCGCGACGCACGCGCTCATGCTGAGCCTGGCCCATCTGCCGAGCATGCCCCTCCAGTTCAAGGTGAGATCTGTGAATGGGGGGGGGGGGCAAGTTCGGGTGGGTAGCACCAAAGCCCTCACTCACCTGGGGTGCATATCCCATGGTCGCAGGTGGAGGCGTTTGACGTGTGGACCAGGGACAAGCTGTTCACGTTATTCAAGGACGATATGCCTGAGCTACCCTGCTGGAGCCTCCCCGGCCCCGACCGCCGCGCACTGGTGCTGGTCCAGATGGACAAGATGCTAAACTTGATGCCGTGCTTCACGGATGCGGAGACGGTTGCTGACATCCAGAGCGGCCGCGAACAAATGGAGCCGCTCGGACGCTACATCCACTTCATGAACGACCGCGAGACGCAGGCGGTGCTGAGGAACAACGCTGAGCTCGTCTAGGTGCCCAGTATCGATACAAACACGGGCACGGGGACACGTGGTGTGGGGGGGAGCCCTGACACTCGCAGCCAAGCAGCAGCCGGCTATCGCCCTAGCTGCGCGGCCGGCCTGCCACAAACGCCGTGCCATGATGCCACGCCACACGTGTGGGTGCGCACACACGCGCGCGGTAGCCTATGGAGCGCGTGCACAAGAAGGGGGTGTGACTATTGGGATCCTGTCAGGCCTTGCTTGTATGCACATCAGGAGCCCTGATTCAAGTTATCCAGATGAGTTGCCTTAGCAGAACCACAACTGCGTGCCCGTGGGCGTGGCACACGGCACGGCTCGCGACGCCCGCTGCCGTCGTGTTGGCAAGGCCAGCACCCATGGCGGAAGCAGCAGCGTGCGCCTGCTCTTGGGGACAGTTATAGGTGTAGCGTGCGCGCAGGCCACGTGGCGCTGCCATTCCCGCCCGCTGCCTGCCTGCCCCCGACACGACGTGGCCTCTGTGAGCGAGCCTGCGCACACTTGTAGAACAATGCGTGTGCCGCCGCCTGATAGTGCACGCACATGTGAATGCAAAATCCCCCTCTACCAGTGCGTGCTGTGTGTTGGGGGGGAGGGAGGGTTTGGGGGAAGGGTTTGGGCCCAAATCCCCGGGGATCTTGCAGGCCGACCCCTCGTCTCTCTCCTACGCTTGCGCGAGCCATGTCCACTCCCCCGCCCGCCGATGCGCCAGATGCCAGCCCCTCATGCTGGAGCGTGCGCCAGCTGCGCGACGAGCTGGCGAGGCTCGGCATCGACGGGCGCGGCTGCGTCGAGAAGCGGGAGCTCGTGGACCTGGTGCTGCAGGGGCACCAACAGAGCGGCTCAGCGCCGGACGCCGGACGCCGGATGGCGGGCAGGCGGACACGGCCGGGTGAGTTGGGAAGAACCCATGTCAGACGGCGGGCAGGCGGCAGGGTGAGCAAATGCCATGCGCCATGCGCCTTGTGCATGCGTGACGGGGCATGCACTGTGCGGGTGCATGCGCAACTCCATTCCATCATGCATGCTACAATCAGAGTGCTTTTCTGTCGGCGCAGGGAGGGTGAGCGCACTCAGCCCATACATACATGCATGCATGGCGCTTTAATGCCTGAGTAGGCAGCGGGGCACATGTATGTATGCTCACTGATGCAAACTGAAGCTTGGTGCATGTGCGATGCCTTGCGCATGCACGCTCACATGCATGCCCCCTGTGCGCTCCCACGATGCAGGCGTGCCCCCGGAGCTTACGACGCCAGCTCATCAGGGACTGCTGGGCCATCGGAGGCTCCCCACCTCACCAACTTTGACATGGCCCAGTGTGGCAACTGCTGCAAGATGCGCCGACACGGCCACAAGCTGTTCAGCTGCTCAGGCTGCAAGTCCGTGTACTACTGCAGCAAGTGGGTTTGCATGCTGCAGCTGCTGCTGCTGCTGCTGCTGCTGCTGCTGCTGCTGTCGCTGTTGGTGCGTGAGTGAGTGCTTGCGTGCGCGAGTGTGTATGGAGACGCAGGAGGGCACTAATGCTACCGCGGCCCAAGCAGCATCCGAGCAATCTCCTCATGGCCACGCAGGGAGTGCCAGAATGAGTCGTGGCGGAACCGGGGCCACAAGCAGGTCTGCAAGCAGAAACAGGCAGCCAAGGCTATGATGGCTGAGGCCGGACAGGCCGAGCTGTTCGCTGCGTTCGAGAAGTGGTTGAAGAAGATGCCAGTTTTTTACAGCGCGGCGGCGGTCAGCGCCCTGTTGGATGTTGGCACATCCAGGATCGCGACGCACGCCCTCCTGCTGGACCTGGACGATGTGCCGAGCATGTTCCTCAAGTTCAAGGTAAGAGCTGGCCATGGGGTGGGTGGGGAGGTAGGGCAAGTGTTGGGGGGCAGCACCGAGCCCTGCACTCAATAACCGGGACGACATGTGGTGCTCTCGTAGGTGCAGTCGTTTGAGGTGCTGACCAAGGCCGAGCTTCGTGCGAACTTTGAGCGCGAGGGCGGGCTGCCTGAGCTGTCACGCTGGGACCTGCCTGGCCCCGACCGCCGCGCGATGGTGGTGGTCATGGCGGGCCAGCTGCGACATTCCATTGAATTCACGATGGATGCGGAGGGGGTGGCTGACGCCCTTAGTGGCCGCCAAAAGCCGCCGCCGCTCGCGGTGTGCATTGGCTTCATGAACGACCCCGAGACACAGAGGAAACTTGTGTTTGGCCTGGCTCGGCTTGTCACATCTCAGTCACAGCACCTCTGAGAGAGTGCCACAGCAGCAACGTGTGTGGCTCCTCTGCATCGCACACACGTGGCTGTAACAAAACTGAAGATCAACGAAGACACCAGACAGGGGCTCAGGAGGTAAAACAAAGGCAGGCAGCACGGCAGGCAGCAAGGCAGGCAGCATCAGACAGGGCAGGCAGCATCAGGCAGCAAGGCAGGCAGCATCAGGCAGTGGCATCAGGCAGCAGCAGGCAGCAAGGGAGGCAGCATCAGACAGGGGCTCAGGAGGTAAAACAAAGGCAGACAGCACGCAGGGCAGCGCAGTGTGGGAGTCCCTAGCACACGCCGCGACACGGCAGCAGGCGGTCGTGCTAGCTAGGCAGCGTGCCCCCCACACCGTGTTGAGGCCACGCATACGTCCAACGCGTGGGTACGCACACACGTGCGCCAGCCTCTGCAGCGCGCGCACACGCGGGATGCCCGTGCGCCAGTGGTTCCTCCTAGGCACCCAGCCTGTTGGGATCCTTTCAGTGTTTGCTTGTATGCGTGTGTAGGCTCCGCATTGCAGTCTGCCAGGCGAGTTGACTAAGCTGAACCGTCAGCAGCCCCTCAGAGGCAGGCGCCCGCATCCGTACTGAGCGCACTTCTAGAACAGCGCCCGTATCCTATGCTGACCAGCGACACTGCTGCGCACACGTGTATGTATACGCAAGGCACCCCTCCCTCCACCAGTGCCCGCATTGTTAATGCACACTCTCGTAGATCAGCGCACCGCACACTGCCCGGCACGTGGCGCCATCCCTCCAAGGATCTCCCATTCCCCCTCGCCATGTCGAGTGACCGCCAGAAGTGGATTGTAAAACTCTCATCATCATCGAGTGCAGAGCAATAGTCAAGTGTCAGAGAGATAGAGACAGCAGCCGTGCGAGCGTGTGAGGGGCGCGGAGCAGCTTTGCCGTAGCTGTGCAGATCATGATCGCCTTACATACAGGGGGGTTCAACCTGTTCTTGAAGAGGTGAAACGCAGTGGAGCGCTGTTTGAGTGCAGCACGTGGCAGTGTGCGTGGGGGGGGGTCGTGTGCGTGTGTGCGTGAATGTTTGTGTGTGTGAGTGAGTGTGTGTGTACATATGTGTGCGTGTGTGTGCGTGCGGGGTTTTTGGGGTTCAGGGTTTGGGGTTCAGGGTTTGGGGCGTCCGTTACACTCTCTCTCCCCTCTGTTCTCTATAGTCTGCGCGAGCCATGTCCACTCCACCGCCCACCGCCGATGCGTCTGAGGCCAGCCCCTCATGCTGGAGCGTGCGCCAGCTGCGCGACGAGCTGGCGAGGCTCGGCATCGACGGGCGCGGCTGCGTTGAGAAGCGGGAGCTCGTGGACCTGGTGATGGAGGGCCACCAACAGAGCGGCTCAGCCGCGACGCCGGAAGGCGCGTAGGCGGACACGGCCGGGTGAGTTGGCAAGAACCCATGGGGGACTCCGTGCGCATGCATGCATGCATGCATGCATGCTGTGTCAGAGATGCACACGATCATTGCACGAGAGTTGGAGAGTTCTGCCTGCATGCACCGGCCATGCATGCATACATGCGCACACACATGCACGCTGGACCACACATGCACATGCACGCTGGACCACGCATGCATCCTCACGATGCAGGCGTGCCCCCAGCACTGATGAGCCATGGTCCTCAGGAGGGAGGGCTGGGCCATCGACCTCCCGCAGCGCCTACCTAGCAACGACCATGTGCCAAAACTGCGGCAAGAAGCGCTCCGACGGCCACCATCTTTTGAACTGTGGCGGATGCAACAATGCCCATTGCTGCAGCAAGTGGGTGTGCATGTGTTGCGTGCATGCGTGCTGTGGTTTGTGCGCTTTGGTGTGTGTGTGTGCCTGCGGGGAGGTCAATGAGGCCCCGCGACCCAAGCAGCAAACAACCCACACAGTCACACACTTCTCACAGGGAGTGCCAGGACCAGTCGTGGCGTGACGGGCACAAGCAGGTGTGCAAGCAGTACCAGGCAGCCAAGGCTGCGCAGTCCGAGGGCGAGCATGCCGAGGCGTTTGCTGCGTACGCAGAGTGGTCGAATAAGACGAAAAGGATGCTCATCTCAGCGGCGACCAGCGCACTGTGGGTGCCCACGCTCAGGCTGGCAACGCACGCCCTCGTGCTGCTTCTGGACTACCTGCCGAGCCTGCCCCTCAAGTTCCAGGTTGGTTTTGTGTTAGGGAGGCTGTCGGAGCGGGGCTGTTTGGGTCCCGGTTGGGGTTGTTTGAGTGGGTGTCGGTTGGGTGCTGGTTGGGGGTGGGAGGCTAGGCATGGTTTTGACGCACCTGCTCGAACCGCATGCGGTGCTCGGCAGGAATTAATGGCGAAGCTGGGGACAGGGGAGGGTTGGGAGTGCTGCGTGTGAGACCTGCCCTCACTCACCGGGATGACATGTGGCAGACCTGCCCTCACTAACCGGGATGCCATGTGCTCGTAGGTGAGGGGGTTCCAGGTTGTCTCCAAGGCTGTCCTGGAGGTGGACCTTGGCCTTTCGCTTGAGCTGCCGCGCATTAACAGGCCTGGCACGGACCGCCGTGCACTGGTGTTGATTATGATGTCGGTGCCGGACATGGTGCGGATGGTGCCCTGTGGGATCAGTGAGACGACGGCGTCTTTGGTCCAGAGCGGCAGCCTGCAGATGCGGGCAACCGCAGACTACATCCGCGACCTGAACGACCCCGAGATTCAGAGAAGAATGCAGAACAATCAACTCTTCTCGACGTGGTGACGGCTTGCGGGGTTCCCAAGATGCAGTTCCCAAGATGCAGTTCCCAAGATGCAGTTCAACCGAGGCGTGCACCGAGCTAAAGCACAGCCACCACGACCGTGCTGCTATGGCGCCGCGTGCCGCGATCATGAGGCATGTTGTAGGTGCCCTGATGTGGTGCATGTGGACGCCTGGGTTGGATTGGGTTACGGGGGGGCGGGCTGCCAGCACTAGAACTGCTTGGCTGTGTAAACTGTCTTCATACAGTGGGAGACGAAAATGTGTGAAATCGTTGGGCCAAAAGCTCCGAGGGTTCAGCAGAATCGAGAATCGACCGGAAAACTCCATCTTCATTCGTTGCCTGTGCCAGACTGGGCTCAACTTCGCACACAAATCCTGTGAGCGTAACCGACGACGGGGGCCAGCTCGACGCTGCCTGCATGTCTTCCACCTGGCCACGCACCATGCAGCGGCAGTTGCACAGGTCGAGCTTGCAGAGCCGGAGGCATACCTTGAACAACGCTGGCGACCCAATCCTGGCCAGCCACAGCTCCTCGAGCCGGCTCACGCAGCCAGTGGAGACAGATCTGTCCCTGGATCTGACAAGTTGCTACAGTAGGGCATTTGCACTGCGGCAGGCACCTCAGATGCACACAGCTGCGTAAATGGAGAGCAGCAGATGTCAAGCTTGGAGCGTTGTGGCCAAGCTTGCTGCTGATCGCCGCTGCCGACTGGCCCTCTTAGGGCCTGAACCTCCAAGGCACCTTCGAATGCAGGGCGGCATGCGCACGCGCGGACAGGGCACCTGTTTGGCATGCCGCACGGCATGTGCAATGTGAGGGCCACATGCGCGCGAGAGCATGCGATGGATTCATCCTGATGAAGGCCCACGCATGGTGCTGTTGGTGGCCATCAGCACGGCCCTGCTGCCGAGATCCAATCACTGAAAGAGCTTGCTTAACAGATGGGCGTTAAAGAGCACTGCATGGGTCACCGCCATTGCAGGTGCGGCATCATCCTCGTCATAATCACTAGCCCCCAGTGTCATGAGTCAACTACACAGCCGCGTGTTGTGTGTTTGAGCGTGTGGGGTGTGTGGGGAGCGTGATGGACGTGCCACAGTTGGCGTACGTGCTTATGGTGTGCCCGCATGTCGTCGAGAGACTGCCGCAGCTCTGATGCGGTGTGATTTGCCACGCGCCGCACTACTCTGTCCTGCCCCCGTACCGCCTTCCGTCCCTGATTTTATGATAAGCTGTCGCCGCGCATGCCGCGCACGCATGGGCCTCTGATCCGGGGCGCGTGGTGCCGGGGCGCGGTCCTGCCCCCGCCCCCTGCGCTGCATGGGGGCATGGCCCATGCGCACGCATGGGCGGCAGCATGCATGGCGCGCCTCCAGCGGCGCCGCTCCCTCGTCTGTCGCTGAAGCCTCACAGCATCATGCCCCTGCGCCGCTTCTCCTCGATGGCGATGGCCACGCGCCGCTTGAACTCCTTGTACTGGCACTTGTTGTAGGCGTGCACCTCGTGACCGCAATACTTGCGCCACATGAACGGGTTGTGGGTCCTGCACTCCTTGTAGTCCACCCACATGTGCGCGCAGTAGTCGCGGTAGTGGTACGGGATGTCGGCAACGTCCATTTGCTCCTGCATGCATGCATGTGCAACGCCCCATGTTCAGTTGGGCGCGGCGAACGCACGGTGATGGCCCCCAACAAATCATGCATCCGATCGCCCCTCCCTCCCCGACGGGCCGCAGCAGGGGGAGGGGGGGGGGGGGCATGCGCGCCCAGACTTACGCGAGTAATCTTCATGGGCGGGGGAGGGAAGCGGTCCGCCATCGTGAACAGGCGTCGGTCAGCCAAAGCCAACCGTGTCGGGACGATTCGATAACAAAGCACTGTGGAAATGCAAATGCTGTGCCCCACACCAATGACCTTGCGAAGCCAACGACGGGGGACAGATGTCCGCCCCGCCGTCCACCGGCGATGTGGCAGATGAAGATGCCACTCCCTCATGCTGGAGCGTGCGCCAGCTGCGCGACGAGCTGACGAGGCTCGGCATTGATGCGCGTGGCTGCGTCGAGAAGCGGGAGCTCGTGGACCTGGTGGTAGAGCACCAGCACAGCGCCTCAGCCGCCGCTTCATCTGTGCCGGATGGCGGGCAGGCTGGGTGAGTTCGCCATGCGGCTTGGCTTGTGCATGCGTGCCCCATGCGTCATGTATTGAGGTGCGGGTGTGTGCATGAATGAGCAGCTGCTCCCCATCATGCATGCTTTATGGGAGCGATGCACGCATGCTCAATGCAGTAAGCTTGTTGCATGTGCGATGTGCAGGGAGGCTGGCCATCGGCTCCCCACCGCGCCATCAGGGACTCGGCCGCGGCCGCGTTTCAAAACTGCTCAAAGCTGCGCGCCGACGGCCAAGCTGTTCAGCTGTTCAGGCTGCAAGTTTGCGCACTACTGTTGCAAGTGGGTTTGCATGTTGCTGCTGCTGCTGCTGCTGCTGTGCTTGTGCTTGTTAGGACAGGCAAGGGGGCACCAAGGCCCGAGCAGCAGCAAAACAATGCCCCTCGATGGCCACGCAGGGAGTGCCAGAACGAGTCTTGGCAGAACGGGGGCCACAAGCAATTCTGCAAGGGGCAACAGGCAGCCAAGGCTTTTATTGCTGGGGCCGGGCATGCCAACATGTACGGCTTGCTCGAGAAGTGGGCCAAGAAGATGTCTCTCTTGCTTTCGATCACGGCGTCAAGCGTCCTGCTGGTGCCGACACCCAGGATCGCGACGCATGCCTTGGTGCTGCGCATGGACCACGTGCCGAGCATGCCCCTTAAGCTCAAGGTGAAAGCTGGTGGTGGTGGTGTGTGTGTGTGGGGGGGGGGGGCGGCAAGTGTCGCGGGGCAGTGTCGCGGGGCACCGAGCCCTGCCCTCATTCACCGCGATGGCATCGCAGGTGCGGACGTTTGAGGTGATGACCAAGGCTGAGCTTTGTGCGAACTTCGAGAGCGAGCGCGGGCTGCCTCTGCTGCCACCTTGGAACCCGCCTGGCCCCGACCTCCGTGCACAGTTGATGATCGTGGTGGGCCGGCTGGTGCAGCTGATGCCCTTTATGGTCAGTTCGGAGGTGGCTGCTGAAATTCAGAGCGGCCGCCGGCAGATGCTGCCGACCAAAGACTACATCGACCGCCTGAACGACCCCGAATTTCAGAGGAAAATCAAGAACAAAGAAGACACGAGCTAGAGGCCCAGGAGGTGGCTAACCGGTTGAAGGCGGGCAGCGCGGTGTGGGCAGCCCTGGCACACGCGTGGGTGGGCAACGCTGCCTGGGCCGTGTTAACGCCATGTGTGGGTGCGCAAACACACGCGCCAGCCTCTAGGTGGACGGCCCCTCCTTACCGGGCGGCACACATCGTTAGTCTGGCCGGTATCCGCCTTCAGGCGGCTGGCTGGCCGCTGTTGCCGGTCGTTTCCTCAGCAGGCAGTAGAGTCCTAGTTGGTGCAGCAGGCACTGCAGCAGCCCCATGTTTTCAGCAGGCGCCCGCACACTGGTGTTGCGCGCTCCTTTGTAGCAGCGCACAGCACGATGCCCGGATCCGACGCCATGCCACACGCAACACCATCTCTCCAGGGATAGCCCCCCCCCCCCGCCCCCTGACCATCGCTTCGGTGGAGAATAGCTGTCCAGAAAGAGAGATGCCGAGAGTGCGAAGAGGAGAGAGAGAAGCTGTGTGTGTGTGCATAGTTTTTCCTGCAGGTGTCGTTCAGGCGCAGTGTAGGCGCAGGACTCGGCATGTCCTGTAGGCTCTCATATCATCGTTTTTTTTACAGTTACAGTACTGAAGAGATAGTGCAGGGGTCCACCTGTGGATACGCGAAAGGCGCCAGCATTATTTTGGTGGCAGTTATTTTGGATGTGAGCATGTGTGTGCGCCAATCTGGTGGTGGCTACGGCGGGTGTCGGCTAGATGATGCAGAGGAAGGAGCAACGCCTGTCTAGGCCCAGGAATCGTGAAAACAAAAGCGTGCACCGACCAGCCACGACCAGCCAGACCAGCCAGAAACCCAAAACTAGAACAACGTTCAGAGGCGCAGTCATGTTGGGGCAGCAGGCAGGCAGACTCGGTCAGTGCGGGGCAGGCAGTCTGCCTGAGGCAGAGGGGGGGAGGGCAACGCCACCACGCAGCCCGGTGCCGCTGCTGCCAACACGACAGCCCGGCGGCGCGTGCTGTGCGCCCCGCCCGCACACACACACCAGCTGTTCTGCCCGCCTGGAAGATTTAAATCAGAAATCAGGAGTCCTCATGATCATGAATGTCCATACAAGCAAGGCCTGATCGGATGCCGCTGCCGATCCACGCGCTCCCGCTTCTCGACGTAGCCGCACACGTCAATGGCGAGTCTGGTCAGCTCGTCACGCAACTGACACACGCAGCGGCGGTGGGTGGTAGAGCGGACATCGCTATTTATGCAGTTTGGAGTTTGTGATGGTCGATTTTACAGTCTTGTTGGACGCCTTTAATGGCGCATTAGACTTGTGCTTGCGCACTCAATCCCTGAGGCAGGCAGATACTATCACCCGCAATAGTCCACTCAGTGGATACACATTGACTGTGTCCATCCCACTGGCTCTAGTGGTGATGTGATGATTACAGGAACTTTCATTTGGTCACACATCCACACCGTCGTCCGACGGCCGTTCACCTTTACCCTTCACCTCTACCCTTACTTACCACTGTGCCAAGTGCACACGTTTGTTCACGTTTGTTCCGTCAACAAACGTATGTCACCATATGGCCACTCAGTTGGCTGTCGTCACATGGTGACACGGGTCACTAGCCCTCGGTTGTTTTGCTAGCACGCACGCACGCACGCACGCACGCACGCACACACGCACACACGCGGGCACGCACGCACGCTTCGCAGTGGATAAGCTAGACCCGACGTTCCGTGACACATGGAGCTACGCACGATCCACCGAACCGGCCAGAATCAGCCCTACCGCAGCTGGATGGGCTCCTCCCCGGGGATGCACGTAAGTGTGCACGCCTGCAGGGGTCAGGGCACGCATGCACCGCGAAGAGGGGGCAGGTGCAGGCAGGCGTCATTCGCAGTGTGTGTGTGTGTGTGTGTGTGTGTGTGTGTGTGTGTGTGTGTGTGTGTGTGTGTGACGCGGCAGCAGGGCGCAGCAGCACTGCTCTGGACACGTTTTTGTAAAATCTTATGCTTGTGTGTGTGTGTGTGTGTGTGTGTGTGCGTTCCAGGGTGCAGAGCACAACGCGCGGGCGGGAGGGGCACTGTGCGGGGCACTGGATCCCCTACCTTGAAATCCACATGCATCTTGGCGCCCCTCGCCACGCCCGCCTTGCGTCGCCGCAGCTCACACATGGTCACCTCGAACGCGCGGCCGTGAGGGTGGCGCCACCTGCATGTGCACCAGGGTTTCCTTAGCCACTGCGCACCCCGCAGCAGTGCATTTCCGGTGGACACAGCTGTCTGTGCAGTCCCCAGCGGTCATGCGCCAGTGCAGCGGCCACGCACCCTCGCAGGCAGTGCACAGTTCGGCATCAGCAGGGTGGACACACAAGGAACAACGTTCTGATGAGCAAGCTGTGCACACATCACAAAGCACCAGCGCATACGGTGCGCAGCGCGCAGCATCAGCAGGGTCAGAACAATGTTCCCATGAGCAAGCTGTGCTGTGCTGCACACATGCGGTGCTGCACACATGCTGTGGTGCGCACATGCTGTGCTGTGGTGTACACATGCTGTGCACACAGCACACATGCTGTGCTGTGCACACACAGCACACAGCGCCAGGGCAGCCGCAACGCGCACTCCAGGTTGGTACTAAAGAACTAGAAGCCGATGCTACTGTTACCGTAAGGGCCAGCGCCCAC
>VFSX01000250.1:36547-51547 GCA_016618255.1 Chlamydomonas sp. UWO 241 | reverse complement strand
CGTGATCTCCTCGTCTCCATGTCCCCTGTCCCCTGCCCCCTGCCGTCACCACCCAGTTCCTCCCTTCAGTCACCTTGAACCGGCTGCCCCAGCCCGTCCCTGTTGACCCCGTCCCTCTGTCCCCTGTCCTGCCTCTTGACCACCGTGTTCGTGACCAACCAGTTCTTCCCCCGAATCACCTTGAACCGGCTGCCCCAGCCCTTCCCTGCAGACCCTGCCCCCTATTCCCTTCTTCCCTGTCCCATACCCCCTGGCCCCTTCTCCCTGCCGTGATGTCCCCGCCCCTCCCTCCCCCCCCCTCCCTTCACTCACCTTGAACAGCCCCCCTCAGCCTGCCCCCTTCCCCCTATCTCATGCCGTGACCTCCCCGCCCCCTGTCCCCTATCCATAGTCCCCTGCCCTCTGCCCCTGGCGTCACCACCCAGTTCCTCCCTTCAGTCACCTTGAACCGGCTGCCCCAGCCCGTCCCTGGAGACCCTGTCCCCCTGCCCCCTGTCGTGCCTCTCGACCAACGTTTTCGTGACCAACCAGTTCCTCCCTTCACTCACCTTGAACCGGCTACCCCAGCCCTTCCCAGTAGACCCCGCCCCCTATCCCCTTCTTCCCTGTCCCATATCCCCTGCCCCCTTCTCCCCTCTCCCTGCCGTGATGTCCCCGCCCCTCCCTTCCCCGCCCCTTCCTTCACTCACCTTGAACCGGCTGCCCCAGCCAGTCCCTGTAGACCCGAGGCAGAAGACCTGCAAGGCGTCGCGTGAAGCTGGCGTCAGTTACAGTTACATTTACAGTTACATCGGCTTTCCGGAAAAAAACTACCTGTAGGGGTAGTCCTAGTACCACCGCCTAGACCCAAGTCCAGTTCTGGCCCTAACACATATTTGTGAGGGGCGGTAGCCACCAGCCAGCTGCCTGCCAACGTGTAGTCTCAGAGCAAAAAGGAGAGCTATCGTGTGACGCCTCCAAAATAGGTCCTAACTGCTTTTAGGGGATAGAGGCTGGCGTCAGTCTTGGTGATCCGTCGCCGAGGCTAGCGGCACGTCGTTCACAAGTGACACGGGGTCAGTGATTTTCGTTTCGGTATTTATTTATTAATTATTCCACAGCCGGATTTTGCTTTTACCGCATTGACCGTTGGCCTCCTGTTGACCGTGCGTCCTCAGGTTTGCGACATTTGAGAGCTCTAGTGTTAGGGAGAGGGTGTTTTGTCCCGGATTATTTTTACCCTTTTTTGCCTGCATGCCATGGGTGCCACACTGAGTCCCATATGACGAGAGTGGGCACGTTGGAAAGCTGACACTTCAGGCTAACTGCTGGTGGTCTTAGTTTTTTAAATTCGAATACAGGCGGTTTCTAGGGGAGCTCGAACTTACAGTTACAGTTACATCGGCTTTCCAGCAAAGACTACCTCTAGTCCTAGTACCACCGCCTAGACCCAAGTCCAGTTCTGGCCCTAAAAATTACTTGCGAGGGGCGGTAGCCACCAGCCGGCTGCCTGCCAACGTGTAGTCCCAGAGCAAAAAGGAGAGCTATTGTGCGACGCCTCCAAAATAGGTCCTAACTGCTTCTAGGGGATAGGGGGTCAAGTGGCGCTTGCCAATCTACTTGACCGCCGTGGTGGAGGGGCCGGCGCCCGAGGGGCAGCCGGACCGTATACCACGGCTCTCCACCCGACCCTATCCTGAGCACGCTCAAACGCCGTGTCCGAAAAAGTCTTCCAGTCAGAACGAGTGCCACTAGTTTCGCCTAGCTGCTGAATCAGTAACAGTAACAGTTACAGAAACACGGGGTTTCCAGCTAAGCAGGCTACTCTTCTACTAGACACCCGCCGATACTCCAGCACACTTAAGTACTAGAGTACCGCCGGCTCCCGGCCGATAGACTACCGCTCCCGCCGGCTAGACTACCCCAAACAGCGGTCTCTGAGAGACATGTCTGGCAAGGAGCATATAGGAGAGGACCTTCCTCAGGGTCACAGTAGTGGCCTTGTGGCCAGTCAAGCCGGCAGAGCCGACTGGCGCTGACTGGAACGGTCCCCGCCTGGCAGTGCATGGCTGTCCAGCTCTCGTTTGCATGGGGCTCAGCCGGCGCCCCATGCCTCATGCATGGCCAGGTCCCACCCTCCAGGGGTGCATGGACGACAGAGTTGTCATGGAGGCTGCCTGAAGACCTTCCAACGCCAGTCACCGGCAGACGAGCGACCCCGAGGATGAGCGCGGTGACGAACGCTGCGATTGGTGAAGCAGATTTACTCTGTGTTGCCTCAGCGGTCGCCACCGCTAAAGCCGTGATGGTAGCCCGCCTCCACGGGCAGCCATCTTGACCAATGTCCAGCATGCATTGACGGGCGCCAGCTCCTCCGCTCGTCGATCAACTCGTCGAGATCGGTGCCGCATGGCGTCCTGCATGGGGGGAGGATAAGGGCCGTCTCCCAGCACGGGCCGCGGCAGCGCCGCGGCTACTCGCCAAGCCATGGCAGCGCCGGGCAAGCCGCTCCTGAAGTGTTCCACCGAGGGGCAGTCTAGCAGGAGCCGGGCCAGTCGTATTTTACCCCGCTCGTCAGCGGCACGGAGATCCTCGTCACCAGCAGCGCCGCATTGCTGGGTCCAGGGCTCGGCGACGAGAACGCGCCTCCGTTAATCGAGCCCCAAGCTGAATCAGTAGCTTAAGAAAATAGTGTCAGGAGGAGGCTGGAGGCCGGCCTTGCTGCCGAGCCACATCCATTGTGCAGTCAAAAGTCGTACGAGGAAGACGAGAAGCCGGCATGCGCATCACATGGCCTAGCCACTGCATTGATCGCTTTGCCACAAGGCTCTCAATTGGCTCAGTGTCGCACGCCTGCCGAATATAAGTTAATCTGTGCCGGTCGACCAGGCGCACACCCAGAATGCGACGAAGGCAGTTAGAGTGGGCAACCTCCAATCGAGTCAGTTGTGTTTTAGTAGGGGCCCATGTTTCGCAGCCGTACAGAAAGTGGGGCAGCACGAAATTGTTGTAAACCTGCATCTTAGACTGCACTTGCATCTTCTTGCTGGCCCAAATCTTATCAAAAGACGCAAACACGCCCAGCGCGCGACCGACACGCACACCGATCTCCTTTTCCACACCACCACTCTGGGTTATCCAACTCCCTAGATACTTAAATGCAGAGACGGTCTTCACTTCACCACCAGTCAGCGCAAACGTGGGCAGATCCGCGTCAAAATCTGCTGGCAAAATCATCACTTCTGTCTTGGCGGCGTTGATTTGCATGCCAAAGCTAGAGGACACTTTGTCAAGGATTTTCAGCATAAGCGCCAACTGAGCTGGGTCATGCGAGAACAAACATAAATCGTCGGCATACATCAGCATTACTATGCGCTCAACCGACGACGACAACACAGAGCCGCCGGCTCGGGTCACGACTGACACGCCAGCCCCCTCTGGCATCATGTCTAGCGCCTTTTTCACTATGTGGTCAATAAAAACATTGAACAACATAGGAGCAATGACGCACCCCTGTCGCACACCAGACGACACGGGGAATTCGTGCCCGATTTTCCCAGCCAGCCGCACGGCAGCTGCGGTGTTGGTGTGAAGATCCTCCAACAGATCAATAATGTGCGGATGAACACTATATAATCTAAGGACTCTCCACAGTGCCGCACGGTTTACGCAATCGTAAGCTTTAGAATAGTCGACAAATGCCACAGCCATGCACTGTTTGTACTCGGCATGTGCCGCGCTCAGCGAGCGCAGAGTAAAAATCGCATCAACAGTGCCTCTGCTTTTTCTGAAACTGAGCCTCATGCAACTGACCATCAACCTGCGTGGAGCTCAAACTTAGGGGAAATTCAAAACTGGCGCCAACTACTTCCAAATTCGAAAAAGTCAATCCTCCCTTGGAGGTACCCCCCTCAACTCTCTTGGGGCCATGAACGATGTGGATGGGCAGCTATTGTAGAAACGGCAACTCCACCCGACATCGTTTGCATTGTTTCTAGTGGGGGCAAGCACAGATTTTGCCCATTTCCTAGGCAACATGGGCAAAATCACCCTTCCCACACCTAGCCACCACATGGGCCCCACTCAACCTCCGATGCTGCCAGAACGAGCCACAGCCTTCCACTGGGTCCCCCACGCGACATAGTACCCGACGGAGGGGCAGGGGGGCGACATCGCGCTGGCAAGGGCATCGGTGATGAAGCCCGCCGTCGGGCTCGGCCCGCCACCGCCCGCTGCCCGAATTACGCAACTTCGAGCAGCAGCGACGCATTCCAGACTCAAGCTATGGGACTGCCTGATTAGGGGGGCCCTGGAGGAGGATATAAGGAACCTCGGTTAGAAAGGGATGGGTGTGGATCGATTTCTAAAGAAATTGCGATTAACATGTCGAAATGTGTGAAATGTGTGAAATGTGTGTAATGGGACAATCCACATTCTAAGACTAGACGAGCTCTGTCTGGCGGGCCGGCAGACATCCAATCCACTGAATGGGTTGAGCTGTGTTCAAAATCAAAGAACAGCCGGAATACAGCCAATGGCTGTGCACAGCCAAAAAGAAAACCACTTCATGGGGTTTACAGCTAACCAGGCTACTCTCCTACCAGAGGAAACCCCACCAGGATAAGAAAATGTATACTGGGAAGCCAAGAAGCTGGGAAGGTGCTACTGTTCTGGGGGACTAGGAGGGGACCTAGGAGGAAAGCCTAAGAGGGAGGGAAGCCTAGGAGGAGAAGGGGGGGGGGGGAGAAGGACGCCTAGGGGGAGAAGGAGGGAAGCCTAGGAGAGAGGCCTAGGAGGGAAGCCTAGGAGGGGGCCTAGGAGGGAAGGCGGGAAGCTGGGAGGGTGCTGCTGTTCTAGTGCCGTGTCAAAATACCAATGCGTGCACGCATGTGGGGGGTTCCCCTCACCGCTACCAGGTAGCCAGCCAGTTTCAGTGAGGGTGTCGGGCGCTAGCGCCGACACAGGTCTCATACATCATTACTGGTGTCACACCGACAGTAAAACCCATCATCACTGTAACTTTTACTCATATCTGGACAACGACGGAGCTTGGAGGTGAACACAACATGCGTGCCTGGGCGCCCGCACCCACCAAATGGCTCCTAGGGGTACACTTTCGACAGCTGCCGGCAGCCTCTTCTCTATGGTGTGCAACAGCAGGCGCAAAACGCCAACATACCGTAGTACCGCCTTGTCTTGCCGATTAACTAATTTCGAGGACGTGCCGGCAAGGTCGATTTCTAAAAATCTTGTCAAACGAGTAAAAGAACGCCGAAGTGACGTCGAAACGGCATCAAAACGGGAAAATCTATTTTTAAAAAAATGTGGCACGGCACCCAAATTCTGAACAATTACCCTCTTTATAAAAGTGGCGGCAAGGCAAAGCGGTGCTAAGGTAGGCGTCCGACAGACTGTGACATCACCCACTCACCGACTCTAGCAGCATGTCCCAGTATTGCGAGCCACCTTTGTTGACCCACATCTCCATGGCTGGCTCAGCTGCGTGGTAAGGAGGTTGTTGTTGTTGTTGTTGTTGTTGTTGCCCCTTGTAACTGTTACTGTTGTCGTTGTTGCCCCTTATTACTGTTACTGTTGTCATTTTTTGTTGCTGTTGTTGTTGTTGTTGTTGTTGCTGTTGTTGCAGGGAAGTTGTAAGGCAGCCGTAACCTACATCAACTATGACACGAACTGATTCAAGTCCTAACTGGCGCACGGTCCAGTGGTCCCTGGGAAGGATGCTAGTTATTAGTTTTTCCCTGGCTCGAGTAACTTAAAACCGCTGATAACAGGCGCAATCCACAGCACGTGTTCACGCAACGCATGCCGTTGTGCCGATCTCGGCAAGGCCTTTCCAACGCACCCCTCCACTCCCTCTCCCACCAAATGTGGGGTGGTTTCCTGGGAAGTGGGAAATCCAGCCCGGAACGGTATACGGCTTGCAGGGGGATCACTGGTACGGTCCAAGAGCAAGGGCGTGCGCATATCGGCGACTTGCGAGCTGATGCGTTGCATGCGCCATTCCGATTTGTCCCGTTCGTCTCTCGCCCCACATGCCCCATATGCCCCACACTGAGGTGAGCTCGCGTGTAATGGCGGTATGGACACATGCGAGTTACACTTATCTGTCTCGTCTCGTCCCTCGCGCCCCACGCGTGCCCACGTGCCCCACATACCCCACACTGAAGTGCGACGGTGGACAGATAGGAGAGATGGGAGGGATGGGAGAGATAGGAGAGACAGAAGAGATAGGGACATTTACCGTAGTCACGCTTTGCCTTTGCGGGGTTCCGCTAAAGGCCAATTTATTTAGACTTATTCGCCTTTGCGGGAGGGTGTTCGACTTAATTTCGACTTTGCGCTGCCTTTGCGGCGGCTTTTTGCAGGCCTGTAGAGTGTTGATCCAGGTTCGAATCCCGCAGGGGATTTCTTTTTACCTGAGGCGGGGCGTTTTTTTGACTTAATTTCACGTTTACGGAGCCTTTGCGGGGCGTTTTCGGACTTCATTAGGCGCAAAGGCAAAGCGTGACTATGGTATGTGCGTCTCACTTATCTGCCCCGTCTCCTCCCTCGCGCCCCACATGCCCCACACTGAGGTGTGCTCGCGTTAAATGGCGGCACCGACACATGTCAGTCACGCGTATCTGTCCCGTCTCGCTCGCACCCCACGTGCCCCACATACCCCACACTGAAGTGTGCGACGGTGGACATGATGATGGATATCACAGTCTGCGTGACACCAGTAATGACTTATGAGACCTGTGTCTCATACATCATGAGACCTGTGTACATCATTACTTGTGTCACACAGACTGTATCCAATATCTATATCCATCTGTCCACCATACCTGACCTACATATGCGCCTCACCTATCTGTCCCGTCTCCTCTCTCTCGCCCCACATCTGCGCCAGGTTCTGCCGAGCGCCCACGCTGTACCAGGCGGCGTTCCAAAAGTGAGCGGGCGTCGCCTGCGCACAGGTATGGAGGGAGGGTTTTATGAGGTAAGGAGGGAGGGGTTCAGGAGTTTTGGAGGGCAGGGGTGGGGTGGGGGGGGTAAGGAAGTGTGCGGGCGCAGTGATGAGGCAAGGCAGCGTTCCAAGCGTGCGCAGTCCGGGAAGTGTAGGTTATGAGGAGGCTGTACAGAGAGGTAGGGGCGTGCTGGCGCTGGTAGCTAGCCTCGTTAGGCAGTGACAGTTACATCGGCTTTCCAGCAAAGACTACCTTCTAGTCCTAGTACCACCGCCTAGACCCAAGTCCAGTTCTGGCCCTTACAATTCCCCAGGAACAAAGTGACTCGGGACTGTCTGCAGCGGAATTCGGAGAGGCGTCTGCGATTCCGAGATCCGTGTCGCCTTGCCGCATCCGGGTCGGAAACAGGATCTGAGAGAACCAGCGAGGCCTAGCGTAGGCCAGAGCGTCTCAGAGCGTCTGATCTATCGAGATCCTCAGAGCGTCAGGTCAGAGCGCAAACGCAACAGTCTCGGAGCGCGACAAGGACGCGTCAGCTAGCCATGCCGTGCGTCCCTTCACTTCTCTCCTCTGCTGTGAGGCTAGACTGTACGTAACTGATGGAATGCGCTTGTCGCTGGGGGATGCGCGCGTCGCTGGGGGATGTCGCCGTTCTTTTTTTGAAGAGGTATGGAGCGGTTCGGCCCCCATCCCTCCCTGCTGCTACATGAGTGGCGATTGGTGTGCGATTTGATGATGCCATGGCATCATGGTGCAAAGGAGCTGGCATATGCATGGGATGCATGAGATCACGCCATGCGCCAGGGGCAGTGTGGTGTGCGCTGTGGCGCTGCATGCAGTTCCCACACCACGCAAGTCTACCCCCTCACAAGCAGCACACCAGCAACAGCATGAGCCGCAGCAGCATGTGATGCATGGACAGCACGTCATGCGTCTCGCCGTGACGTTGCATACATGCATGAAGTGCACGTACCACGCAAGCAACACATCAGCTACAGCATGGGCCATGAGATGCATAGGCCACCACGTGCATACTTCCATGAGGAAAAAACCGAGTTCCTCGGGCACCGCGTGACGCGGCCTCGAGTATTACTCGTTAGGCAGCTCTCTCAATCCCACGCCTCGAGGGTGCGTACTGTAAACTATCAACTGTTAACTGTGCTGGCGCGACCAGCAAGTCAGCGGGACGCATCTTATTGGGAGGTTGTTGGGGGGTTGGGTGGCGTGCCTTGAGTGCGCGGGCACGGCCTGCACATTCGTGGATGCATCGGTTGTGAGGAGTTTGTTAGGAGGGCCTCTCCTAAGAGAGGTAAGTGTGAGGAGGTTGTTAGGAAGTCCTCTCCTAGGAGAGGTACGACGCGTCATGCACAGTCAGCGGGACGCATCTTGTTGGGAGGTTGTTGGGGGGTTGGGTGGCGTGCCTTGAGTGCGCGGGCACGGCCTGCACATTCGTGGATGCGTCGGTTACGAGGAGGTTGTTAGGAGGGCTTCTCCTAGGAGAGGTAAGTGTGAGGAGGTTGTTAGGAGGTCCTCTCCTAGGAGAGGTAAGGCGCGTCAAGCACAGTCAGCGGGACGCATCTTATTGGGAGGTTGTTGGGGGGTTGGGTGGCGTGCCTTGAGTGCGCGGGCACGGCCTGCACATTCGTGGATGCGGAGGTTGTGAGGAGGTTGTTAGGAGGTCTGCTCCTAGGAGAGGCAAGGCGCGGCGAGCACAGTCAGGGTGTGTGTGGGTTATTGGGAGGTTGTTAGGAGGTTGGGCAGCGTGCCAAAAGTGCGCAGGCGTTGCCTGCACAGTCAGGGGTGTGGAGGTTTTGTTTAAGGAGGTTGTAAGGAAGTTATCAGGAGGCTGGGCTGATGTAAGGCGGCGTTCCGAACAGGCGCGGGCGTCGCCTGAACAGGCAGGGGTATTGAGGGCGGGTTTAGGGAGGTATGGAGGGAGGGGTTAAGGAGGTGTGCGGGCGCAAGGATTACTCACCAAAGTCTTGGTCCTATACACCAACCTGGAATAGAAGCACGCTGCCGTTGCGGCTGCCGTGGTGCACGCTGTGCCCTGGGATGTAGGGGATATTATCAGGCCTTGGCTATCTGGACATTCATTATTGCAAGGACTCACGCAAGGATTCCTGATAAAAAAAAAAAGTCTTGTATGTACCAACCTGGAATAGCAGGACGCTGCCGTTGCGGCTGCCATGGTGCACGCCGTGCTCTGGGATGTAGGGGATCCTATCAGGCCTTGATTATTGGGACTTTGGTCCTCATCAAAGTCTTAAGTATATCGGTCTTATGTACCAGGCTGCCAGCCAGTTTCCCACTGAAACTGAGTTCAAGGTGTCGGGCGCTGGCGCCGACACAGGTCTTATACATCATGACTGGTGTCACTCCGACTGTAATATCCATAATCATACCAACCTGGAATAGCAGCACGCTGCCGTTGCGGCTGCCATGGTGGACGCCGTGCTCTGGGATAAAGGGGATCTTCCAAGCCCGACTGGGCCCCTCGGAGTAGTGGCAGTGGTGGCAGTCCTGGACAGCGTGCCGCTCAAACTTCGGGGGAGGCACCACGATGTCCTGGGCAGCACAGGAAACAGGGGTAGGGTTTAGGGTTTAGGGTTTTAGGGATTTTGGTTTATGGTTTACGGTTTAGGATTTTAGGAGAGATGAGGGTTTAGGGTTTAGGGGTCAGGGTTTAGGAGAGAGGGGGATTGAGGTTGTAGGGTTAGGGTTCAGGGTTTAGGAGAGATGAGTTTAAAATCCACTGCCGGCGGTCACAACCAGTTCCAAAGCTCCAGCGGGACTATCAGACAGCATGCGTTAGGCCCACCAAAAGGTCAAGCTACAAAAGCAAGTGTGCTGGAGTATCGGCGGGTGTCTCTAGTAGAAGAGTAGCCTGCTTAGCTGAAAACCCCGTGTTACTGTTTACTGTTACTGTTACAAAAGCAGCCCACGGTAGCGCCACCCACACGGGGTGCTGGGCAGCACGGAGGGCGTGGGACAGTGCTTCCTCAACTACGCGGTCTACCGCCAACGGCAGTCAACAGGCGGTAATGATTAGTGTCCCGATGAGCAGCTCACCGCCTGAGTCGTGACAATTTGGCCGAAAAGTGTGAAATTTGCAATTTTCGCACTTTTCCGCCAAAAATATCGGCAATTCAGGATTTTCGCTGGTGGCCAGGCGGTAGGCATTAATTCATCTGAATGAATTGAGGAAGCACTGGCGTGGGATTGAAGTCATGACGGATGTTGCGGTCGTGAGTAAGCACCTACAGGCAGCGTGTCTGACCTTGCTCGGCATAAAGCGCCCGAGCGCTACAGACAAGTAGCTGGCTGCTGGTGGTGGGGGGCTAGTGGGTCGGGGCTGGACCTTGACAGGGCCCTCGGCCCTCAGATCCATCTTCCTTGCCGTGGGGGCACGGCCGGCACAACTTTCAACCTCTACACAACCTCCACACTCAAAGCCCTCCACACCCAAGCCCTCTACACTCAAAGCCCTCCACACTCAAAGCCCTCTACACTCAAAGCCCTCCACACTCAAAGCCTTCCACACTCCAAGCCCTCCACACTCAAAAGCCCTCCACACTCAAAGCCCTCCACACCCAAGCCCTCCACACTCAAAACCCTCCACACTCAAAAGCCCTCCACACTCAAAGCCCTCCACACTCAAAGCCCTCCACACTCAAAGCCAAAGCCCTGCACACTCAAAGCCCTCCACACTCAAAGACCTCCACACCCAAGCCTTCCACACTCAAAGCCCTCCACACCCAAGCCCTCCACACTCAAAGCCCTCCACACCCAAGCCCTCCACACTCAAAGCCCTCCCCACTCAAAGCCCTCCACACTCGAAGCCCTCCACACTCAAAGCCCTCCACACTTTTAAGCCCTCCACACTGAAGCTCTCCACACCCAAGCCTTCCACACCTGGTACGGTATGTGGCACACGCTGGGCAGCGGCTCCCCCCGTTGTGACATCAAGCATGCGATGTTGACGTCGGGGTAGGGCGACGTGCATCGGTCCTTGGACCGCAGGCTGCTGGCCAGGATGCTTGGCTGGTCCATGTTGCCCATCCACCTGTGTGTGCGTGTGTGCCGCGTGTGTGTGACTGGCCTTGTTCGGCCTGTCAACAAGTGTTGGGAACGCAGTCCAAATAGCAGGACTGGCTGCGACAGTGCGTACCAGTGTTAACGTTAGCCACCCTGCACCCCGCAACCCCGTGCATTTGCGGGGTGAGATTGGCCGATTCGGGCCGGCACTGCGGAGTGAGACTGCATGAATTTCGACCCGGAAAGTGTGAACATCAAAATTTGCAGGCGGCGCCTTCACTTGCGCGGATGAGGCGGCACCTCAGGCATGCAGAGACTGCATCAGGCACACCCCTGACCGCCTGAGGCGCCGCCTGGGGCGCCCACCACCGCCCGAGGCGCAGCCAGACCGCCGACGGCATTACGACCGCGTGGACTTGCGCGCCTCAGGAGTTGAGATTGTGGTAGGGCCGCTGCATTGCTGCTGCCATGAACACAAAAACTGAGAAAGCCCTGCAGCGTCCTGTTGAACCCAGGAGGAAGGCAGACAGTGGCAGAGAGAGGCTGAGAGAGACAGGCAGAGAGAGAGAGCAGAGAGAGACAGGCCGAGAGAGAGGGCAGTGCGCGCGAGAGAGGAAGACAGGCAGAGAGCGAGAGAGAAAGGCAGAGAGGGAGAGATGGCGGATGCCTCTGCGGAGAGAGAGAAAGGGGCAGAGAGGCAGAGAGAGGCAGAGAGAGGCAGAGAGAGGCAGAGAGAGACAGGCACAGAGAGAGTGCAGAGCGCGCGAGAGAGGAAGAGAGGCAGAGAGAGAGAAAGGCAGAGAGGGAGAGGAGGCAGATGCCTCTGCGGAGAGATAGAAAGGGGCTGAGAGGCAGAGAGCGAGAGAGGCAGAGAGCCAGAGAGAGACAGGCAGGCAGAGGCAGGCAGAGAGAGAGAGAGAGCAACATAGAGAGTGCCACAGGCACAGAGGCAGCTGTTTCTCTGCGGTGAGAGAGACAAAGAGAGAGACAGGGCACTCACCGGTTCTTGACGTAGTCCTCGCCGCAGAAGTAGTCGGTGGAGTGGAGCCCAGCGCCGTCTGCGGTTGGAGAGGGTTTATGGTTTTTGGTTTAGGGTTTTAGGGTTTAGGGTTCAGGGTTTTAGGGTTTAGGGTTTAGGGTTTTAGGTTTTAGGTTTTAGGGTTTAGGTTTGGCAGAGTTCAGGATGTCACTTGCTTCATGTCGGTGTTGGATGTCAGTGCTTCACTTGTGCTGTCAGTGCTGTCGCTTGGATGTCAGTGCTTCCTCAATTGATTCAGATGAATTAATCCCTACCGCAGGCGGCCAGGCCCCGCCACCAGCAAAACTCCTGAATTGCCTGTTTGGGGCTTGTTTACCATTTTTTTTGCGAGAACGTGCGAGAATCGCAAATTTCACACTTTTTGGCCAAAATCGTCGCGATCTAGGCAGCGAGCTGTCCATCGGGAAACTAATTATTGCTGCCTGTTGACCGCCGTCGGCGGTAGACCGCCTAGTTGAGGAAACACTGGTGAATTGCGGCACTGAACGGCTAGGTATAAATATGGAGATCGAGGGGTGTGTACCGTAGTGACACGCCCATTTGGTGGTGCGAACATTTGGGGGGTGGGAAAATGGCCGTTCTAGGCCCACCAAAGACACGGGTTTGGGGGCAGCCGCCGACACGCAGCGCCCTCTGCGCCACGCGTTTGGGGTCAGTTTCACACATCCACACTGCCACTGCGCCTCTTCCCTCCACCCCATGCTGCATCCCAAAAGTGTTCTGAATGGCCCTTGTTATTAGCTTTCCAATGCAATTATAATCGTCGAAATCCGTGCTGTATCTGGTGAGTTACAGCATATACGCCTTTTACTTGTGACATGGGTTTGGGGGTAGCTCAGAGCGTCAGTTACACCCTCGACACGGGGGTAGCCTACCTCCAATCGCACCCCCAAATGAGCGTGTCAATACGGTACGTTCTTTTTACCTGATGTAACGACGATAAGTCTTACACAATAAGTGACGATCAGTGACGCAGGCCGTGCCTTAGGTGCGGATCGTGGTGTGGACACTATGAACTAGTACGAAGGCCCGCACTTGGGGTGCCTGTCGTAACATTACCGCCCTGCACCATCCACCCAAAATCACGGTTTAGCAGCGGAGCGGTGCGAGGGGTTCGGGCAGATTGCGAGGTGATGATTAAGGGCCAAGGACGACTAGGGAGATCCCCTAGGTATCCCTAAGGGATGATAAGGAAGATCCAGGGGCGTGTCAGCCCTTACTTCCGCCCGGCACCATTCTCGCCGACTGAATCCCGGCCGTGCACCCGCAGGGAAGCGGCTGGCACACTTCGAAACTGTGCAGCAGTGGAGCATACCGTAGAACCGCTTTGCCTTGCCGATTAAATAATCCGGAAGCGTCGCGGCAAGGTCGATTTTTAAAAGATATTGCCGAAAAAAGTAAAAAAATGCCCAAAGTGACGTCAACCCGGGAAAAAATCACATAAATCCCGCGGCAAGGCACCTAAATTCTACAGAATTACCCCTTTATAAAAGTGCCAGCAAGGCAAAGCGGTAGTACGGTATGCCACGCCCCAAGAACCACAAGAACCCCAGGCCCTTTCCAAGCTGGCTGGTACCAAACATGCATGGTTTGATGCCAAGACCCAAAAATCGAATTTTGCAACAGGTCGTGTGGAGCGGACGGTGCACCATCAGTAGCCAGCAAGCTGCTTTTAGTAGTGTTCAGGCGCTACTGCACGCCGAGCCAAGTCAAATACGCTGCCTGCTGGGGGTGTCACACTCGATTGTACTACTCCTACCCCTTGTCACGATTGTACTAATCCTCGATTGTACTTCTCCTATCTCTTGTCAGCAAACTCACAGTGGTGCAGCAAAATGGAGTTGGCCATGTGGGCGTTGGGCATGCCCTGTCGCTTGTGCCCCGGGCCGTGGGAGTACTGGCAGCGCGACTGGTCGGCTGCGTTGTGGCCACAGCCGAGTGCGGCAGCATGCGTCATCAGAGCTGGCATACAAGAGAGGGTGCGTGTGAGGAGGACGAGTGGCACAGCCGGGTGTGTCAGCGTGAGCCAGCAGACAGCGCATCCGAGACGCGACGGGTGTGGCTCACGCTCACGCAACAATAGGATGGATGGGTGGATGATTGGACACGTGTGAGGTGCACGCATTGGTTGCACCGGTTTGAGGGTTAAAACCCTGCACGTCGGCCACCGCCGAAACGAAACACGCGGGGGCGTGAATGAGACCCGCACCTGTCAGCACAAACACGTGGTCCCTGCCCCCCTTGCGCGCCCACCACGGCCCCGCTGCGCTCAGCCACTCGTGCACGTCGTCAAAGTTGGTCAGCGCGTGCGGCCAGAAGAGCCACGCATCAAGCACAAAGTAGTCAGCCTCCTCCACGTCCTTGGTCACGTACAAACTCTCCTTCAGCATCTCAGGGAACAGCTGGTCGAGCCCGTAGTCAGAGTCACTGCCAGATGGGCCGTGGGCTAACATAAGCAGTGTGTGATAGTCCTATGCGAGTGCACGCCCAAAGAGGGAGTTGCGTGCGCCCATGCCCAGCATGCACGAACATGCACGCATGGCTGTTGCATGGACGTTCCCATCGTGAATGGAGCCTCCCGCCTTCCCTCCCTCTCCACATCCCCCACCTGATGTCTCCCCACTCGCTGTAGTTGCGCCACTTCTCCGGCCCCTCGTAGATGTAGATCTTGAGGTCGGGCCACGCTGTTGGCACCCCGACGCCCTGCGTGCTCCTGCGGCCTCCGTTGGCGGCAAGCGACGCGTGACAGCACTGCATCAGGCACGCTAGAGGTAGCATTGCCAACAGGAGGGCGGCGTGCGCGCATCTTGATCGCGAGGCAGGCCTCTGCTTCGGCCACGTCGCTCTCATCGCGGGGCAAGGGTCCCTGAATACGCCGTGCAGGTGCTGTTTGAAGAGGCTGTGGGAAGGGTGTGGGAAATCACACTTCGAAGTGTAAAATCACACTCAGATTTCTATCACTTCTTGATACTTGAC
>VFSX01000250.1:14047-31547 GCA_016618255.1 Chlamydomonas sp. UWO 241 | reverse complement strand
CACACACACACACACAAACACACACACACAAACGAACATGTGACAGATGCCGTCTGCGTGGCCGAGCACCGGGATGCGCGTGTTGCGCTGGATGAACGACACGAGCGCGTTGCCACCCCTGTGTGTGGGTGCGTGTGTGTGTGTGTGCATGTGTGTGTGTGTGTGTGTGTGTGCGTGTATGTGTGCATGTGTGTGTTTGTGTGTGTGTGTGTGTGTGTGAAGCTGGATGCAGGGCACGAGGGCGATGCCGCCCCTACGAGCACCAGTATGGCGTGGGCGGGGGCTTGGATTTGTGCAAAGCAGGTTGTTCATCTCATTTGAAGCTGCGAGCCTCATAGCCGAGCGCACTCTTATAAGCCTTGCTGCGAGTCCAGTGTGGGGATGACTAGGTCAATGCAGTTGTCCACAAAACAGAGATCATTGCTCTCGTACCTGCAGCCTTGATGCTGATGATGCTGATGATGGTGAATTTTTACGGTCTGAGCACGGGCCTGAGCAAGGGTCTGAGGTAATAACAGCACGCCCACCTGGGGATGACGAGGTCAATGCAGTCGTCAAGATTGAGAAGATCGTTGATCTCGTCGCGCGTCTGCAAGCGTGCGCAAGGCACACAGGGTTGGTGAGTCATGTCCTTGGCGCCCCCGCAGCCCCCGCGGCCATGTTGCGGGGGCACACCGGTGAAATCGTGGGGAAACTGCAGGGGCGAAACGCGGGGATTCCACTCCGAAAAGTGTGAAAATCGTCAATTTCACACTTTTCCGCAAAACACAAAAACGCCTCCTGTGGGGGCAATTCGGCCTGTTTCCTGTATGTTCCCGGGGGCAAACAGGACATTCTCGGTCTCCTTAAGGACACCATTGGGGTTGATGCAAGGAGTGTGTGGAAGGGGAGGGGGAGGGGTGCACTCGGCGCGCGTCTGCAAGCGCGCGCAATGCACACGGGGGTTTAGGCTGGCGTATGTCGGGTTGGAGGCGAAGCTTGGTCTCTTAAACATGGGAATCATCAGGCCGCATGCATGCACGCTCCAGCGTGATGCGCATGCATGCTCCCCACCTGCACGAGGCTGATGAGGTCTGGTCCGAGCGGCCCGATCGCGTCCGTGATGCGATGCGGTGCAGCACCGCGTTCGAGTGACATTGAGGTCTCGGGGCACGCATCGAGGCCAACATAACCACGACTCCGACCCACCTGCACGAGGCTGATGAGATCGAGTCCGAGCGGCCCGATCGCGTCCGTGATGCGATGCGGTGCGGCACCGCGTTTAAGTGACATTGAGGTCTCGGGGCACGCATCGAGGCCAACATAACCAAGACTCCGACCCACCTGCACGAGGCTGATGAGGTCTGATCCGAGCGGCCCGATCGCGTCGGTGATGACGCGGTGTAGCACCGTGTTTGAGTGACGTTGAGGTCTTGGGGCACGCATCGAGGCCAACATAACCAAGACTCCGACCCACCTGCACGAGGCTGATGAGGTCTGATCCGAGCGGCCCGATCGCGTCGGTGATGACGCGGTGTAGCACCGTGTTTGAGTGACGTTGAGGTCTTGGGGCACGCATCGAGGCCAACATAACCAAGACTCCGACCCACCTGCACGAGGCTGATGAGGTCTGGTCCGAGCGGCCCGATCGCGTCGGTGATGACACGGTGTAGCACGGTGTTTGAGCGGCTGGCCTCCTTGCCGCCCTTGAGCAGCAGGCCGTTGCCAGAGCGCAGCGCGAGGGACGCAATCTGCGGCAATTTTTTATAATATTGTTTCCGTTTTTTTGTAGAGAGAGTCGCGACTTGCAGGGATGCGGGTTGAGCAGCAGGCCGTTGCCAGAGCGCAGAGCAGGTACCATCTGCGGCATTTTTTTGTGTGTTTGGGGCTTTGTTTAGGGGACTCCCCTACAGGGAGTTACGACTTGCAGGGATGAAGGCTGGGAAGCAGGCCGTTGCCGGAGCGCCGCGCGATGCGGTTTAGGATTCGTAAGGCTTCGGTGCAGTAATCGCAGGGATTGAGTGCGCCGCCAAGGCGCGTTCGTGGCGCGACTTAAATATGCAGCACCCCACCAATTGGAATAAATAAGCAGCACCCCACCACTCGAAATCGTATCGACTACTACAGCCTGGCTCGTCCGCACGAAAAAGGGGAGCCAGATTGAAGCCCCGTTGCTGTCCTTATCTGAGCCGCCGACCCGACCACATTCCCCACGCCTCAGGTGGCGCCTCCACTGGCGCGGATCAGGCGGCGCCTCGGGCGGCGCCTCGGGCGCTCCGACCGCCTTAGGCGTCGCCTCAGGCGCACCCCCGATCGTTGTAGGCGCCGCCTCAGGCGCCACCCCAACCGCCGTAGGCGCCCACCAACGCCTGCCGTATGCGCCCACCACCGCCGTATGTGCATCCCGACCGCCTCGGGCGGTCATGACCGCCTTGACTTGCGCGCCGCATTAGACGTTGGGGTTGTGGTATGGCAACGCACCTGCGGGAGCGCGTCTGGCCGCGACTCGAAGATGATGAGCAGCACCCCGATTGGCGCGGTGACCTTGTCGAGAATGAGCCCGCTTGCAATCTCCATCTGCGAGATCTTGCGACCGATTGGCTCGTCCTGGTAGGTGTGTGTGTGTGTGTGTGTGTGTGTGAAGAATAACATGATTGGGGTTGGGGTTCAGGGCTTAGGGGTTTAGGGCTAAAAAAATGGGGTTGGCAATCTCCATCTGGGAGATCTTGCGTAGTGCCCGATTGGCTCGTGTTGGCACGGGACGAGGGGAGGGGGGGAAATAATTGGGGTTGGGGTTTGAGTCTCCTTCTCTCCCTCATACTCTCTCTCCCTCTCTCCCTCTCTCCCTCTCTCCCTCTCTCCCTCTCTCCGTCTCTCCCTCGAACTCTCTCTCCCTCCCTCTTTCTCCCTCTCTCTCCCGGTCTCTCCCTCCGTCTCCCCCCCCCTCCCTCGCTCTCCCTCCCCCCCCTCTCCCTCCCCCTCTCTCTGACCTGCTTCGCGATTGCCCGAATGCCGTCCGCAAGCATCTTGATCTTCTCAGGCTTTAGGCCCAGACGCTGCAGCAGCGCGCCGTGATCCTTTCCGTCATTCAGCTCAGCCACGTCCTTCGCGTTCTCAGCGAGGATCTCGTCCTGAGTGTGTGTGTAAGAGAGAGAAAGTCAGAGAAAGAGAGAGAGCAAGTGTGTGTGTGCGTATGTGTGTGTGCGTCGGCCACGCGCTCCAGCATTACCACAAGCTCGGCAGCTGCTGCACACACACACACACACACACACACACTCCCACACACCTGGTGCGCCAGCAGGGCGTCGGCAACGCGCTCCAGCATTGCCACGCGCTCGGCGGTGGGCAGCTGCTGAATTGCGCGCGAGGCAGAGCGCGCACGCAGTGCCTGCGGAAGCACACGTGTGGATGCGTCAACGCATGTGAGTGTGCGTGCGGATGCTGAAGATGCCATGCTACTGCGGTCTTGACGCCACGCCACGCCACGCCACGCCACGCCACGCCACGCATGCCCGCCTCGCCATGCCATGCACGCCATGCATGCATGCCACGCCACGCACCCCAAGCTACGCATGCACGCCTTGCCATGCCATGCACGACACGTATGCACGCAACGCATGCAAGCCACGCCACGCACACCAAGCTACGCATGCACGCCTTGCCATGCTATGCACGCCACGCATGCACGCCATGCACGAACCATGTCGCGGCCCGTGTGGCCGGTTCCCGGCGCATGCACGCCACACCACGCCGCGCCGCGCCACGCCACACCACGCCACATACACCAAGCTACGCATGCAAGCCTTGCCATGCATGCCACGCATGCACGCCATGCACGCACCATGTCGCGGCCCGTGTGGCCGGTGCCCGGCGCAGCAGCCGTCAGCGCAATCGGGTCAAACACCGTGCCGACCTCAGCGCCCGCCGCCGCCTGTTGGCACAACAGGGGTGTTGCGTGAGCGTCCCGTATGCGTGCGTCGCGGTGTGCATGCACCCCATGTGAGCAAGCATGCGTGCGCACGTGGTGTGTTGACAGCCCAGAGAGTTTCCGCCATCGTGCTTCCCTCCCTGCGTGCACTGAGGGCAAGTCTCTCACTGCATACATGCAGGCGTGTTTGAGTTGTGCGCATTTAATCTCGCCTTCGTGATCACGTCGGCGTCCGCAGCGCGGGCCATGACGATGGGGCATGCCTCCTGCGCCATCGCCCACGCGGCCGCCACCATCTCTGCGCCTGCTCCCGCGGTCGCTGGCGGCGCGAGCTGGGGCGACGCGGGGTCGTACGTGTGCAGCACCTTCACTCATACAGTGCAGCGGGGGCGTGTGCGTGTGCATGGTGTGTGTCGGGCGCATGGGCGCATGGGGCGCGCACATCCAAAGCGTGTGTGCCCTCTCTTCTAATCCCGAGCCACCTCAAGCCCCATCACGTTCTGCCACGCTTGTGTCCCAACACACCTTCCCCTCATGCAGTGCGGCGGCTCCGCCATGCGTCGACAGATAGATCAGGCAGCCAGCCTTGCATGCCACCGCCGCCTCCCTCGCAAGCGCGCCCTCCACAGGCAGCGCAACCACCTCCACATGCCCGGCGCCCATGGGCTCCTTCAGGCCGAGCAGCGCAGTGAACGCTCCCGCAACCCTCGTCGCGGTGCTCTCGACGCCGCTTGCCACGAGCTTCACGTCTGCGCCCTTTCCCGCCAGGCCAGACACCTGGTCCACGATGCTGCCGATGGTCGCAAGATTTAGCTGCTTGCCATCGCGTGCGGTCACGGATCTGGCATCCACCTGCACCACGACATCAGTGGCTGCCGTCACGCGCTCACGGGAGGGTGCCACCATCAGAACAGTGTCTGCAGCGTTTACAAGCGCGGTGTTGGATGGTAGATCTTGTGGAAGTGTTTGGATACGGAGTACGAAGATAGTTACAGGTGTGAGGCAACAGGCCCACCTGCACCCTGGATCGGGCCAGTCGCTGCACTGCAACGGCACGGCGAACGCACCAGCAGGTAACTTTTAGTTAACACATACTACACGCACAGCATCGCTCAGCTACTAGCACTGCTGCAGCTGCTTGAATTGAAGTAAAGGTGCTGCGTGGTGCCTGTGTGTGTGTGTGTGTGTGTGTGTGCACAGGAGCAACAGTTGTACGTGTACAGGAGCTGATACAAGCTGTTGCGACAGGTGGTGCACATCGTGAGTGGGCGCATGGCATGGCGCATAGCATGCCATGCTGATGGGTGTGTTTGTGCGCGCGTGGCCTCACGGAGCATGCGCACGCGCAGGTGGTCGTACATGAGCGGCATGCGATAGGGCAATGATGGCGCTTCGGCAGGGCCAGGAGAGGGCTTGGGCCCGCGTGCCTCCCTGAGCTTCGGACGCCCGGCGGCGGCAGCAGCAGCAGCAGCAGCAGCAGCAGCAGCAGCAACAGCAGCAGAAGACGGTACCACTGATGCTGCCACGGCGCACGTGCCAAGCCTGGTGTGTGTGCATGCACGTGTGTGTGTGTGTGTGTGTGTGTGTGTGCGTGTGTGTGCTTGCGCATGTGTGTGTGTGTGTGTGTGCGTGTACATGTGCGCGCGGTTCTGCGCATGCAACACAGACCATCAAACCCTCCCATTCTTCAGACTTAGCACCCACTCGCCTGCTTGCTTGCACATCTGTGTGTGTGTGTGTGTATGTGTGTGTGTGTACGTGTGTGTGTGTGTGCGTGCACGCACACGTGCATGCAGAGCGATGGCCTGGGTGCAAGCAGCAGCAGCAGCAGCAGCAGCAGCAGAATCGGTGTAGCCTGCCCCTGGAAAACCTGCTCCTTGTAACTCGCAACATGCGTGTGCACACGCAGAGCCCAGGCCTCGGCGCGAGCAGCACCAGCGAGATGCGCCGGGACGAAGAATCATACTCGGGGCCGCGGTTCGAGCGTGCCAGCAGCAGCGGACGCCCCGCAGCAGCACCAGCGGCAGCAGCAGCGGCGGCGGCAGCAGCAGCAGCGGCGCATGGCGTTGCCACGCTGGACACAAGCACGAAGGGCCTCGGCCTGGGTGCGAGCAGCTGTGACGAGATGCGCCGGGACGAAGTCTCATACTCGGGGCCGAGGTTCCAGCACGCCAGCAGCAGCGGACGCCTTCCAGCAGCAGCACCACCAGCGACAGCAGCAGCGGCGGCAGCTGCAGCGGCGCATGGCGTTGCCACGCTGGGCGCAAGCACAAAGGGCCTCGGCATGGGCGCAAGCAGCAGCGACGAGATGCGCCGGGACAAAGAATCATACTCGGTGGTGCCGCGTCTCCATCGGCACACGGGCGGGAGGAGCAGCGCGTGGCGGGCGTTCGGGGAGGGCGCTGCGCAGGTGGGTGTTGTGGTGGGTGGCGGTGGGTGCCCTCGCCCTACCACTGCCCCATCATCTGATCCGCACAAGTGAATGCGGTCATAACGTCTGAGGCGGTCAGGGTTGCACCTGAGGCGGTGGTGGGCGCCTAAGGCGGTCGGGGTGGTGCCTTAGGCGGTCGGGGTGACGCCCAAGGCGACGCAAGGCAGTCGGCGCGCCTGAGGCGCCGCCTGATCCGCGCAAGTAAATGCGTCGCCTGAGGCGCCGCCTCAGGCGTTGGGAATGTGGTAGGGTCGAGTCCAAATGCCCCCTCCTTGAGTCCAAATGCCTTGTCACGCTGTGTCTGCATATTGCTAGTGCGGTGGCCGACCCGCGGGCGCCCGGCCCGCGACCGCATACGTGCGTGTGTGGGGGCTGGCAGGGCCTCGACTTGCATTGTGTGTAGATATGCAAGGGATTTTACACATATCAAGGGCTGTCAATGACAACTCCTCCTTGAGTCCAAATGCCTTGCCACGCTGTGTCTGCAGATAGCGAGTGCGGTGGCCGGCTCGCGGGCGCCCGTCGCGCGAGCGCATGCGTGCGTGCGCGCGTGGGGGCTGGCAGGGCCTCGGCCTTTGTTGTGTATAGATATGCAAGGGATTGTGCAAATGTCAAGGGCTGTCGATGACAACCCCTCCTTGAGTCCAAATGCCTTGCCACACTGTGTGTACAGATAGCGAGTGCGGTGGCCGACCCTCGGGCGCCCGACCCGCGAGCACGTGCGTGCGTGGAGGCTGACCGGGCCTCGGCCTTCTTTGTGTGTAGATAAGCAAGGGATTGTAAAAATGTCAAGGGCTGTGGATCACAACCCCTCCTTGAGTCCAAATGCCTTGCCGCGCTGGGTCTGCAGATAGCGAGTACAGTGGCCGGCCCGCGGGCGCCCGACGCGCGAGCGCATGCGTGCGTGCGTGTGTGCAGGCTGACCGGGCCTCAGCCTTCTTTGTGTGTAGATAAGCAAGGGATTGTACAAATGTCAAGGGCTGTCGATCACAACCCCTCCTTGAGTCCAAATGCCTCGCCACGCTGTGTCTGCAGGTCGCAAGTGCGGTGGCCGACCCGCGGGCGCCCGACCCGCGAGCTTGGGCGCGTATCGAGGCTGGCGTGCGACGGGCGGTCGACGCGCACTGCATTGAGCGTGCGGCGGACGGCGGGGGCGGCAAGGGGGAAGAGGAGGGCGTGTCGGGGGAGGAGGTGGGTCGAGGGATGTTGGGACGTGGTTCCTTGCCCTCTCCTCGCAGTGCGTACCGTCAAATCCTGTGACCCCCGCAGGAGGCTCAGTGATTCTTGGAGAAGATTTAGTACGTATTTATTTCCCTGCTTTTTCACGGCTTTTTCACGGCTTGCAGTGAAGGGGCGGTACGCACCTGCCGTGCGTGTGTGCGTCATGGGCCCCTCAATCGCGGCGGTAGAGTACTGGCTGCACAGGATTCCCTTGGAAGCTTGGTCAACACCAGTCACCCCGATCATCACGCCGTGCCGCACGCCCCTCTTAACTCGCGACCCCTTCCAAGTCCCCCAAATACTTTGACATCACTGCAGGAGGTGGCGCGCGTGCTGGTGGTCGAGGCGTGCGTCGACGCGGCACTCAGGCACAGAACTCCCCGATGCACAGCTCCCCGATGCACACAGATGTTTGAAACTTTGAAATCCAGTGGCATCTGAACTGCAGGAGGTGGCGCGCGTGCTGCTGGTCATCGCGTGCGTCGATGCGGCACTCAGGAACGGCTCCCGTATACACAGCTCCCCGATGCACACCAATGTTTGAAACCTTGAAATCCTGTGGCATCTGAACTGCAGGAGGTGGCGCACGTGCTGGTGGTCGTGGCGTGCGTCGACGCGGCACGCAGACACAGCTCCCCGATGCACACAAATGTTTCAAACTTTAAAACCCTGTCGCATCTGAACTGCAGGAGGTAGCACGCGTGCTGGTGGTCGTGGCGTGCGTCGACGTGGCACTCGGGGCGGGCTCCCCGATGCACACAGATGTTTAAAACATTGAAATCTTTGACAGGAACCTCAGAGTCTGTACCCCAAGTTGCATCCCGTATTGTGCTGCCTGCAAATCCTGTGGGATCTGAACTGCAGGAGGTGGCGCGCATGCTGCTGGTCATCGCGTGCATCGACGCGGCACACAGGGCGGGCTGCCTGATGCACACAGATCTTTGAATCTTTGAAATCGGTGACGTGATCTAAAGGTCACCTCTTATTTTGATGCCTGCACATCCTGTGGCATCTGAACTGCAGGAGGTGGCGCGCTTGCTGCTGGTCGTGGCGTGCATTGACGCGGCACACAGGGCGGGCTGCCTGATTCACACAGATCTTTGAATCTTTGAAATCAGTGACTTGACTCTAAAGGTCACCTCTTATTTTGATGCCTGCACATCCTGTGGCATCTAAACTGCAGGAGGTGGCGCGCATGCTGCTGGTCGTGGCATGCGTCGACGCCGCACACAGGAAAAGCTCGATGCACACAGATCTTTGAAACTTTGAAATCAGTGACGTGACTGTGACACGACTCTAAAGGTCACTCTGTTTTAATGCTGCCTGCACATCCTGTGGCATGTGAACTGCAGGAGGTGGCGCGCGTGCTGCTGGTCGTGGCATGCGTCGACGCGGCACTGAGGGCTGGCTCCTTGATGCACACAGATGAATTTGAAACTTTGAAACCGGTGGCATCTGAACTGTAGGAGGTGGCGCGCGTGCTGCTGGTCGTGGCATGCGTTGACGTGGCACTGAGGGCTGGCTCCTTGATGCACATCCTTCAAGGCAGCACGCAAAGCATGCTGACGGTCTTTGGGCTGCAGGTCAGTTGGGGAGTTGGTTGCATGGCAGCACGGCAGCACGCAAAGCATGCTGGCGTGCTTTAGGCTGCAGGTCAGTTGGGGATGTTAGAGTCGGTTAGGCCAATTGGTTGGTTGGTTGCATGGCAGCATTGCAGCACGCAAAGCATGCTGGCGTTCTTTGGGCTGCGGGTCAGTTAGGGAGGTTGGGCTGCAGGTCAGTTGGGGAGGTTGGGCTGCAGGTCCGCCTGTGCGCAAACCACACAAACTGAACAGAACCCAGCCATCAACAGATGAATATTCAAGAACTTATCTACACTACTTAATCTAAACTACTTATCTAGACTACTTAATCTATGTCACTTGATCTAGACTACTTAATGAGTCACCCACCCACCCCCACACACCGGATTGCTGATTGCCAGGACGCACTCGAGGTCCACATAAGCCTCACGTGCGGGCACTACCAGCGGCCCGCCAGTGCGCATACCACACAAAATGACCACAACTAAGCCACCAATAGATAAATATTCAAGCACATATCTGGACTCAATCTAGACTACTTAACATAGAATGCTTAACTTGATCTACACTACTTAATATAGACTGCTAAATTAGTGGCCCACCCACACACACACCCGGATCACCAGGACGCACTCGAGATCCATATCAACCTCACGAGCGTGCACTACCAGCTGTACGGCGGCCACTACGTGTGGATGTCACTCATCACGGTCGACTGGAACACCAAAAACCTCGGTGATGTGTCAAAGGCTGTGTCCGACGTGCTCGAGTGTGGCGTGCCGGCAAGCCAGGCGCTGGCGGAGCTGCAGGTGTGTGCGTGTGAGTGTGTGTGTGTGTGTGTGTGTGTGTGTGTGTGTGTGTGTGTTTGAGAGAGGGAGAGAGAGAGAGAGAGAGAGAGAGAGAGAGAGAGGGAGAGGGAGCGAGAGAGGGAGGGAGAGAGAGAGAGAGAGAGAGAAAGGGAGGGAGGAGGGAGGGAGGGAGGGAGGAGGGAGGGAGGGAGGGAGGGAGGGAGGGAGGGAGGGAGAAAGAGGGAGAGAGAGGGAGAGAGAGGGAGAGAGAAGGAGAGAGGGAGAGAGAGGCAGAGAGAGGGAGAATGAGAGAACCAGGCGCTGACAGAGCTGCAGGTGTGGACGTGTGAGTGAGAAAGAGAGAGAGAGAGAGAGAAAGAAAGAGAGAGAGGGTGGGAAGAGAGAGAAAGAGAGAAAGAGAACGAGAACGGGAGAGAGCGAGAAAGAAAGAGAGAGAATGAGAGAGAGAAAGGGAGCTGCAGCTGCATGGTTGCACCCTGGCCACGCTCATCCAGCTACATCTCTCACATCAGTATGCCTGCCTGCCCACCCACCTGCCTGTCTCTCACTCTCACCTTTCTTGCACCTTCCCCCTAGCTTCCTCGCACCTTCTGACACCTTTCCCGCACCTTTCTTTCACCTTCCTTGCAACTTCCTCGGACATTCCTTGCACCTTCTGCGCACCTTATTCGTGGCAGACAGCGCTAGCCGGCGGAAACCTCAATGCGCTCGAAAAGTATTTGTTCTACAACAGCCTCGTGAGTTCTGAGCTGCGCTGTGCGCTGCGCTGTGCGCTGCGCTGTGCGCTGTGCTGTGCGCTTCGCTGTGCGCTCCGCTGTGCGCTGTGCGCTGTGCGCTGTGCGCTTCGCTGTGCGCTGTGCGCTGCGCTGTGCGCTGTGTGCTGCGCTGCACTGTGTTGGTGGTGGAGCGCCGATGGTGGTAGAGTGCAGCCAACGCATCCGTGTTGCGCTCCGAGACTGTTGCTTTTGCGCCCCGCAGACTCACGCCCCGCTTTCAGCGGCACGCGCATCGCACTAGTCATGGGTAGGCTAGCCTCGCAGCAGCGGAGAGGCGAAGGGACAGGACGGCATGCTGCTGACGTGGCTGACGTGGCGCGGTCCATACCGGAGAAAATCCACCGCCCCGGAGCTCACGCTTTGTCTAAAACGCCGACGCTATGACCTACGCTAGGCCTAGCTGTGCCTGTCATTGCCTGTCCCCGGCCTGGGGACGGCAACGCGACGCGAATCTTGGAATCACATACGCCTTTTCGAAGTCCGCTGCAAGCAATCCTGAGTCACTTTGTTCCTCGGGAACACACGCACACATGCACTCACGCAGGGTCGCTTCTTTTTTGCCATTATCATCGCATTCAGCTCTCTCTCCCCCCTTCCCTCTCTCTCTCTCTATCTCTCTATCTCTTTTCCTTTCTCTCTTTCTCTGTCTCTCTCTCTCTCTCTCTCTCTCTCTCTCAAACTGGCTTGCTCGCTCTCTTTCTCTCGCCCTCTCTCTCTTTGCCACACACGCACACATGCACCCACCCATCCAGGGTCGCTCCTTCCTCACCATCATCGTCGCATTCAGCGCGACGGCTGCGTTCTACAACGGAGACGTGCGCGACTCTGCGTGGGCGGTTTTGGCGGCGCTGGCGGCAGTTGGTGAGTCAGCTGTGGTCAGTTGTGGCGGGCAGTTGTGGAGGGAAGGTGTGGGAAGTTGTGGAAAGTTGTGGGGATCAGTTGTGGGTCAGTTGTGGGCAGCTTGAACTGAGATGTGTGCAACTCTGCATGGGCGATCGTGGCAGCGCTGGCGGCAGTTGGTGGGTCAGCTGTGGTCAGTTGTGGTGGTCTGTTGTGGTGGGCAGTTGTGGGTAGTTGTGGGCAATTGTGGCTGGAAGTTGTGGGGTCGTTTTGGGGCAGCTTCAACTGAGATGTGTGCAACTCTGTGTTGGCGATTGTGGCATCTCTGGCGGCAGGTGGTGGGTCAGCTGTGATCAGTTGTGGTGGTCAGTTCTGGTGGGCAGTTGTGGAGGGAAGTTGTGGGCAGTTGTGGTTTGAAGTTGTGGGGTCAGTTGTGGACAGCTCCAACTGAGATTTTGTGCAACTCTGTGTGGGCGATTGTGGCATCTCTGGCGGCAGTTGGTGGGTCAGCTGTGGTCAGTTGTGGTGGGCAGTTGTGGAGGGAAGGTGTAGGAAGTTGTGGTTGGAAGTTGCGGGCAGCTTCAACTGAGATTTTGTGCAACTCCGCGTGGACGATTGTTGCGGCGCTGGCGGCAGTTGGTGGGTCAGCTTTGGTCAGTTGTGATGGGAAGTTGCGGGCAGGTGTGCGAAGTTGTGGGAAGTTGTGGGAAGGTGTGGGGTCAGTTGTGGGCAGCTTCAACTACAATTTTGTGCAACTCTGCGTGGGCGATTGTGGCAGCGCTGGCGGCAGTTGGTGGGTCAGCTGTGTTCAGTTGTGGTGGGCAGTTGTGGAGTGAAGTTGTGGCGTTGGTTCTGGGAAGTTGTCGGAAGTTGTGTGGGGTCAGTTGTAGGCAGCTTCAAAGGAGTTGTGTGCGACTCTGCATGGGCGACTGTGGCAGCGCTGACGGCAGTTGGTGGGTCAGCTGTGGTCACTTGTGATGGGCAGTTGTGGAGGGAAGTTGTGGGAAGTTGTGGGCAGTTGTGGGGTCAGTTGTTGGCAGTCTCAACAGAGATGTGTGCGACCCTGCATGGGCGGTCTTGGCGGCACTGGCGGCAGTTGGTGGGTCAGCTGTGGTCAGTTGTGGCGGGCAGTTGTGGTGGGAGGTTGTGGGTAGTTGTGGGCAATTGTGGTTGGAAGTTGTGCGGTTGGTTGTGGGCAGCCTCAACTGAGATTTTGTGCGACTCTGCATGGGCGGTGTGGCAGCGCTGGCGGCAATTGGTGGGTTAGCTGCGGTCAGTTGTGGTGGGCAGTTGTGGAGGGAAGTTGTGGGGTTGGTTGTAATCAGCTGTTGTTCGAAGTTGTGGGGTCAGTTGTGAGCAGCCTCAACTGAGATTTTGTTTCGACTCTGCGTGGGCAATTGTGGCAGCTCCGGCGGCAGTTGGTGAGTCAGCTGTGGTCAGTTGTGGTGGGTAGTTGTGGTGGGGCTAGTTGTGGGGCTAGCTGTGAACAGTTGTGGGGCTATTTGGGAACAGTTGTGGGGCTAGTTGGGAACAGTTGTTGTTTGAAGTGGTGGGGTCAGTTGTGGGCAGCTTCAACAGAGATGTGTGCGACCCTGCATGGGCGATCGTGCCGGCGCTGGCGGCAATGGGTGGGATACGGTTCAGGGTTGACTATTCAACTGTTGGTGTGCCGTGTGAACACTTCCAGCAGCTATTATTGTGGGGGTGGCTGCATCTGGGCCACACACACAGGCACAGCCACAACTCCCAACGGTGATGAACACACACACACACACACACACACACACACATACACACACACACACACACACACACCGCGCAGCCGTGACACTCATCGACGCCCATGTCGTCCCTCTGCGCGGCACCTCTGACTTCATCATTGCATACCTGGTTGCGCTGCTTGCTGATGCAGCCACTCAGGTAAATACCAACGAAAACACGACCGAAGATTAATTAAACGACTTGCACTTGCTCCCCCTCCCTCCCCCTCCCTCCCCTCCATCCCTCTCCTCCTCCTCCCCTCCTCCCTCTCCCTCGCGCTCCCTCCCGCCTCCCTCCCCCTCCCTGCCCTCCCTCCCTCTCCTCCCTCTCCTCCCTCCCTCCCCCCTCCCTCCCTCTCCTCCCCCTCCGCTCCCCTCCCTCCCTCTCCTCCCCCTCCCTCCTCCCCCCCCCTCCCTCCCCCTCCTCCCCTCCCTCCCCTTCGTCCCTCCGCTCCCTCCCCCTCCCGTTCCTCCTCCCTCTCTCCCTCGCCCCTCCCTCCCCCTCCTCCTCCCTCCCCTCCTCATGCCCCTTCTGCCGTTCTCTGCTCGCCTCCCCTCTCTCCCTCTCGCCTCGGCTCCTCCCCCTTCCCCTGCGCGCTTCGTCGCCCCGCTGCGGCCCGCGCCTGGGCAGTCCTCGGGAGCGCCCTCTCATCCTCTCGCCCTGCCCCGCTCCCCGTCGTGCCTCACGTCCTCTCTCTTTCTCGCGCGCCCACACCGCCGTCACCCTCGCCCGCCGACTCCTCGCCGCACCTCACAACAACCTTCGCCATGCACTTCGCTCCCCCTGCGCCATGCCCGGAGCCCACAAGCCGGCGCCGCACGCCAGCGTCGCCCACCCGGGCGCAAACACCGCGCTCGCCATGCACGTGGCCGCGGACGCGCCCATCGCCGCAGCGGTGACGATGTTGATCGTCAACGACGCGACCGACAGGCCGGGGCTGGACACGTCGACGTCGAGAGAGTTTGACGCTGCGCCGCCATTCTGCGGGAGGGAGCGCGGAGGGGGTGGCGGTGGACAGTCGCGTTGGGCCCTACTCTAGACTTCAAAGGGTTCGATAGAATCCTCTCCCTAAACTGGTGGCACGACCAGCATGGCATCCTCCTCTCTTTACACAGGTGGCACGACCAGCATGGGAGCCTTGATAAAAGCCGCACCTGTGCGAGGTCTGTGTACGCGCCATACACCAGCTTCAGGCTTGCGGTCATGCCGGGCGTGCCGTCGAGCACGAGCAGCGCGGAGCTGTTATATGCGTTGCCCGCGTTGGCGCCCTCAAACACGACCCTCCGCACGACCGCGCCGCTTGCGGTGAAGTTGACCGGCAACAACGGCTGCACGCTCTCCGAAAAGTTGGCGCGTACCGTGAAGGTCGAGTTGGCGAGGGACGGCGAGTCCTCGAGCACCAGTGACACCTGTGTTTGTTTGGAGGTGGAGAAGAGGGGCACTCAGATGGTTGGATGCGTGCGCGTTTGCGAGGCGACAGTGTGTGTGCCAGGACGGGGATGGACACATGCGGTGCACATCAGGCAGGCAGGCCTGCGGGCACCGATGCGCATTGAAGAAAGCGCGTTCGCACCGAGGGGCTACGCATGTCGGACACCACGCTGCAAATGTTGGGGGTGGACGCCGGGTTGCACTCGTCTGCCCGCAGTAGGATGTCGACCGGACCGTTGACGACAGACACCGCCACGTCGGCGACCCACTGAAGGCTCGCGTTGTCGAGGCGCCGCAGCGAGTTGGCCACGACCTCGCCGTTGCGCAACGCAAAGAGGCACGCGAGGTTCGGGCCGCACGTGTTGAGGCTGAGCCGGTCCCACGCTGCGGTCAGCGTGATGAGCAGTGGGAATTGGCGTTGCGATGCGGTCGCAGGCGCGTAGACCGCCATCGGCGGGCGCGCTGGCCTGTTGCACGTCGCAGCGAGGACGTTGAATACGAGGCCGCTGTCAACCGCAACGACGGATGGTGTGCCAAACGTGGTGAGCAGCAGCGGCTGGGTCGGGAAGAGCCACGACACGTCGGTTGGGTTCTGCACGACGCGGTCCATATACGCCTGCACCTCCGCCGCAGAGACCGCGGGGTCGAACATGATCACGGTGTTGATCAGAATGGAGCCGGGAGATATGCCAGTAATCACCACGTTCTTGAGGAGCGTGCCGGTCGAGTTGGCAAGCGCTATGCGGTACTCCATCCTGCGGGTAGGGTGGTCGCGCGTCATGAATGAACCTCGGGTGTGAGTTGGGATGGGGTCCCCCACTTGTCAGTGAACTCCCCCCCCCCCGTATCATCAAAATCTATGCAGGTTTGACTGAGAAACGCACATAGAAATTCGCCCTTATGCAAACCGCAATCCCGGCCCCACCTGAACTCCTCTTCTGCAAACGGGTCTGCAATCAGGGCCGCGTACTCAACATTGGGCCAGATAACAGCCAATGTGATGGACGGCACAGCACCGACGGGCGGCGACGGCGGCAGAGGTGGTGGCTGTGGGCTCGGTGGTGGTGATGGGGGTGGCGAAGGGGAGGGCGGCGGGCTAGGAGGGGGCGAGGGAGGAGGGGGGTGAGGGCGCGGGGCGAGGCGGGGGAGAAGGAGGGGGAAGGCTCGGTTGAGGGAGGGGAAGGGCTGGGAGGAGGGGGAGGGCTCGGAGGGGAGGGGGACGGACTGGGCGGAGGGGGGAGAGGTGAGGGGGAGAGGGAGGGGGAACGGGCTCGGAGGAAGGAGGGCGAAGCGCTTGGGGGGAGGGATGGTCCTGGGAGGGAGGGAGGGGGATGGCGGAGGGGGAGGGAAAAGGGCTTGGGAGGGGGAGGGGGCGAAGGGCTCGGAGAGGGAGGGACGGATGCGAGGGGGGAGGGCAGGGCTGGAGAGAGGAGAAGGACTGGGTGGCGGTGGCGAGGGACTGGGAGGGGGCGGTGGCGACGGACACACGTCAGCATAGTTCTTGATCACCACGCTCGCCCACGCCGTGGCAGAGAACGAGCCGCACATGTTGACGTTGTTGTTGGCCGTCAGGCGAGCCATCGCGGCCATGTGGGGTGTGCCGCTCATCCAGGCCACAGGGATGGTGGAGACGAACGCGTTGTCGCTCAGGTCCATGCGCGACAGGGACGCCAACGTCTGCCACGCAACGGGCAGCGAACTCGACAGCAGGTTCTTGCTCAGGTCGACCACAGTCAGCCCCGTCAGCACACTCCAAGCAAGGGGCAAACTGCCAGACAACCTGCAACAGCACGGAAACGAGGCACACATCAGTAACCACAACAACAACAAAGACTCGCAACGGCAGGCGCACGGAAGCGCAACCCCGCAAGGCCCAATGCATGCGTGCATACCAACTCACTTGTTGCTGCCCAGGTTCAGCGACGTCAGGCCAGTGACCTTGCTGAGAGCAGCAGGAAGAGAGCCCTCCATGTTGAAGAAGCCCAGGTCCAGAGCTGTCACCTTGGTGCCGGCACAACTCACACCAGTCCAGGCGGCAGAGCAAGGGTCGGTGCTTGTCGTCCAGCCGCTGAGAGACGGCCAAGACGCCACAGTCACGGCATCCTTCACAGCAATCAGGCCAGACGTCTGCGCGCACGTGTTGCCAAGCAGCGTGCCGGTCGTAGACACGATGGCGCTGGTCCACGGGGACGGGAGTGGGCCGCACATCTCAGTGTTGCTCGTGGCGATCAGGCGCGCCAAAGACGGCATGCCGCTCGGCCACGCACTGGGAATGGTGCCGGTCAGAGAGTTGTAGCCAGCGTTGAATTGCGTCAGGGCAGCCATCGTGCTCCAAGAAACAGGCAAAGACGCAGTCAGGGAGTTGCTGTCCAAACGCAGCAACGTCAGCGACGTCAGCATGGACCAGCCCAAAGGAAGCGACCCGCTGAACGAGTTGCTCGCAACAGACACAGACGTCAGTGTGCGCACCCAGCGGAGGCTGGCGGGGAGGGAGCCAGTCAGACCGAGCGAGCTGATGTCCAGCGCAGTGGGCACGCCACCTGGGCTGCACGTCACGTAGGCCCAAGTGGGGCTGCAGGGGTCCGATGCGGCAGACGACCAAGTGCTGAAAGAAGTCGTGCTGGGGTTGCTCACCAACAGCTCCTGCTTCACCTGGTACAACGCCACGCTGTCGGCCGGCGGGCTGGGAGGGGGAGGGGAGGGGCTTGGCGGAGGGGGAGAAGGGCTCGGAGGAGGGGGAG
>VFSX01000250.1:0-10000 GCA_016618255.1 Chlamydomonas sp. UWO 241 | reverse complement strand
ACCTGCTGTTCATACTTTGTGCTCTCGGGATGCAAGGCAGCATGCACGTGGGCAGGGGCAAGGTGTGTGTGGGGGGGGGCGTGTGTGTGCATCCACGTGTGTGTGTGTGTGTGTGTGTGTGTGTGTATGCTTGGGATGCAAGTCAGCATGCGCGTGGGCAGGGGCAAGGTGTGTGTGGGGGGGGGGGGCATGTGTGTGCATCCACGTGTGTGTGTGTGTGTGTGTGTGTGTGTGTGTGTGTGTGTTTGGGATGCAAGGCAGCATGCGCGTGGGCAGGGGCAAGGTGTGGGGGGGGCATGTGTGTGCATCCACGTGTGTGTGTGTGTATGTGTGTGTGTGTGTGTGTGCTTGGGATGCAAGTCTGCATGCGCGTGGGCAGGGGCAAGGTGTGTGTGTGTGGAGGGGGTGTGTGCGTGTGTGTGTGTGTGTGTGTGTGTGTGCGCGTGTGTGTGCACGTGGGATGCAAGGCAGCATGCACGTGGGCAGGGGCAAGGTGGGTGTTTGCCTGATGGCATGCCTTCCTGTCTGCTAACTTACATGCATGTTTGCTTACTCGTTTGATTCCTGCCTGCCTGCCTCCATGCCTGCCTGCCTGCCTGCCTGCCTGCCCGACCGACACACACACACACACGCACACACACACACACACACACAATCACACATGCACACACACACATACTCACACACGCACACACACAGGTTTTGGTCACGCTTATTTCCCAACAGGCTGCGTGGTGGACGCACGTAGCAATGTTGGCATACGCACCAACGGGGACTGTTATCGACAGCTTGGCACCTGCATTTGCGTGCGCGATGGCAGGTGTGTGTCTGTCTGTCTGTCTGTCTGTGTGTATGTGTGTGTGTGTTTGTGTGTGTGTGTGTGTGTGTGTGTGTGTGTGTGTGTGTGCTTGTGATTGTGTGTGTGTTTATGTGTGTGTGTGTGTTTGTGTGAGAGAGAGAGAGAGATAGCAAGAGAGAGTGTGTGTCGGCATACGCACCAACCGTATGCCGGCATACACACCAATCAGAATCGTTTTTGACTGCCTGGTGTCCGTGTTTGCGTGTGTGCGTGGTGTTGGATGTGTGTTTGTGTGTCAGAGGGAGAGAGAGTGAAATAGTTGTGTCAGCATCAGTGGCTCCGCTAAGGAGAAATTGTGACCCACCCCAGGCCTCATCGCTCACTTGCCCATCTCACCGCGATTTTTGGCAAAGAATGTTTAAGAATGTCATATGTTCACGCGGCTCACGCCAAAACCTGCACAATCTCACCCCCCGCAGCGCTGACCAGAAGTGGCGATCTCACCCTCCAAATGCGCTGTTGTGGGATGCAGGGTGGCACACGGAAACACTCCTCTGGCCCATACTCTTTTGACGGCACCAAACAAGGCTTTATGCATGGCATATTTTGTGAGATGGGCGGGGGGTCCATTTTCTGTGTCCCATGTGTTCCAGCATTTGCTTTTTATTGCCCCCCCCCCCCCCGTGACACCAACACAACCATACAAAAAAACGCAGCGAATATCGGCGTCACGATCATGCGCCTGCCGGCGGGACCGGGGCTCGGCGCGGCTGGGCGATGGTGGGTGTGCTCTGTGGGAGGTTTCAAAGGGTTCAAGGGTTTAAAAACCTAAAATATTTGGGGGTTTGAAATCCGTACGTGGGAGAGCAGGTTTTTACCCAGGGAAGGAGTGAAAAAACAACCAACGGATGGCCATTATATCAATCAATGCATGCGGCTGGTGGCAGGGCCAGGGCGCATCTGGGCAATGGTGGGTGCAATGATGTCCTTTTCAGGATTTTTAATTAATTATGTCACAGCCGGAATTTGCGTTGACCGCGTTGACCGTTGACCTCCTGTTGACCGTTTGTCCTCATACATAGGGAATTCGAAAGCTGTTGACGTGCTCTGTCTGGCGGGCTTGACAGACCTACAATCCACTGGATGGGTTGAGCTGTGTGCAAGGTCAAAGTACAACCAGAGTACAGCCAAATGGCTGTGGAGAGCCGAAAATAAAATCACTGGGTGGATGTGTTCTGTGGGTGAAGATTGACGGTTTAGGCATTAGGTTTGCGGTTTTAGGGAATGCGGGTTAAGGGCAAAGGGTTTCAGGGTTCAAGTATCTGTAGAATAGGGAATGGGAATGGGGAGTCTCTTTAGCATAGGGAATGGGGTACAAACCCGATTGTCTGGCTGCCGGCAGGGCCGGGGCTCGGCGCTGCTGGGCGATGGTGGGTGTGCTCCGTGGGTTTAGGGCAGTGATTCCCCTGCGAGTCGTATACCGCTCCGGGCCGGATTCCCCATTTCCCAGAAAACCACTCCACACTTAGTGGGAGGGGGCGTGGAGCGGTGCGTTGGAAAGCTGGTGCCGAGAGCAGCACAACGGCATGCGTTGCATGAATACCCGCTGTGCACTTGTGCCTGGTGTGAACGGTCAAAGTTGCTGGAGCCGGCAAAAAACTAATTACTAAAATCCTTCCCAGGGACCACTGGTTCAGGGGTGACGGTTTGGGCTTGAGGCTTTAGGTTTTAGGGAATGGGGGTTAGGGTTTCAGGATTCAAGTCTCTGTAAAATAGGGAGTGGTGTTGCACTCCAATTGTGTGGCTGACGGCAGGGCCGGGGATTGGCACATTTGCGCGGTGGTGGGTGTGGTGTGGTCTGTGTATGTGTGGGTGTGTGTGTGTGTGTGATGGAGGGGGGGGCAAGGGTTTGGGCAACACACAAACACACACACACACACACACACTCAGGTGGGACACGCATGTGGTCCCCCATGGCACCACAACCAGCCCGTGGTCCGTCGCTTTCCCAGCAGTCTACCTTCTAGTGCCTGGCTCAGTGGCTTTCAAGGTGTGTGGACAGAGGGGGGGGAGAGAAAAGGACAAGATGGAGGAGAGAAGAGACAGTGAGAGAGAGGGAGAAGGAGAGAGCATGGCCTGTCGCTTTCCCAGCGGTCTACCTTCTGGTGCCTGGCTTAGTGGCATTCAAGGTATTGACTTTTATTCTTTGGAGAGAGAGGGAGAGAGAGAGAAGGAGACAAAGAAGCTGGGAGGGCTAATTGTAGGTACAGAACGAAAGAGGATGAGAGTGGGAAAATAGAGAGAGATGGAAGGGAGAGGGAGACAGCCTTGTCCGTCACGGTCCACGCAGTCTACCTTCTAGTAAATGGTTCAGTGGCATGCAAGGTGTGTGTGTGTGGGGGGGGGGGAGAAAAGCAAAACAGAAGGGGGTAGCTGGGAGAGAAGGAAAATATGTGTTTGAGATAGGGAGGGGGAGAGAGAGAGAGAGAGAGAGAGGGGGGGGGGAGAAGGGGAGAGATCGCGTGTGTGAGGGAGGGAGAGAGGACATTACAGAGGGATAACGCATCACCCACATAGTCCCCCCCCCCCCCCCAAATCATCCAGGGCGCATTCAGGATCACGCTCGTACGTGAGTCAGCTTGCTCTGGTGCAGCAGCTCCACTCTAAAGTCACCACGCGGCAGCACTCAAAGCACAGAGCCGCCCCTGGAGAACCCCCCACGCACCACCCCTTTGAATGGTAGTTCGCCTCGTCAGGCAGCTCCCTCAACCCCACGCCCCGAGGGTGCGTACTGTAAACTGTATACTGTAAACTGTAAACTGTAAACTGTGAACTGGTGTCATCACCTCATGCCAAGCGGCAAATGCCGTTTCACCCGACTCCCACTCCACACGCGCACGTTCACACACACACACACACACACACACACACGTGCACAGGGTGTGTTAAGCAGCACGCTCAATGCGTTCCGCCAAGCGGCAAATGCGGGCTTCTTTCACCTGGCACCCCCTGGCCAAACTCCACACACACAAGCACACACACACACACACACACACACACATAAATGAAATGCGCACGCACCCACCCACGCACACACACACACACACACACGCACACACACGCAAACACACACACACACGCACAGGGTGCGTTCACCAGCACGATCAACGTGGCCGGCCAAGCGGCGAACGCGAACTTCTTCACAGCTATCACAACCGTCAGCATCTGTCTTGCGCTGGGAATCAAGGTGATGCTTGGTCACACGCACATACGCACACATGCACACACACATACACACACACATGCACACACACACGACTGCACATATGTGTGACGACCACTGGCAGCATCTGTCTTGCGCTGGGAATCAAGGTGCTGCTCGGTCACGCGCACATACGCACGTACGCAAACACACACACACACACATACACACACGTACACACACACACACACACACACACACACACACACACACACACACACACACAACACACACACACACACACAACACACACACACACACACACACACACACACACGCTTGCACACACACACACACACACCACACACACGCATGCATGCACCCACCAGTCAGCATCTCCTTGGTGGTGGGAATCCAGCCAGATTCACGCACATGCACACACACACACGCACACACACACACACACACACACACACACACACACACACGCAAGCATGCATGCACCCACCAGTCAGCATCTCCTTGGTGCTGGGAATCCAGCCAGATTCACACACATGCACACACACACACACACACACACACACACACACGCACGCACGCGCACGCCGCTCCACACAGCGTTCATCGGGTGCATCACACTCGTGCATGCTTTGCAGCCGGCACGCACACACACATACGCACACACACACACACACACACATGCACACACACACACACACACACGACCACATGGACACATGACCACCTGCACAATTGCACACACACACACACACATGCACAAATGCACACACACACACACGTACACACACGCCCCGCCACTCCACACACAGCTCGCATCGGTCGTATTCGGCATACTCGTGCACGTGTTCGAGCTCGCAGCCAGCATGTATGACGCTGGCAGGGCGACGGTGGTTGGTGGTGATGAGCAGGTGTGTGTGTGTGTGTGTGTGTGTGTGTGTGTATGTGTGTGTATGTATGTGTGTGGACGTACTGGATCTTGAAGCCAGCGTATGTGGTACTGGCAGGGCGACGGTGGTTGGTGGTGATGAGTGATGTGTGTGTGTGTGTTTGTGTGTGTGTGTGTGCACGCGCTGGATCTTGAAGCCAGCGTATATGGCACTGGCAGGGCGACGGTGATTGGTGGTGATGAGCAGTTGTGTGTGTGTGTGTGTGTGTGTGTGTGTGCACGTGTTAGATCTTGAAGCCAGCGTATATGACGCTGGCAGGGCGACGGTGGTTGGTGGTGATGAGCAGGTGTGTGTGTGTGTGTGTGTGTGTGTGTGGTCGATTTTACAGTCCGTCGGACGCCTTTGATGGCGCATTAGACCCTAGGAAAGAGGCCGGCAGCTGTCAAAATTAGACCCCTAGCATGCCATCTGCCATCATGATTGCTGTGCACGCGGTGCGTGTGTCAAAACAGGCGACAAGGAAGTCAGCCAGCTCGTGCCAAAACCTGGGGTTCTCCTGGCCTGGCCGAGGATTCATAACCTCCCGCATCCGCTCATCTAAATCGGCCTCCTCGGGGCGAGGGATGGACCGAAACAGGCTGTGGGCCCGCACCCGTGCCTCTTCATTGGCAGGGCACTCAAATACCATGTGTGCCTCATCCTCTAGCCCACCGCATAGGCAGCACGCCCGCGGGCTGCGTCGCTGCCTCTGTCCCGCCACGGCGTAGCGCCCCCGCTCTATCTGCAGCTCATGGAGCCCCATCTTGAACCTAGCTAGAGCCGTGATCCGGGCAGCACTGTTCAGCCCTGAGCTCAACAGGGCCGGTGGCTCGCTGTCGCTACCCACCATCCACCGCATGTAGGTCAGCATCTTAAAGCCGCGCGACCACTCCTCAGGTACATCACGCACGGTAGTGCCGCTCGGCAGCGCCGGTGTGCTTGTCGTGGCGGCCAGCCACGCCGCGGTCGCCACGTCCAGCAGGTTGGTGATGCGTACGGGTCTCTCCTGGTCCCACGCCAGGGTGTGCCCCACAGTTCCGAGGCACACCTGCAAGCGTGCCGCCCAGCACGTCCCCCCCGCTTCGGCCAGCCCCCAGCTCTCCCGCATTGCATCTTCAAGCAGGTCACCGTCAGGCCGCCCCCGCGCCTTATCCCAAAAGCGCGTCGCCTGGCGCAGCCAATCTGCCGCCAGCGGCCGCCACCCCGCCTCCCGCGCCAAAATCCCCCGTTGCTGCCCGTTGCTGCGGACTCCTAGGGACGCACGGGTAAATTGCAGAAGCACTTCCTCCAGGGTGCTCCATCCGTCGCGTGCGGCCTTAGCGCCCCTCCCACTCCTGCCTCTCTCCCACCGTCCGCCCGCCCCGGCAAACACGCCCCCCCAGCATCCGCCATCATCGCAGGGCCCCACACCTCACACCCGTAATTTAGCACAGGCCGTACTTGTGTGTCGAACAGGTGGGCCTTAATGCCAACATTGTTAAGGCGTATTATATAGCAACTGCGAGTTAGCGCGTATCTGGTGCGCTGGCCCCTAGAGCGTCGGGTGCCCACGTCCCCCCCCACTGCCCCCCGGTGGTGGAAGAGCATGCCCAGATATGGGAACTCGTGTGTCATGGGTAGATCTGCTACTGCAAACTTCAGCGTTACCCTCCCCCCTGCCGCCCCGACTGGGCAGAACTGGTCATTGAACACCACCCCTTCTGACTTCTTAACGTTTACTTTTAGTGCGCGCGTGCTGCAAAAGGCGTGCAGAGTATCTAGCATGCGTTGAAGCGCTTCGGGCGACTCTGCCAGCAGCGTCAAGTCATCAGCGTACAGCAGCAGCAGTAGTAACCGCCCCGCCATCTCCACCCCATCACCCGGGAGCTCTGCGTCTAGTACTCCCTCCAATGCGTCAATAAAGAGCCCAAACAGCAGCGGTGACAGTGGGTCGCCTTGCATGACCCCCTTGTGTAAAGGAAACGCGGGTCCCACTTTCCCATCGATGCGCACACACATTGCGGACCCATCGTACATGGCAATCAGCGCCGCCATGAACTCCCCATGTACCCCCAGGCTCCTTAGGCACTCCAAAAGCAATGGGCGGTGCACGCAATCGTAAGCCTTCCTGAAGTCAATAAAGGTGGCGTACCGCGGTTTGCGCTGGAGGCCGCTCTTCTCAATAAGGTGTTGCAGGATGAAGGCATTATCTGGGGTCCCCCTCCTCTTCCGGAAGCCTGCCTGGCCCCGCGCCCGGTACCCCTCCCGTTCAGCTTAGGCGTCCAGCCTGTTCATAAGCACCAAGCTGTATAGCTTGGCGAGGGCATTCCCCACCGTGACCCCTCGGTAATCGTCCCGCACGTCTAGGCTGCCTTTCGGCTTTGGCACCGGCGTGGTTGCCCCCAAGTGCCATGCAGTCGGGTACCCCTCACGGAAGACCCGATTGAGCAGGTGTGTGATGGGGGCAGCGAGCAGGTGCTCCTCATCCACAGCATCCGTTGCATCGCCCCCCTCCGCCGCCCTAGCCCAGGCCCTCTGATAGAACTCTATCGGCATGCCGTTTACGCCTGGGGCTTTGCCCGCGTCCATGCCCATCAGTGCCGCATACACCTCCGCCTCAGTAAATGAATTATTTAGCGCTGCCGCCCGCTTTGTGGCCGTCGTCGTGGGGAGGGCAAACGGGGCCCCGTGCCCATGGTCAGTGGCATCATCCGTGTTAGTCGTATTAGTCGTATGAGTCGTATCAGTGGCGTAAGCATGGTTGTCCCCCAGCAAATCCCTAAAATAATCTGTCCACCCCTCCACGTCCCTCAGACCGACCGCCTGGCCAGGCAGTTTCACCCGCTGCCAAAACCGCCGAGGTTTCCCCTTCCTGTCCTCAATCAGCTCGGTGTGTTCCCGGGCCTCGCTCGCGCGGCGGGAGCGCCGCGCGTTCCGCCTATAGGCCTTCCCTGCCTCTTTGGCGGCCGGTGACTGCGCCCCGTGCGCTCGTTCCTCTTCCCGGCACGCGCGGCGTGCGTCCTTGCACTCCTGAGTGTACCATATGTTGTGTGGTCGCACCCCCCCGTCCCCGGTCATGGGCCGCACAAAGACCGCACCCACCTCACCCGACGCGTGCAACGCCCGGGCTGCCCGCTCGACCGCGCCCTCGAGGCGGCTGAGCTCCTCATCCACCGTCGGTGGCCCCCGAGCTCCCAAAACGTCCGTCATCATCCCCCCCAGGAGCTGTGCGTACGCCCCCTCGCCCCCCTGTGGGCACCTAAACCTGGCCGGCGTTTCGCTCGGGGCGCCGGCCTGAGCCGCAGGTACCGCAGTGGCGGGCTCATAAGTAAGGGTCAGTACTACTGGTCTGTGGTCAAACCTGCCCCCGCCTAGCCTTGGTGGGTGTTGGTCGTGCACATGTAGGGTAGTGCCCGGCCGTGGTGCCCCCGCGCCACTAAAGGCGAGGTCAGGGGACGCCACAAAGTAGTCGACCAGACTACGTGTTTCCTGCCCCAGTGCGTGGTAGGTGAGGGCCCCATGCTCATCCCCCGGAAGGCGACCATTAAGGATAACCATTCCCATGTCCCGGCATAACTGCAGCAGGCGCTGCCCATGCGCGTTGTGCACGCGGTCAGCCGACTCTCTCGCCCCACCTGCCCTGCCTGCGCGATGTCGCCCTCACGCACCGCAGGGGCAGGCCCCCCATCCCCCCTGTCCCTATCCCTATCATCCTCCTGCCCTGTGCGTGCGTTGAGGACGCCCAGCACGAGGACCTCCCCCTTTGCCCGGTACTTAGAGATGCCCTCTACCAGGGCTGTTATGTGTGCCTCTACTGACAGGTGCCCCCCCTCGAGCAGCAGATACTTGGATTTCGCGTGGGGGATGTACGCGGCGCACGAGTACACGTCCCTAGCGCCCGTGATCCTAAACCAGAGCATCCCAAGCTCGGGCACATCCCGAATAACGCTGACCTTCCCCGTAACAGCATGGCTAACATACAGCGCAACCCCCCCACTGTCTGATTTGTGGGGGCGCTGGCTGCATGCGAGGCATTTGAATCCTGGGATGGCAGGTGGGGGCTTACCGGAATGCCCGGTTTCGGTGAACGCCACGACGTCCGCGTTTGCCTGCAGCCACTTGGTGAGGGTGTGTGTAAATGTGTGTATGGACGCGCTGGATCTTGAAGCCATCGTATGTGGCACTGGCAGGGCGACAGTGGTTGGTGGTGATGAGCAGGGGTGTGTGTGTGTGTGTTTTGTGTGTGTGTGTGTGTGTTTGTGTGTGTGTGTGTGTGTGCACGTGTTGGATCTCGAAGCCAGCGTATATGACGCTGGCAGGGCGACGGTGGACGCGCTGGATCTTAAAGCCAGCGTATGTGGCACTGGCAGGGCGACGGTGGTTGGTGGTGATGAGCAGGTGTGTGTGTGTGTGTGTGTGTGTATGTGTGTGTATGGACGCGGTGGATCTTGAAGCCAGCGTATATGACGCTGGCAGGGCGACGGTTGTTGGTGGTGATGAACAGGTGTGTGTGTGTGTGTGTTTTGTGTGTGTGTGTTTGTGTGTGTGTGTGTGTGCACGCGTTGGATCTTGAAGCCAGCGTATATTGCACTGACAGGGCGAAGGTGGTTGGTGGTGATGAGCAGGTGTGTTTGTGTGTGTGTGTGTGTGTGTGTGTGTGTGCACGTGCTGGATCTTGAAGCCAGCGTATATGGCACTGGCAGGGCGATGGTGATTGGTGGTGATGAGCAGGTGTGTGTGTGTGTGTGTGTGTGTGTGTGTGTGTGTGTGTGTGCACGCGTTGGATCTTGAAGCCAGCGTATATGGCACTGGCAGGGCGATGGTGATTGGTGGTGATGAGCAGGTGTGTGTGTGTGTGTGTGTGTGTGCACGTGTTAGATCTTGAAGCCAGCGTATATGACGCTGGCAGGGCGAAGGTGGTTAGTGGTGATGAGCAGGTGTGTTTGTGTGTGTGTGTGTGTGTATGTGTGTGTATGTGTGTGTGTGTGTGTGCACGCGTTGGATCTTGAAGCCAGCGTATATGACACTGACAGGGCGACGGTGGTTGGTGGTGATGAGCAGGTGTGTGTGTGT
>VFSX01000219.1:251405-283905 GCA_016618255.1 Chlamydomonas sp. UWO 241 | reverse complement strand
GTTGGACACACTGCGTCTGCAACGCACGCGCACCTGCCGGCGCGCCCCCCAGCGCCTCCCCTCCCTCCGCCAGCCGCGCCTCCGCCGCCTCCAAGACCTTTGCAAACACGTCGTGCGCCTCGACGTTGTACGCCGTGCACAGGAGCACCTTTGGGAGGTCAGTGGGAGCCATGTGCGTGCGTGCGTGTGTGTGTGTGTGAGAGAGACAGAGAGAGTGCATGCTGTGCATGCGTTCATTGTGTGCGCACGAGGTCTTAACAGTCGCCCCCCATCGCATCACCTTATGGAGGTCAAGCGGGGGCCATGTGTGTGTGTGTGTGAGAGAGGAGAGAGAGAGAGAGAGAGAGGGAGAGCTGCACGTGTATGTGTGGTCGATTTTAAAGTCTGCACGTGTGTGTGTGGGGGGGGGGTTGCGTTCGTTGCATACACACAATCGCCCCCCCCCCATCGTATCATCTTGTGGAGGTCGAGCGGGAGCCATGTGTGTATGTGTGTGCGAGTGTGTGTGTGATAGGGAGACAGAGAGAGTGTGCTGTGTGAGTGCGCGTGGTGTGTGTGTGCGTGCATGCAACCGCCAACAGCAGCACACCTTGTGGAGGTCGAGTGGGAGCTCGGACGCGGGGGTGGCCATGTCGGGCGGGGGCGCCGGCTCTGCGGGGATGGGTGGGTGGTTGCGGGTGCTGGGTGCTGGGTGCTGGGAAGTGGGTGCTGCCCCGCACATGCGCCCGCCTACTCCACAGTAGCCGTCACCCCCCCCCCTCCACACACACACACACACAGAAAACACAAATAAACGCACCTAAAGGCGCCTCTGCCCAACCCCCACGCCTGCCGCCTGCGCCTGCTCCACCGCCGCCTCGCGCGCGCCTCGAGCCGCCGCCAGCGCGCCGCCCCCCCCCCCCCACACACACACACACTTATAAACGCACCTGCGGGCGCCTCAGCCTCGCCCCCCTCGCCCTCCGCCGCTGCCTGCGCCGCCGCCGCCGCCGCCGCCGCCTCACGCGCGCCCCGAGCCGCCGCCAGCGCGCCGCTCAGCGCGTCCACGCGCGGCACCGCCGCGCGCGTCGCCAGCTCCCACATATCCTTGCGCACGCCAATTGCCGGCTCGTGCCGCACAACACGCCGCCCTGCAGCCTGCAGGGGGACGCCGCAGTGTGTGCGTGCGTGTGTGTGTGTGTGTGTGTGTGTGCTTGTGTGTGTGTGAGAGACAGACCCGCACAACGCGCCGCCTGGTCGCCTGCAGGGAGACGACAGCGTGTGTGTGTGTGTGTGTGCTGGAGGCCTGGTGTGTAGTTGCAGGCCTGGTGCATACAAGGTCTCTCCTTCTTCAACCCATGCGTGCTGCACTCCCAACAGTACTCCCACCTGCAGGCTGTCCATCAGAGCGGTGAGCCGGAACAGCGGGCTGAGCGACCCGACCTCGTCGATCAGGCCCTTGAACGGCTCCAGGCCCGCAGGCAGGGCGTCCACAGGCGGCGCGGCCCCGCCCTTCGGCGCACCCTTGGCCGGCGCCGCGCCCTTCCCCCCGCCGGCTGCCGCCGCCGCTGGGTCGTCAGTGGGCGCGGACAGCACTGCCAGCTTGAGCTTCAGCCCAGAGAGCGTCGCGCGCGCGGTGCGGTACGCGTCCTGCACGTCGGGCGTCGCCGGCACCGGGTCAAGCTTCTGCAGGCTGATGAGGCTGTCGATCTTGTCGAGGCCCTCCTGGGTGACCATGCGCGCGAGGTCGTACGCCGCCACGTCAAAGTACGCGGTGCAGAGCGAGACGTAGAGCTGCGTGCGCCACGGGAGGTACTTGGGCGTGGAGAACACCACGTGCGTCTCCATCGCCTTGACGCAGAACACGAGGTGCGGCAGCATCTGGTGCACGAAGCCGGACGTGAGCAGTCGCTTGGTGAGGCCGTACATGTACACCGAGCCGTTGAGCGCCAGCCAATAGAGCGGCTCGGACGGCAGAACGAGCACGACCACGGCCTGCAGGCGGCGCAGGCAGCCCACGAGCCCCGCCAACGTGCGCGGGTGCTTGAGTGCAGGGTCAGACGCAAGCACCAGTGCTGCTTCGCACGTCTCCATGCCCATGCATGCCTGCGCATGGTAGCTCAGGCGCGAGAGCGAGTCCATGCGCTGCACGTCCTGTTGCTCATGCAGCTTTAGGTCGCGGGCCAGTGTGTAGCATGCATCCTTGGCGAGCTTGTGCTCGCCCCGCTGCAACAGCTTGTCCGCGCATGTGAGGATGCGCTGCACGGACGCGTACGGAGGCAGCTTTGAGCCATAGTACGCCACTAGCTCCTGCACGCGCTGCGACTGCCGGTAGTGGTTGAGGGCGGTCTCGCTGTCGCCGGGCGTGCCCCGATCGAGGGGCAGCGAGCTGAGCGCCTTTGCAAACTCTGCATCAAAGGCAGCTCCGAGAGCGGCGACCTCCCCCATATTAGCGCCTCACTGTCGCACACGAGGTCTCAGCATCCACATCCACAAGCTCCGGTGGTGTTGCGGTTTTTTCGAAGCATGTGGGTGTGGGGGTTCGTTTGTGTTTCTCTCTCTCTCTCAAGTTGTCCCAACTATCGCAAGCCTGTGTTTTAGTGCGTTGTGCTTACGCAGTGAATGCATGACCCCCCCATGTGTCCACAAAGCAACAACAGCCACGCGATCGAGATCGCATCTGCTACAGAGCACAGTGCACGGCGGGTAGATCCGGATCGAGGCGTGTGATCATGTCGCAGCAGTCGACTGGGTTAGAAGTTGTCTGCGTAGCAGTTTTTGGGTCACCCCTTCAGATTCGCGGTATGAATGGCTGATGCATTCACCGGTTCCCAACCTCTCGCATTCAGATTGCAGCGATGGCTCCCCCCATCCGCCTGGTGACGATAAAGGGCTCGCACTACTGCGAGCGGGCACGATGGGCGCTCGACCTCGCTCAGATCCGATACGAGGAAGAGTGCCATGCGCCCGCGCTGCACATGCGCGCCACGATGAGCCTGCGCCCACAGGGCTGCACCTCAACGAGCGTGCCGCTGGCGGTGATACCGGAAGAGGGGCTCGTTCTGACAGACAGCACAGACATCGTGCTGTACGCAGCGAACCACGCTGGCGAACACGATGCCCTGGGCCTCTACCCATCAGACCCTGCCCTGCGCACGGAGGTGGAGGCGGTGGAGGCGGTGTGCCTGCGCATGGGCGCGTGGGTGCGGGTCCTGCTGTATCGCTCGCTTTTCACACGCGGCACACCAGCAGCAGCTGTGGCCGCGCTGAAGCAGGTGGTGGTGTGCATGCTGCCAACGCATGGGCCGCATGGCACACACATGCATATGTGCAGGCGCGTGTGTGCAGACTTGTGTGTGTGTGTGCATGCCTGTCCCAACGACACGCTATGGCGCCTGCAGGGCGTGCACGGCTTCGAAGCAGGCGTGTTCTCCTGGCTGTTCCCGCTGTTCAAAGTCATACTGACCAAGGGCATGATCATCACCGAGGACAACGCCAAGCGCAGCCTCGAGAAGGTGGGTGGGTGATTGACAACCCCTCGCCTTCACGTGTGCAGCCGTAGCAACCGACGCACACACCACACGCCAGCCTGAACCGCAGCCAAACCCTAACCCCACCGCCCTGCTGCCACCGTCGCCATGCCCAGCTCCGGCCGGTGTGGGCAGACCTGTCCGCCCGCCTCGAGAAGTCGAAGTACCTCGTGGGCGACTCGTTCACAGCGGCCGACCTCACCTTTGCTGCAATGGCCGCGCTGCTGGTGCTGGTGCGGGCACGCATACCTATGCACGCGCACTCGCGTTTACGTTGTCTCGCTCGTCACACACACACTCACACACACTCTACCCCAAGCACACATTCCATCAATTCCAAGGGTCTGCACGAGGGCGCCTGTCAAAGCATCTCTCATTGCTCAACACACACGCATGCACACACATACACACGAGCACGCGTGGCGACGCCCCCTCTCGTTGCTGAACACACGCGCACACACACACGCACACACACGAGCACGCGTGGCGCCATCCCTCTCACAGAACGTTGAGAACTACGGCGCAGACCTCGCCGGGCTCGAAGAGTTCATGCTGCCAGAGCTGCTGGCAGAGTTCCGCTACACACCCGCGGGGCGCCACGTGGCGGACATGTACGCGCGGTTCCGGCCAAGGCCAGCGGCACCGGCGCCAAGCGCGACGGCAGCTAGGGCAGGCCATGCGGCAGATGGGGGCGAGGCCATGTCAGGGGCGGCGAGGCTATGAGCTGCACTGGCGGCGAAGTGCATGGAGGGGAGATGGCTCTGAGCGGGCATGGAGGAGACTGCTGGTGATTGCACGGTGGCGGAAGGCCTTCTGCAAGGCACACGTGCGGTATGCGTAGGCACACACACACACCTCTGGGCGAGGGGGCATTCTGCAGAGACAGTGCCGAACAGTGCATGCGCCGTGTCCTCGAATTGAGTAGCTGACGTGCAGAACCGCGAGCCTCGGTCTACTCGATCCTTACAACCCGGCACAGCGCGCACACAGCATGCGCGCGTGTGCGTGCAGCGTGCCGACACACTCGGGGGAGCGCTTAGAAGCCCAGGAAGCCCTTCTTGCCGGACCCGGCGGCCGCCACCTTCAGCACGTTGAAACGGACAGTCTTGGAGAGCGGGCGGCACTGGCCGCACACCACGGTGTCACCCTCCGCCACGCGGAAGCACGGGGACACGTGCGCCGGGAAGTTGGAGTGGCGCTTCTCGTAGCTGCGCGTAACGAGGCAGGTGCGCGTGGTGCATGGTTGTGAGAGCAGGCACAGGTGGTGGTGTGTGTGTGTATGCGTGCTCCTCGGCAGCGCAGCCAGCTGTGAGGCGACCACACTGTATGTGCTTGCCCAGGGTGCGAGCCGCTGAGCCAAAAAACGGCTAGTACTGCTGCCCCGCTCGCTGCGAGAGACCGCCGCGAACAATGTCGCGCCGCAGCCTGTCCAGAAAACCCGGCTGCTGCTGCTGCTGTTCCTGCCGCCCCGCTTCGTTGCCCGAGACCACTGACGGGACGCAGCGCCGCTGCCTGCCACCGCAATGCGCTCCGCTGCGCTGGCCCGCTGCAAGCTTCTCGCCGAGTCCTGCTCACTTGCGCTCACACTCACAAGCTGACGCAGCTCCGCCTGACACAGCGCCGCCCCATGCAGTTTGGCGGCCGCCGCATGGGGTGCGCATGCGTGCCCAGGATGGACACCCCCAACCGCCCCCCCCCCTCCCTCCCCTCTCCCAGATCCATTGTGCATGCAATGGTGCATGCATTGCCAAGTGCACACCAGTGCCCACGCACCGCTGGTACTTCTTGATGTAGTGCAGGTAGTCGCGGCGCACGATCAGGGTGCGGTTCATCTTGGTCGACCTCACAATGCCTGCAGGCGGGAGATGACCGATACAGCACATGCATGGCGTCGGCGCGGGGCGGGGCGTCGGCGTGCTGCGGCCACAGCCAAAAAATAGAAGCACGATGGCGGATGCTCGCTATTGGTGCAGCGCCTGCCTGCCCCTCCCAGCAGCTTGCTCACCCGACAGGATGCGGCCACGGATGGACACGTTGCTGGTGAACGGGCACTTCTTGTCGATGTAGGTTCCCTGCAGAGAAGGGCAATGACGGCGAGGCGTTCAGTGTTGGTCCTGCCCCTGAGCGTCGAGTGTACGCGACAAGCGCACTGGCGCACAAGCGCACACGCGCAAACGAAGATGGGGAGGGAGGAGGCATGGAGGGAGGCATAGGAGGCAGGAGGGAGGCATGGAGGGAGGCATGGAGGGAGGCTCCATGCCTCCATCCTCCCCTGCATGCCCCTCCCTCCACAAGTAAGGAAGGTACTTACTTGGATGGCAGCGCGCGGCGTCTTGAAGCCGAGACCGACGTTGCATGAAAACCTCGCGCCGGAGTGGCCAGGGGCCTTAGCGCCCTTGTTGGCCTTCATGCCTCCGTTCACCCCCAGCTGGCGCTGGTAGGCCTTCTCGTTCTGCGGGAGGGGGGGGGGCGAGGGCGGCTCAGCATGGCATGACAAGCTCAATTTCAGGCGGCCGCCATCACTCCTATCGCGCCCTTGTGTCCATCTACGTCCATCTACATCCGTGTTGACGCACCTGCATGTCCGCCATGGTGATGCTGTTGCTCGCAGGTGAAAGGGCGAGGCGAGGGGAGTTGCAGGCCTGCCCATGCGCTTCGTGTGGAAAACGCGGTGTGGGGCATGGCTCGCATGGGCACACATTATAGCTTAGCTCCTGCATCGCCTGCATCAGCTACTCGTGGACACATCGTCGCTCGGTTGAAGCGCTCAGCAAGGGCAGGCGTGGAATAGCTGCTCCCTCGGGTTGTGTGTGTGCTGAAACAGCCCCAGCGCTGGTGCACACCAGCTGGACGGTACAACTGACAGAGTAGGGAGGGTAGAGCTGGCCACAATCATTGCGATCATGGCGAAGCTCAGCGAGGCTGACAAGAAGAAGGCGCGCAAGGCGCGACACCGCGAGAACCTGCAGGCCAGGCGGTGCGTAATGCATGCATGCGTCGCGTTGTCAGGTCGGGGATCGAGGGATCGCCTTTGCTGAGCGTCCGCCGCCCATGATCTGCGCAGGGCACCCAAGCCTGAGACGGCAGCAGGGGCGAAGCCCGCAAAGGTGAGCATGCATGGATGGCCCTCGATGCGTGACAGCTGCGTGCGTGGAGGCCAGCCCATCTCAACAGCATGCATGCTTGGTCCCATGCATGCAGGAGGACGGCGAGGAGGATGTTGAGATTGAGTACGTGTCGGCGCCGCTGGAGCTGCCAGAGCCCGAGGCAGCCCCGGATGTGATGGACGAGGACGAGCACATGGGGCTGGGTGGCGCGGGGCTGGGCATGGGCGGCCTGGGCTTTGCAGAGCCCCAAAAGGTGCGGGCGCATGGCCCATGCGCCCATGCGGGGGCCATGCATGCGGCGCCATGCATGGTGATACATGCATGCGCGGCAGCCGCTGCATGACCGCGCATGCATGCTTGACTCACCCCCCACCCCCCAGGCAACGGCGGTCATGCTTGCATATGCGTAGCACGCATGCACCCCATGCGCGCGCCCATGCGGCCAAGCTCATACACGCGCACAGGAGGACCCCATGGCCGAGTTCAGGAAGGTGTTTGAGCGCTTTGCGACCGCGGAGGAGCTCACGTCCGGCGCGCCGTACGGCGACAGCGACGGCGAGGAGGGCGAGGAGGGCGAGGGGGGCGAGGGGGCCAAGCGCAAGAAGGTGGACGAGGCGAAGGCTGGGGCCAAGGGCGGGGACGCGTCGGGAAGCGACAGCGACGGTGAGCGTTTAAGTTTTAGGGTTGCAGTTTTTAGGGTTTCGGGTTTCTCAGCCAGCCACGTGCGTTTGAGCACACCAGGCGAGTTGCGAGGCAGCACGCAGGCAGCGTGCTGCTAACAGCTAGCGGTCAACTGGCAGACAGCTGGCAGGCAGCGTGCTGTAGCTCGGCAGCTTGGCTAACAGCTAGTGGACGAGAGGGAGAGGCGGTGCCGCTCTGGTGGCAGTGCCCTCATACGCTGGGGCGACACACTCTTGCACTGTGTCGCGCACGTGCACCTCCCCCCCCACCACCACCCCAACACACACACACACACACACACACACACACCGCCACTCAACCCCTCCCCTGTGCACGCGCGTGCACACACACACACACGTACGCACGGACGCACGCACAGAGCAGGCCAGGACAAGAACGCGCTGTCGAAGCGCCAGCGCAAGATGCTCTCGCGCCTCAAGATGGCACAAACGCACGCACACGTACACACACACACACACACACACACACACACACACGAGCAGGTTAGGACAAGAACACGCTGTCGAAGCGCAAGCGCAAGATGCTCTCGCGCCTCAAGATGGCACACACACGTGCACACACACACACACACGCACGCACGCACACACACGCACACACGCATGGAGCAGGCGAGGGCAAGAAGGCGCTGTCGAAGCGCCAGCGCAAGATGCTCTCGCGCCTCAAGATGACACACACGCACACACATACACACACACGCACGGAGCAGGCGAGGACAAGAAGGCGCTGTCGAAGCGCCAGCGCGAGATGCTCTCGCGCCTCAAGATGGCACACACGCACGCACACATACACACACACGCACACGCACGTACACACACACGTACACACACACACGCACGCACGGAGCAGGCGAGGACAAGAAGGCGCTGTCGAAGCGCCAGCGTAAGATGCTCTCGCGCCTCAAGATCGCAGAGCTGAAGCAGCTGTGTGAACGGCCAGACGTTGTGGAGGTGTGTGAACGCACATACACGCACAGAGAGAGAGAGAGACACACACGCACGCACACACATACACACGCACACGCTCAAGCGGCTGTGTGAACGGCCAGACGTTGTGGAGGTGTTTGCGTGCACACACGCACACGCACACACGCGCGCACACACACACACAGACAAACATACACACGCACATGCACGCACGCACACGCGTGCACACACAAATACACACGCACGCATGCACGCACACACTCATCCACACTTGCGCGCAGGTGTGGGACGTCACGTCGCCCGACCCCCAGCTGCTCGTATTCCTCAAGGGCTACCGCAACACTGTGCACGTGCCGCGGCACTGGTCTCAGAAGCGCAAGTACCTGCAGGTACTTGTGTGTGTGTGCGACAATGGTGTCTAAAGGCAGTACGCTGGTACGCTGGTACGCTGGTGCGCTGGTACGCTGGTGCGTGCGCTGGTACGCTGTTAAGCTGTTAAGCTGGTACGCTGGTACGCTGTTAAGCTGTTGCGCTGGTACGTGCGCACCACGGGAGGGTCGTTTGGCGGGGACCCCCACGTCACGCCGCGTGACAAAGTCGACCCCAACTGCTCCAAAGCAGTCCTGCGGGGGGCTGGACCTGCGTCACAAGGCCGCCATTCCGCCAAGAACCAATCGCAGTGCAAGCGCGGGCTCGAGAAGCCTCCCTTCAAGCTGCCCGACTTCATCGACCAACCAGCAACAAACCAAAACAAACAAACAAACAAACCCTTAACCCTAAACCCCAAACCCTAAACCCTAAACTTGTAGGGCAAGCGCGGGCTTGAGAAGCCTCCGTTCAAGCTGCCAGACTTCATCGAGGCGACCGGCATCGGGGAGATGCGCCAGTCGTACTCGGAAAAGGAGGAGTCGAAGAAGCTCAAGGCGAAGCAGCGCGACCGTATGGCGCCAAAGGTGATAACTTGAGAAGGGACAAATACGTCACCATTTGTATGGACGGCGGGGAGGGGGGGCAGCAGGGGGAGGGGGGGGGGGGGGGGCAAAGATGCGAGCGCGTAAAAGGAGGGGTCGAAGAAGCTCAAGGCGAAGCAGCGCGACCGCATGGCGCCAAAGGTGATGACTTGAGATAGGGGAAGACGTCATCATCAGGTGCTGCTGCCTGTGGCTGTGGCTGCTGCTGTGGCTGCTGCTTATAGACGGGGGGGGGGAGAGGAAGGGGCAGCGGGGAGGCGGGGGGGAGGGGGGTCAAAGAGGAGAGCGCATAAAAGGAGGAGTCGACGAAGCTCGAGGCGAAGCAGCGCAACCGTATGGCTAAAGGTGATAGGACGTGTGTGTTTGGGAGGAGGGGGGGGCCAGGGGGGGGGCTTTGTCTCTCTCTCTCCCCGTCTCTCTCGGGTTTTCTTTCTCAGTTTCTGTCTGTGTTGCTCTCTCTCGTGTGTTGCTTTCTTTGTTTCTCTGTTTCTCTCTCTCTGTTGTCTCTCGCGTGCGTGCGCGTGCGTGCGTTCTACCTTATTCACTGACGCTTGCTCACGACCTCCCCCTCCCCCCCCCCTGCAGATGGGCCGCATGGACATCGACTACCAGGTCCTGCATGACGCGTTCTTCAAGCACCGCAACCTCGACACACACGCACACACACGCACACACACACACACACACACACCACCACACACACTCACGCTCACACACGCTCACACGCAGATGGGCCGCATGGACATCGACTACCAGGTCCTGCACGACGCATTCTTCAAGTTCCAGACGCGCCCGAAGCTCACAATCGTTGGCGACCTGTACTATGAGGGCAAGGTGCGTGTGTGTGTGTGTGTGCATGTGTTCTCGTGAATGCACGCGCGCGCATGTGTGTGTGTGTGTGTGTGTGTGCGTGTGTGTTTCTTGTGTGTAGGGGGGTGTTTCCCAAAGCTCACGATGGTTGGCGGCCTGTACTCAATGAGGGCAAGGCGCGTCTGTGTGTGCATGTGATATTGTGTGCTCGCACGCGTGTGTGTGTGTGTGTGTGTTGAAGCTTGAGATCCACGGGTGCTATTTCGACTTCTGAAACGATTGCCGGGTGTGTGCTTTAGTTTGCACACAACAACCATTCCAGAAGTTTGAAGCCGTGGTCGGGAATTGCGCCCGGGCGTGCTCTGACGCGCTGCGCTCACACGCACACACTAACACTTACACTCTCTCACACTCTCCCACACACTCACACACACACACACGCATCAACCATTGCAGGAGTTTGAGGCCGTGGTGGGGAACCTGCGCCCGGGTGTGCTCTCCGACGCACTGCGCGAGAGCCTCGGCATGGGCGAGTCCACTCCGCCGCCGTGGCTCATCAACATGCAGCGCTACGGGCCGCCGCCTTCGTACCCTGACCTGAAGGTGGGTGCGTTGTGTGTGTGCGTGTGTGTGTGTGTGTGTGTGTCTGACTGGCATGGGCGAGTCGCCGCCACCGCCGTGGCTCATCAACATGCAGCGCTACGGGCCACCGCCGCCGTACCTCGACCTCAAGGCGCGTCGGTTACCGAAAGAAACCGAAAGAAACTGGTTACCGAAAGTAACTGAAAGGCCGAGAAGAACCCCCTCCCCTCCACCCCATTGCCGGCCTGGACGCGCCCATCCCGCCCGACACGTTCTTTGCCCCCCCCCCCCCCCCTCACGGCCACACACACACACAAACACCTCGAGAGGCGTCCAACAGACTGGTCGAATATCATCCCCCCCCCCCCCCCCACACACGACACACACACAGATTTCCGGCCTCCACGCCCCCATCCCCCCCGGAGCGTCCTCGGCTACCAGGCCCGGCGACTGGGGCAAGCCGCCGACGAGGCAGCCCCCTCCCTCCCCCCTCCCCTCCCCTCCCCCCTGCACACACACACACACACACACACACACCCTGCACGCACGCACACACACACATACACACCCTGCACGCATACACACACACACACACACACACACATCTCCTCCTCCCCTCAGATCGTCGGTCTGAACGCGCCAATCCCCCCCGGAGCGTCCTTGGGCTACTAGCCCGGCAGCCGGGGCAAGCCGCTGACAAGGCCCCCCCCCCCTCCCGCACTCATACCCCCCCACACACACCCTGCACACCCTGCGCACACGCACGCACACACACACACGCACACTCATCCCCCCTCAGATCGCCGGTCTGAACGCGCCAATCCCCCCTGGCGCGTCCTTCGGCTACCAGCCCGGCGGCTGGGGCAAGCCGCCGGTCGACGAGGCAGGGGCGCCTGTTTATGGAGACGTGTTTGGGCAGCTTGAAGACGATGGAGACGAGGACGAGGCCGTCGACCGGGTGGGTGCTCGGTGCATGCGTGTGCATGCGTGTGTGTGTGTGTGTGTGTGTGTGTCATGCATCCCCTTGTAGCGACGACGTGTGTGTGTGTGTGTGCGTGTGTGAATGTGTGTGTGTGTGTCATGCATCCCCTCGTAGCGACGACGGTTGCCCGCTGTTTAGGGTGTTGGCGCCCGTGTACGGGGACGTGTTTTGGCAGCTTGAGGACGATGGGGACGAGGACAAGGCCATCGACCGGGTGGGTGCTTGGTGCATGCGTGTGTTTGTGTGTGTGTGTGTGTGTGTGTGTGTGTCTCATGCAGCCCCTCGTAGCGACGACTGTTGCACGCTGTTAAGGGTGTTGGCGCCCGGGTACGGGGACGTGTTTGGGCAGCTCGAGAACGATGGGGATGTGGATGAGGCCATCGACAAGGTGGGTGCTTGGTGCATGCGTGTGCATGCATGCGTGCGTGTGTGTGTGTGTGTGTGTGTGTCCTCATAGCGACGAGTGGTCACCCGCTATTGACAGACACCCGTATGCAGACCTCTGGAACGATATCGCCGTCATCTTTTTAACGATCTGGAATGGAATGTGTGTGTGTGTGTGTGTGTGCATCCCCTCGTTGCGACGATTGTTGCCCGCTGTTTAGGGTGTTGGCGCCCGTGCACGGGGACGTGTACGGGGACGTGTTTGGGCAGCTAGAGGACGATGGGGATGAGGATGAGGCTATCGACAGGGTGGGTGCTTGGTGCATGCGTGTGTGTGTTAGGTAGGAACTGGAACGCGTCTCTCTCTCCCTCTCTCTGTCTCTCTCGCCTCTCCTCTCTCTGTCTCTCTCTCTCTCTGTGATTTTGGGTCCATCGTGTGTGGACGTGGACGTGTTTGGGCAGCTAGAGGACGGGGCGGTGGATAGAGTGCGGCAGAGAAACGTCACAGTCAACTTCGCACGGGCAACAACAACACACACACACGTCACATCACGCCCACGTCGACCGCTGCACAGGTGGCGCGCTGGGGCGAGCTGGACGTTGCCAAGGAGGAGTCGAGTGCCCCCCCCCCCCCCCCCCCCCCCGCCCCAAGACACACACCCACAGTCACCCACACAACCCTTCACACCCCAACCTGCAGCGAAAGCAACAATCCCATCAAATAGCAACAACAACTACACAGGTGGCGCGCTGGGGCGAGCTGGACACTGTCGGGAGGAGTCAAGCCACCACCACCACCACCACACACACGCACACTCACACAGGAAACCCAACCAAACGAAAAAAAAAAAAACAGGTGGCGCGCTGGGGCGAGCTGGACGCTGCCGGGGCCGAGGAGGAGTCGATCGACCCCCCCTTTCATTGCAACTCTCACACACACGCACGCACGCACGCTCACTCTCTAATATTTTGCTCTCTTGTCGACTTCCACAGGTGGCGCGCTGGGGGGAGCTGGACGCCGGCGAGGAGGAGTCGAGCCCCCCCCCCCCCCCCCACACACACACACAGCAAAGCCAACAAAACGAACAACAACAACAACAATACAGGTGGCGCGCTGGGGCGAGCTGGACGCTGCCGAGGAGGAGGAGTCGAGCGAGGAGGCGGACGAGGAGATGGACGACGAGGACATAGAGGTGCGTGCGCGTGTGTCGAGCTTGCATGCCAAGTTTGCACCAGCTTGCATGCCAAGTTTGCACCAGCTTGTACCAGCTTGTAGCAGCTTGCACCAGCTTGCACCAGCTTGCACCAGCCTGCACCAGCCTGCACCAGCCTGCACCAGCCTGCACTAACTTGCACCAGCTTGCACCAGCTTGCACAGCCTGCGCTCTAATTAACTTGGGGCGCGGGGCTGGATGGAGGAGGCGGACGAGGAGATGGACGACGAAGACATGGTGGTGCGTGTGCATGTCAACCCGAAACCCTGAACCCTGGAGTCAACTTGTGTCAGCTGATTGAATGTCGGGGTCGAGGCTGGATGGCTGCACTGCTTGCACCACAGCCTGCGCCACAGCGAGTCGAGCGAGGATGGAGGTGCGTGCTCGCGAGCTTGCGTGCTTGGCAAAAAATATGTCGATTCAATGGTCCTGGTGCTGCACGTCGTGCTTGCGTGTGTGCTTGCTTGCTGGCACCAGCTTGCACTGATCAGCCTGTGCCACAGCTTGTGCAGCTTGTGCGCCAGCACGTCCCATCAGAGCAGCCCATCACACTTCCCATCACAGCACTGCCCCCATCAGAGCATTGCCCCCATCACAGCACGTCCCATCAGAGCAGCCCATCACATTTCCCATCACAGCACTGCCCCCATCAGAGCATTGCCCCCATCAGAGCACTGCCCATCAGAGCAGCCCATCACACTTCCCATCACAGCACTGCCCCCATCAGAGCATTGCCCCCATCAGAGCACTGCCCATCAGAGCACTGCCCATATCAGAGCTCTGTCCTCATCAGAGCACGGCCCCCATCAGAGCACTGCCCCCGACAACTTTGCCTCCACACCTCCCATCGCAGGACGGCATCGCGACCGGGCTCATGTCAGGCATGCACACTGGCCTCGTGAGCGGGATCGCGTCATCGCTGCCGAGCGGGCTCGAGACGCCGGACACGATGCTCAACCTGCGCAAGCAGTCCGAGTCGGAGGCGCCCAAGCAGCTGTACCAGGTGCTGGAGCAGAAGCACACCGGCGTCGGCGCCAACACGATCATGGGCACCGACCACGTGTATGTCATCCCAGGGACGCAGACGGCGGACGGCGGGGAGGGCGCGGGCAAGGCCGGAAAGGTGGGTGGCGCAAGACCCTTCGCCTTGTATCTCGAAGTCTGAGGAAAAGAAAGGGAAAACTAGACCAGCACGATCATGGGCTTCGGCCACGTGCATGTCGCCCCGGCGACGCAGACGGCGGACGGCGGGGAAGGCGCGGGCAAGGCCGGAAAGGTGGGGGGCAAAAACGTGGGACGCGGGACAAAAAGCGTGCAACACTCGCTGCGCTGCGCTGCACATGCCTACTTAACCGCGTCCTCTGCAGTGGTCCCTGGGAAGGATTTTAGTAATTAGTTTTTTGCCGGCTCCAGCAACTTTTACCGCTCACACCAGGCACAATACACAGCGGTTATTCAGGCAACGCATGCCGTTGTGCTGCTCTCGGCAACAGCTTTCCAACGCACCGCTCCACGCCCTCTCCCACTGAGTTTGAAGTGGTTTTCTGAGAAATGGGAAATCCGGCCCGGAGTGGTATACGGCTCGCAGGGGATTCACCGGTCCTCTGTCTCAGGGGTCCAAGAAGCTCGGCCATGCTCGCGCGCCCACCCATCGCGATGCAGGGTTTTAGGTGTAGGGCTTTAGGGTTTGGGGTTTTGAGGGTATAGGGTTCAGGGTTATTAACCTTTAACACAGCACGCACCGTCTCGCCTCCTCGCCTCCTCTCTCAAGCTAGGGGTCCAAAAAGCTGGGCATGATCGCGGGGCTGCCGACCGACGTCGACACCGCCCACCCAGCGCTGCAAACCTCAAAAACTTAACCTCTGTGCCTCCTCATCTCCTCTCGCCAGGGGTCCAAGAAGCTGGGCATGCTCGCGGGGCTGCCGACCGACGTCGACGTCGCGCTCACGCCCGAGGAGATCGAGGGGCTGGACGAGGCGGCGCTCAAGGTGTGGGGTTTTAAACGCTGAACGAGGTGGCGATGCACACACGCACGTGCTCACACACGCGCATGCTCGCACACACACACGCACACACATGCTCACACGCACGTGATGTCACGCGACGTCAGCTCTAGCACTGGCATACGGCGTCAAGGGAGGGATCGACTCAGCGAGGCCACTGCTATGGGTCCTATACTCGTTGCAGTTGGGCTTCCAACGCCCTGAACCTAAGTGACACTGTCCCGTGTCACATGCTCATGCGCGCACACACACACGCGCACGCACAGGAGCTCGATGCCAAGGTCGCCGGGGCGCCCTACAGTCGGGCGCTCGACAACACACACACACGCACGCACACACACATCCAGAGAGAAATGCGTTGCATTGCCTACCGCTCGGACAACCTTACTAAAGTCTCGTGCCTGTGCTAAAGCACCCCCTCCCCATGCACGGCACACACACACACACAAGCACACGCACAAGCTCACACGCGCACACCCACACTTACAGGAGCTGTACGACGCCAAGGTCGCCGAGGCGCGCGGCGGCGGCCGCGAGGACTTCTCCGACATGGTCGCCGCCAAGGCGGCGCAGCAGAAGAAGAAGATCGCAGAGCGCGCGGACAAGAAGTCCAAATCCAAGGACTTCAAGTTCTAGTCGCGCCGGTCAACCAGTCACCGCCATGTTCCTGGGCCGTGTTTTTTGCGGTGGTGGACGGGGCGTTCGGAGTCGCCGGTACTGACCGGAGGAGTGGGGGCAGAGGGCAGGGGGGCGCACCCACTCACTAGCGGTAGGCACTGCGCGACGCGCACGTCATCAGTTGCAGGCTGCGTGCTTGTCAGGGGCAGTGCCGCGCCAGGGTAGTGTGCAGGGCGCATCGACAGCTCGTAGGGCGCGCGCAACCATCAATGCCATCCCCTCAATCGACTGTAAATTGACGACGACACCTTGCCCCCCACTTCAGCTCATCACCGTGCACACGCAGGCATGGCAAGGCACCCCACAGCGAGCCGACACCTCCTATCTTTGGTTCTGATGAGATCACCACGGCCCTGGCCTGGCACTAGTTGCCGCCAGATCAACAACAACTTTGTTGCTGCTTCGTGTCAACTTCAGGACCTGAAGACAGAGGGTTGCCCCGGCCTGAAGGCAGAGAGTCACCCCTAGGATCAGGCACAAATCAAGCACAACAACTCAGGAGCATATGCGGCTGCAGCACAACACAAACTGGCTTTTACAACGTGCTGTCCCTTTCGTACAATGTACACAAACAATGAACGCACTGGCGTGCGCTGTGGGTGCACCAATTCCACGAGTCGTTCCCTCCAAGGGGGTAGGGGGGGCAAGCCAGACCCTCCGAACAGTCAACAAAGGCGCGTCGAGGTGGCGCCTGCGTCGGCTCCTGCCATCCCTCCTCCCAATGCCCCGCGTGGCAAGACTTGGTCTCCATGCCGCCTTCCTGTTTCACCTGTCCCCCAAACCCCAGACTGGCCTCAAGTCAGAGAAGGCGCGAAGCATTATCAATTGCTCCCTTGCAAGTACACCGCACATGAGTGACCCGCACATTAGCAGCGCTGCACACGAGTAAACCGTGTTGGCACGTGCTGCACAGTCAAATGCCCAGTAAGCGCATCTCCTCCAGCAGGTTTGCAGTTGCACCGGCAGCCGCGATGGCGGAGCGGTTTCCGGCGCTGCTGTCGCCAAGTTGCTTCAGGGTGTTTGATGCGGCTTGTTTGGTGGCGTTCCTAGATTCAGGCCACAGCAGCTGCACCAGTCGAGGGATGGCGCCGGCAGCAGAGATGGTGATGTGATCTCAGCATTCGCAGCTAGGCGGCCCAGTATTCTTGCTGCATGCCACTGCATCGCACCTCGAGACCCAGCCCCCAGTAGCTGCACGAGCGGGGGGATGGAGCCAGCAGCGGCGATGGTGGCTGAATTCTCGACATGCTGAGACAGGGCCGCCAGCGCAGCTGCTGCATTCTGCTGCACGCCAGCATCTGAAGACGCAGACCCAAGCAGCTGCACCAGGGGAGGGATGGCGCCTGCAGCATCGATGGTGGCTGCATTCGCAGCGTCCCGAGACAACATCGCCAGCGCCATGGCCGCTGCACCCTGCGGCGCGTCAACAGCTGAAGACGCAAGCCCCAGCAGCTGCACCAGCAGAGGGATTGCACCGACAGCAGCGACCGCGCCTGCGTTCTCAAAGGAGAGCCTTGACAGCAGTCCTGCTGCCCAATAATGCGCGCTGTCTGAAGACCCGAGCCCCAGCATCTGCACCAGTGGAGGGATCGCGCCGGCAGCAGCAATGGCGACCGTACCCTCCATGTTCGCAGCGAGACTCCACAGTGCAGATGCTGCATCAACCTGCAGCCTAGCTGAAGGGCCCGGAGCCAGGAGCTGCACCAGTCGAGGGATCGCGCCGGCAGCAGCGATAGTGGCCGCATGCACAGCTCTCCGAGCGGGGCGCATCAGTGCGCCTGCAGCCATCTCCTGCATCTCAGCTGAGGCCTCAGGCCTCATCAACAGCAGCAGTGGAGGTACGGCACCTGCAGCAACAACCGCGTCCGCAGCACTCCGCGCGAGGTCCAGCGGTGCTCTTGCTGCCGCAAGCTGCACCTGAGAATCAGAGTCGGGCCCCAGAAGGCGCACCAGCGGGGGGATGGCACCAGCAGCAGCGATGGTGACTGCATGCTCACCAATCTCAGCGAGGATGCTCAGCACGGTTGCTGCGTTAGACTGCACGTCAGGTGGAGAGCCACTTCTCAGTAGCAGCACCAGCGGAGGGATGGCGCCAGCAGCAGCGATGGTGTCCAGGCTCTCTGCATCGTAACACAGCGTCGCGATGGTGACCAGAGCCTGCGCTCTCTGCCCTGGCCGACATTCTGCACCGAGCTTGCGCACGAGGTTCCTGAGGTCCCGGCGAGGGAGCGGAGGCATCGCGAGCGACGGGGCTGCATGGTGTGTGTGTGTGTGTAGTGGTGGAGGGGGGGGGGGCACGCATGCCAACCACGGTGAGCGGCAATTGGGTGCTCCGGGGTGCATAGGTGGTGCGAGGCGCATGACGCATGATGGGCTTGGCGCAGCTTGCATGCAACCTGAGCGGCGGTGCGTGTGCATGGTGCATGGACGCACTACGTGCATGAAGGGCTCTGCTCGCACACAGGCCTCTCTGGACATATCTGGACGGATGGATCAGGCGTGGCATGGCATAGCAGACAGGCTGCAGCCGCGTGGCATGCGCTCGGGCAAGGCAGATGTTGATGCTTGAGGAGGAGCACCCGAGAAGACGTGCCCTACACCACGCCACTCACGTCCGCGGAACTTTCCGAGTAGGTCACGACACGCAGGCGATGACGAAACGCGTCACGGACGGTCGATCGGGAGAGGGCGTGCAGGCGAGAAAGGGAAGGTCAGGCGTCGGCTGTCCAACGAGGCACAGTAGAGGACAGGCGTCTTGCGTCTTGCGTCTTGCGTATCAGCGAGGGAGTTCGTTGCGTTAGTCGACGAAGTTCGTTGTAGCACGTGTGGACACTTAGTAACTCTGCACACTTTGTAACACTGTGTGACACACACACACACACACACACACATCCAAATGCCCGCATCGAAGCTGAAGCACGCGGATCTGCGCGTGCCCGTCCCCCGTACACACGGGCTGACACGCCGCCCTGCTGCATGCGTGCAGAGCGGCGGGAGCAAGGGCGGCGGGAGCAAGAGTGGCAGGAGCAAGAGTGGCAAGAAGAAGCGATAGGGCCGGCAGGCCGTGATAGGGCCGGCAGGATGTGCCTGCTGAGTGGCAGGCCGTCGCCCAATCAATGCAGTCAGGCAGTAGATGGCGGGTGCGCAGTTTTGGGGTGGGGAGTGCAGGGCCTGGGAGGGTCGGGGGAGGGTGCACGTCGAACTGCTTACATAGTTGCTGCCCACTTACTCCTTACATAGTTGCTGCTTTACTCCTACATAGTTGCTGCTTTACTTCTCCCTCAGGGCCTGGCTGTAACATGCGCCAGAGTTGGCAGATTTGGCGACACTCTAAAACAGCCAGTCAACGCCATCGCCAGACTCCTCCACCACGCGCACGTCGAGTGGGCAAATGCCGCCATAGCCTGCGTGCCGCCTTGCAAGAGCCGCGTCTGCCACCACCGCTGCTGGCCCGCACCGGGGGGCCTCTGCCGTGGAGGCTGTGCTCCGTCTGCGTGGTTGTCCGCAATGGCTGCCGGCAGCACAGCAGGCGCCTGTACGCGTGCCTGGCGGGCGCCGCGGAGCAATTCAGTACCCAGCAGCGCATGTCACGTGGCAGGGTGCACTGCAACGTACTCGTGCTTCAATGCCCTCTCAACTGGCGCGTGCTGCTGGGCTCGGCCCAGGGGTCATGCATGAGGAGCATGTCGGGCTGGCTGTCCCCACCGGGCGTGAGCTGCGAGTCATCCAGCGCCGCTGCTGAGCCGCCTGCCTGCTGCTGCCCGCTCCTGCCCGCCCCCTCCCCTGTGAGGATGATCTTGCTGAGCAAGTTGATGGTGCGGTCGTGGAGCGCGTCCTCGAGGCCAGGCGCGCCGCACTCCAGCAGGTTGCAGGCAAAGGACAGCAGGGGCTTGTTGGCGTTCCTGCTCTCACATGGCAGGGCAACGGGATGAAGGGGTTGCGACTGGATTCGAGCAGGCAAGCAGGTAGGCAGGCAGGCAGGCAGGCAGGCAGGCAGGCAGGCAGGCAGGCAGGCAGGCAGGCAGGCAGGCAGGCAGGCAGGCAGGCAGGCAGGCAGGCAGGCAGGCAGGCAGGCAGGCAGGCAGGCAGGCAGGCAGGCAGGCAGGCAGGCAGGCAGGCAGGCAGGCAGCGTTCCCAGCAGGACTGATACCACCGTACTGTACCTTATGATGGAGCTGGCAGCAGCGACGATGGCGGGCACACAGGTGTTCAGCCTCAGCTCCACCTTATTCGCGCCAAAATCGATGCTCTAGTCGAGCTTAAGAGCCTTCATGGCCGACATCACGGCGTCCTTCACCTGCGCGGACTCCGAGGTGGCAGACAGAGCGCGCTCAGGCGCGCACGCCGTGGCGCCTGTTGAGCCAGCTGCCGTCACTTGGGCATCGTGAAGGCTGGACAGGCTGATGGAAATGGCCGTCAGCTGCCATGGCGGTGCGTCTTGGCACGCAGAGAAGCTGCAGCGCATGCTGCCTGCATGCGCGGTGCAGGGCATGGGCGGGGGCGTGGGCGGGGTGGGTGTGATGGAGCTGCCGCCCATGCGCATGCATGCACCCTTGTGGCTTCGTCAGAGCTCCATGCCTCCCACCATCGTCTGAGGCTGATGTCCCGATGAGCTGCATCCCAAAGTCGGCGAACCGCACACGCTTGAGGCCGCGCTCCACGTTGCTGGGCACGGCACAGCCAGTCGTCGTCAGGGTGAACGTCTGCTGCGCAATCAGCACGGGCCCAGCAGCTGACACGGCTGCAGCAGCAGCAGCTGGACCACCCTCCTCGCACAGCACTGCGGCATGCACAAACCAGTCCTCGCTGCTGACCTCCTGCGCAGGTGCGTCGCCCGCCGCAGCACCAGCGCCGGCGGCACCAGGGCATGCACGCCTCTTCCGTGCTGCCGACGCCCGAGCCATGCTGGAGTACAGCGCCCAGCTGCGCTGGCGTGCGCCGCTGTCGTGGGTGGGTGTGCCATCGTGGGTTGGTGAGCCCTGCTGCTGCTGCTGCTGCTGCTGCTGTGACGCGCTGAACTCAGGAGAGAGCATGCTTCCTTAAAAGATTCAGGATGTCCCCATGTCTCGCTTTCTCCTGATCTATGCGTGCAACTAGGAATTGCAACTAGGGGGGGTGCAAGATGGGGGATGCAACACTAACGGGATGCAACTGGTGGCTGAGGGCGAAAATTCAATTCACACTTCAAAAGTGTGAATTGAGGCAATGTCGGAGCCAGAGCCGCTTCATTTCACGGTGCTGGTTCTCACCCCACGCTCAGGTGAGCTCTGCTTACCCTTGCCCCCCCCCCGCATGTCCATCGCGCCTCCGACGTTGCGATCGGATGGACCCGAAACTCCGGAACGGCTCGCTGCAGCCTGCGACACAGGCCTGCTTCCATGAGCTGTGGCTGACCTGGGATGCCTGCACAGGCTGTCCCCGGCGCGCACGCAGCTCTCTGCAGAGACGAGCCGCCGCCGCATGCCCCCGGCCGCTGAACTGACCGGCCTGCTGTGCATGCGCGTGCCCTGCGCGCGCAGAGATGGACCGCCGCGGCGGCAGGCAAGGAATGACCACTCGGCGCGCTCGAGCGAGCTTTGCAGGCCTGTTCATGATGCTCATGCTGTGCGTGGCCTTCCTGCTGGTCCCCATCATGGCCGACTGCCGCGGCGATGCCACAGGCTGCACGGCGGATTGTGGCTGCGCTCTCGACTCCTATCCAATCGACCACTCTCGCCCCAACTGCGTGTTCCACTCCTATAACTACTGCTGTGAGAGCGAAGGCTGCGCACAGTATTGCCGCTGCACTGACGACTGCAACATCATCTGCGGCCAGCCAGTGGGGTGATGACTTGGAGAAGGCGCAATGCACAAGAGGCGCAGCCTGGATCTCTACACTCTGGAGGCCGAGGCTGGTGCAGAGCCGCTAGCGGAGGAGAGGCACAGGCTTTGCGGGCACACATGTATGAAGACACAGGAAGAACTGCAGCCTGGTTGGCATATGTACAGACTTACTGCGAGTGGGAGGAACAGGACCTCGTTGGCATGCATGACGCGCACACGTTGTAACGAGCAGACAGGCCGAATTATCTCCTTTCTTGCCTCTACTAGCCTCTACAAACCAGGCTTTGGTTATGGTGTTAACAGTTCGCTCTGAACCGCCGATCTTGAAGTGAAGGTGTGTGGAGATTATAGGGTGTTAGCGTCGTCGCCTGAAAGCCAGGTCGTTCGGCTCACTTGCTCTCACAACACAGCGACCTGTTGCGGCGTCTATAGAGCCTGCTTGAGGGCCTGACCTGGCCTGACTGGGCTGCTGTGCTCTGCGCGCGCAAAGATGGAATCACGCGGTGCGCGCGGTGGAACTGCGCCCGCAGCCCCCCCGCGGCCCTGGCTGTGAGGAAGTCAGGCCGCAGCATCTGGTACTGCGCCTCCTTTCGGTCACTGAGGTGTACAAGACGGCAGGACGCCCAATCCTGGAGCGCGTCACGCGGCGCCAGCGGACATTAGACGTCATGGCGCTCGCGCAGCATGCCATCCCGGAGCGGCTCCACACCAATGCCACCGACAGCAGGCTTGGTTGAGGAACGACGCAGTCGCCACGTCGCCATAAGCCGGCCCCGGGGCCGCCAGCACAGGCAAGCAGGCAGGCAAGGTGACGCCGTCCTTGATTAGGGCAGTGCACCACGCAGTCGTTCAATATTTGAAGAAAGGTCCAGATGCTGGGTCGATTGTGGTGATTTTACAGAAAGTGCTCCCCGTCCTACTGCTGTGGCTGCCCCTGACTGCCCCAGGCGGTCTCTATCCTCTGCACTCCAGGCCTGGGTGGCACATCGACCCTGGCCGCCCGCCTGCAGCCTCTGCAGTCCATGAGGCAGTTCCAGACTCTTGCCTCTGAGAGGCAGTCCCCATCCCAGAGGCAGGCCAATCAGTGAGGCCGCCCACCACTTATTGATGATGATGATGATGATGGATGTTGCAGTCAGGGACACCTCCTAGAGGCGTATACGACGGTGCTCGGTGTGTATGGCCTGAGCACCTTGGTGAGATGGCTGGCTGTTGGCGGTAGGGAACTCCAACTCTGTAAAGAGCGTGGGCGCGCCCCCAGGTTATTAAGGCGCGCCGAGCACGGTCTTATACGCCTTTAGAGGTGTCCCTGACTGTAACATCCATCATCAAGGCTTATTAAGGCCGAGACTGCCACCTCCGACGGCGGCTACACCTTCATCTCGACGATGTCCTCGCCCGGCGGACGGTTCCGAAGGGTCTCCGCCCAGAACGCCATCAACGCGCGCGTCTCGCCCTCGCTGCCAATCATGCCGTGGCCCTTGCCGGGGACCACATGCAGGCGCGCACCCGCGCTGGAGACGCCCCACGCGCGCAGCAAGTCCAGCGTGCTGCGTGCGTGCGTGTGCGCGCGTATGTGAGGTTCAGCCGCCGTCTTCTGCCATACGTGAATTCCCTGGGGAATTCATCTGACCGTGCCAGCGGTTTGTGCATATGTGCGTGCCAGCCCCTCTCCCCCTCACCCGCCAAACGACGCGCGCGTCATTGTGTCGCCTCTCGCCACACGTAAATGAGCACATGTGCAATGAGCCTAAACCATTATCCGCAAACGCCACCCCCTAAACCCCAAACGCTAGCCCCCAAACCCCCAAACGCTCACCCGTCGACCGACGCGCACGCGGTCGTGTCATCCCTGTCGCCCCACGTGACGAGCACGGGGCCGCACTCCTCGCCCACCGCGCCGCTGCCGCCTGGCGGGCCTGCGGCTGTTGCGGCTGTTGCAGGTGTTGCGGCTGTTGCAGGTGTTGTGGTTGTTGCAGCTGACCGGGCTGCAGCAGGCCGTGTTGCAGCGCTGTTGCCGCTGCCGCCGGCACCCCTCGCCCACAGGGCCTCCTCCAGCATCGCACCAGCAATCGACACGCACCTGGAGCAGCATGTGTGCGTGTGTGTGTGTGTGTGTGTGCATGTGTGTGCGTGTGTGTGCATGTGTTTGTGTGTTGTTTGTGTGTGCATGTGTGTGTGTGTGTGTGTGTGTGTGTGGGTCAGGCAAGAGCCATAATCCAGGTTGCCGAAGCGATGGGAACTGAAATCAATGGCTCTCTCTCTGTCCCTCCCTCCCTCTCCCCCTCTCTCTCTCTCTCTCTCTTCCACTCCCCCCCTGTGTGTGTGGGGGAGGGGGGGGGGGACATAGCTGCCAGGCAGCCGAGTGGCCTGCAGGGAAGAGCCCACAACGCATGCGCGCCGCGCCCCTAGCAAGCACCCCTGCGTGGTGGTAGGGCAGTGTGGTGCGAGCAGCGTGTGACACGAACACACGCATGCACACGCATTGTGTGACACACAAGCACACGCGCATGCACACGCGGCGTGTGACATGCAGACACACACACACGCACACACACAGTGTGTGACACACGGATATACACACACACGCACGCACACACACACACACACACACACACAATCACCCACCCCCACACGCGCGCGCGCACGCACAGCGCGTGAAGCACTCACCCGCCTAGTCGCTCGGCCCCCCGCATCCCCGCATGCAGCTCGAGCGCACTGACCCGCCTAGTCGCACACTCACCCGCCCGATCGCGCCTAGTCGTGCTGGTCGTGCCTAGTCGCGCCTACTTGCGCCTAGTCGCGCTAGTCCCGCCTAGTCCCGTCGCGCCTAGTCCCGCCTAGTCGCGCCTAGTCGCGCACTCACCCGCCGAGTCGCACGCACACACGCACACATGCACGCACGCACGGCGCGTGGCGCACTCACCCGCCGAGCCGTTTAGCCCCGCTCATCCCCGTATGCAGTGTGTGACACGATACACGCGCACACACACGCAGCACACACACACGCACGCACACACACACACACACACAAACAGATGCACACACATGCACACAGGCACGCACGCACACACACACAAGCACACACACCCCCACACACGCACATGCACGGCGCGTGGCGCACTCACCCGCCTAGTCGCTCAGTCCCCCGCATCCCCGCATGCAGCTCGAGCGCGGCCGTGCCACCCTGGCTGAACCCAAACACCTGGATGCAAATGTGTGTGTGGTGTGGAGTGTGGGGTGTGGGGTGTGGGGTGTGGGGTGTAGATGGAGCCGTGCCACCCTGGCTGAACCCTGGCTGAACCCTGGCACACGTGTGGATGCAAGTATGTGTGTGGTGTGTGGTGTGTTGTGTGTTGTGTGTGGTGTGGATGGGGCCGTGCCTCCCTGGCTGAACCCAAACACCTGGATGCAAGTAGGTGTGTGGTGTGTGGTGTGGTGTGTGGATGGGGCCGTGCCACCCTGGCTGAACCCTGGCTGAACCCAAACACGTGTGGATGCAAGCGTGTGTGTGGTGTATGGTGTGTGTTGTGTGTGTTGTGTGTTGTGTTGTGTTGTGTGTTGTGGTGTGTGGATGGGGCCGTGCCACCCTGGCTGAACCCTGGCTGAACCCTGGCTGAACCCAAACACCTGGATGCAAGTGTGTGTGGCGTGGAGTGCGTCGTGTGTCGTGTGTCGTGTGTCGTGTGTCGTGTGGGGAGTGGTGTGTGTGGTGTCGGGTGTGGGGTGTGGGGCGTCGACACATATTTCAGGCGTGTCGGTAGTGGCGGCCATCCTACAGCCTCGCCAGGTGGTGCTCGGATGCACGCGTGGAAGTCACAACTCTCAGAGTTCTTGAAGCTCTCGGGAACGACGCCCAAGGGTAGGGTTGCGGGCACCGTACATGGACGGCCCCTTGTATCCGTGTATCTGTACATTCTGGGCCAAGGTTTCTGGTGATTGTCAATATCAGGAGCCCCGCCTTCGCGCTCGATGCTCCTCTCCATCCCATGCGCATGCCTTGGAATGTGAGAGGGCCAGAAGTGTGGAAGCGCGGGGATTCCACACCCTTCACTTACTGATCGCATCCTTAGAGGCTTGGCTCAGAGTAAGGTTTATGACAGGGGGGGCACACGTGTGTCGTCGTGACTGTGGCGGCGGCCATACTACAGCCTTCCCACCTGGGTGCTCGGGCACTTTGCGTTGAGCACGGTCTCATAGGGGTCTTATATGCCATAAGTGCTTCGTTTGAATTCCCAACACCCCCACCACTAGTAGTCAGACACCTGTTTGTTGCGCGAGCGCTACATGCCGAACAAAGTCGAATACTTCGCAGGTAAATAGCGTCACACACGACTGTACAATACGCCTTTATCATCAGCGCGCGCATACGTCGCAGTGCTGACCTTGATCGCCGCTTGGCGCCAGCCACCTTTTTGTGGTGTTTGCGAGCGCTATATGCCGAGCAAAGTCAAACACTTGGCCTGTTAGGTGCGTCACACACGACTGTACAATCCGTATTATCATCAGCGTGCACGTAGTCGCGGTGCTGACCTGGATCTCTGCATGGCGCCAGCCGCACGCCACGAGGCGGCGCACCAGGTCTCTGAGCGCGGTGACAGACCGAGCCAGGCTGGACGTGCGGCGCTCGTCGCCACGCGTCGGCTGCACAGGGTGTGGTGTCTGGGTTTTTTTTTTTTTGGGGGGTGGTGGGGGGTGGAGTCACGTAGCACTAGGTCGCCGCACGTCGGCTGCACGCACACACACAGGATGGGGTGGTTGGGGTTGAGGCTCTTTTTTGGGGGGGGGGGGTTAGTAAGGACCGAGCCAGGCTGGACGTGCGGCGCTCGTCGCCACGCGTCGGCTGATGGGGCAGGGACAGGCAGGCAGAACGTTTAAGTGGACATGGCAACAACTGGCCTGAACTGTAGAAGCAGCCCAACATCCCAAACAGAAGGCAAAAGGAGCAGCACAGGCCACAGGCACGCACACGCAAGGGCGCAGTGTTTGGGGTTGGGGTTCGTTGGGGTGCGTCATTTGGGGTTTGGAAGAGACCGAGCCAGGCTGGACGTGCGGCGCTCGTCGCCACGCGTCGGCTGCATGCACACACGTGGTGAAGTGTTGTGCTTTGGCCTGGGGTTTGTTGTTTGGGGCTGGCTCAGGGTTCAGGGACACTGGGGCTCAGGGTTCAAGGACCGAGCCAGGCTGGACGTGCGGCGCTCGTCGTCGCGCGTCGGCTGCACAGGGTGTGGTGTTTGGGTTTCTGTTGTTTTTTGGGGGGGAGTAGGGATACGCAGCACGACTGTAAAACCCATCATCGGCACTATGCCGCCGCGCGTCGGCTGCACGCACACACAACGGGTGTGATGGTTGGGGTTGGGGCTCTTTGGGGGGGGGGGGTAGTAGTAGGGACCGAGCGAGGCTGGACGTGCGGCGCTCGTCGCCGTGCGTTAGCTGCACCGTTTTTTTTTGGGGGGGGGGGGTAGAATTATGTAGCACGACTTTAAAATCCATCATCGGCACTATGTCGCCGCGCGTCGGCTGCATGCACACAAACAGGGTGTGGTGGTTGGGGTTGGGGCTCTTTTTGTTGTTGGGGGGGTCAGTAGTAGGGACCGAGCCAGGCTGGACGTACGGCGCTCGTCGCTGCGTGTCGGCTGCATGCACACACGCGGTGTAGCGTTGTGTTTTGGCTTGGGGTTCGTTGTTTGGGCCTGGCTAAGAGTTTAGGGACACTGGGGTCCAGGGTTCAGGGGCCGAGCCAGGCTGGACGTGCGGCGCTCGTCGCCGCGCGTCGGCTGCACAGGGTGGTGTGGTGTTTGAGGTTCTGGTTAGTTTTTTTGGGAGGGGGAGGGGGTAAGGAACACTAGGTTGTCACGCGTCAGCTGCGCGCGCACGCAGGGTTTGGTGTTGGTGTTGGTGTAAGTGCAAGTGTTCGTGTTAGTGTTGGTGTTATTAGTGTTAGTGTTAGTGCCGGTGTTGGTGTTAGTGATAGTGTTAGTGTTGGTGTTAGTGTGTGCTGTTCTTTGTTTGGGTGTAAGGGACCAAGCCAGACTGGACGTGCGCCGCTTGCCGGCGCTTGCGGCCGCAGACCGCCAGAGGAACGAGTGAGGTTGCGTGCGTGGGGGTGCCCCAGCTGCCCCCCCCCGCCCAGGCAGCTCTTGCGGCCTGCGCTTGAATCAACGGATCCCTCATCTGCGGATCAAGCTTGACCAACCAGACCCCCCCCCCCGGCCTCCCCCCGGATCAGAGAAGACCCCTGGCAAACTCCCCTACCAGCCCACACCTGAATCAGCTCCCAGTCATCGTCAAACGCCTCGAGCCACGCGCGCCCCCCGCCCGACTCGGGCACCTGCGGTGTGACGTGCGTGCGCGCGCGCGTTGTGACGCGCGTGCGTGTGCGTGTGTAACGTAGAGCTCAATGTACTTCACAACTAGGATAGTTTGCGCCTAGATAGTCCAACACAACTAGTAACCGTACGTAAGAGTACCAAATTGCTCAATGCACGTCACGGCTAGATAGTTCACGGCTGCACCTTTGATGGCAAATCTGCGAGTCTGTAGAGCAAGCCAGCGCAAATAGTGTGCGACGAACAGATCGCACGCCACACCCGGACCCGATTCGTCGCGGTTTGTTTACGCTGGCTTGCTCCACGGACTTGCTATTTGCGGGTCAAAGGCGCTGCTGCAAAGTACCTAGCCGTGAAGTTCATTGAGTACTACGGTACACACGTACACGCACGCGCGTCACATCGCACGCGCACGCACATCACACCGTAGCTGCCCGATTCCCAGGTGACCGAGTGAGCACTGCGGTATGCCTGCATGCCTGCATCGCACTCCAGCACCGCACCGCACCTCGAGGCACCCCGGCAGCGCCAGGACCGCGGTCTGCGGCAGCGCCATGCGCCGCGCGAGCGCGGCAAACGGCGCCGGCTTGTCGCCGAGCCCATGCAGCATCAGGAGGAGGTTCGAGGCCACGCCGTCGGGCGCGGGCACAAACGCCGCTGCTCGAAACACGGGGGGCAGCACCGAGGTGTCAAACGCCCCGCTGGGCGTGATGCCCTTGGGGTGGGCGCTCCCGCCGCCGCCGCCGCCGCTGCCGCCGCCGCCGCCAGTGGCGCGCGCAGCTGCAGCGCGGCCGGCCGCCAGCGGTGTTACCGGCTGCGGTGCTGCGGCGTTGTGCTCCGCGCGCCCCGTGCTGCTCGGAGCACCCACCGCCCGCGGCTGCGGCTGCGGCCGACCCCCAACAGCAGCGGTGGCGGCGGTGGCAACGGCGGCGTTGGCAGCGGCTGGGCTCGCCTGCGGCTGCGGCTGCGGCCTGCCCCCAGCAGCAGCGGGGGCGGCAGTGGGCGCAGTGACTGCGGCGGTGGCAGCGGCCAGGCTCGCCTGCGGCCGCCCCGCCCCAGCAGCAGCAGTAGCCGCGGCGTTGGAAGCGGCGGCGGCAGCAGCGGCGGCGGCGGCAACGGTGGCGGCCGCGAGCACCCGGCGCGCGTCGTCGCGGTGGCCGTGGCCGACGCGCGCGCGGGGCAGCGCCGGCTCCTCTGCGCCGCTCCCGCGCAGCAGGCGCGATAGCTCGGCGGCCGCCGACTCGTGGTGCCCGAGCCGCGACAGCGCCGCCGCCATGCACACGCTCGCGGGCGTGAAGTTTGTCTTGATCGCGAGCGACGCGCGCGCGTCAGTCGCGGCGCCCATCCAGTCGCGCTGCCGGTACCTGTGGCGGTGTGGTTGGTGTTTTTACAGTGTTTACATGTACGCGCCCGGAGGACCCCAGGGCGTGAGTTAGGACCCCAGGGCGTGAGTTAAGGCCTAGACTACACGTTTAGGGGAGCTCTACCAGTAGAGCCCGCAAGGCCACGCAGCGCGCTAGCCTACCAAGCGTGGTTAGTGTGTAGTGGGTGTGCACACGACGCGGGTGGGTGGGTGTGCACATGCGCGGGTGGGTGGGTGGGTGTGCACACAGACGCGTGTGTGTGTGCACCGACGCGGCGGGGGTGGGGGTTGGGGTGCATAGGTAGTCGCGCGGTGCGCGGTGCGGGCGAGCAGGCTGAGCCTGGGCGGGAGGTGGAACGCCGCACCTCGCCACGCCGCGGTAATGGTACACCAGGTGCAGGCTGGCAGGGTTGCGCGCAGCCTCCTTTGACGCCAGCACCGCATCTAGCAGCGCCTCCGCGGCCGCGCCGAGCTTCGCATCCTCGGCACTCGGTGTGCGCAGGCCGGTGGACTGGCCACTGGTGCTGGTGGCGCTGGTGGTGCTGCTCCCATCATGCGCCACCGCCGCCGCGTGTGCCGGCTGCTGCTGCGTCATCGTCTGCATGCGCGCATGCATGCATGCACCGCCCCTCTCTTTGCTGCTGCTCAGCCCAACCCTCCCCCCTCTCTCTCAGCTGCTCTGCACCGTCCTTATTCCCCCCCCCTGGCTTGCAGATGCCTCTCTGGAGTAGTAGACACAACACGCGCAGCCTAGTTGGACCTGCCTCACAGCTGCATCATGATGGCGAGAATCCTGGATGCCATATGTTTGCGCAGCAGTAGTGGAGTGCTAGTATGTGGTCGCGGAAGTAGTGGGAAGTAGTGGGCACCCGACGCAGAGTTGTGTGGAAATTGTGTGGTTCGATTTTCGATTCACACCGCACGCATGTCATGCGAATCCCCCCGACGCCACTGCACTTCGCGCACACCAGCAGCGCACTCACCCGCTGTTCTCCCGACCGCCGAGCGAGCAGCCGGCGTACCGGAGCGATCTTACGTTTTGAAGAGGAGCTTCCCCTTCTCCCTCCCCGCTCGAGGCCGTCGCAGCCATGGCTCAGCAGGCAGCTCAGCACCACACTGGCCTCTCTGCCGGGTCCATCCACTCGCTCATGTCGGGCCTGCCCACCTGTGGGCCCTACGTCTTTCAAGTGCTCAGTGAGTCCGGCGCGCGCGCAGGGACGCTCCAACCAGCCCCACAGCGTCCCAGCGGCGGGGTCAGGGAGCCCATGCACGCATGCGGCGCGGGATTATGGGCGCGTGCTGACCCTGCGCGCGTGTGTTGTGTGTGCTGCAGACATGAAAGCCGTGATGTCCAAGACCGACCCCAACGCCAAGAAGCGGTACCGCATCAACTGCAGCGACGGTCTGAACTACGTCACGATGATGCTGGCGCACGCCACCAACTCCAACGGCGACGACGACCATGAGATCTTCCCAGACTTCACCATCATCAAGGCCCTGGACTGCATTGTGAACGAGGTCGGCGGCCGCAGGTGGGTTGGTGTTGGGACAGCACGCCAAGCATGCACACGCCTGCATCCCTTGGATCGCATGCGCGTCCCATGCGATCGCATGCGTGTCGACAGCTGTCGCCGCATGCATGGGCCCCATGCACCCATGCATGCGCGCGCGCACACACCCAAACAGCAACATCCCCGCTACCCGCGATCGCCACCCCACCACTGCACGCACGCAGGGTTGTCATCATCCTGTCGATGGAGCGCATCGGGCACCACCCCACCTTGCTCGGCGCGCCGACGCTGTACACAGAGACGCCGGGCGCCAAGACCGGCCAAGACGAGCCCCCCGTGCCTGGCGGCGGACCTCCCAGGCCGCTCGGCCCTGCCAACGGCGGCCCCGGACCTGCCTACGGCGGCCCGCCCCCTCAGCAGGGCGGCGCCATGGGCGGCGGGCCCGCGTACGGCGGGGCACCTGCGGGCGGCCCCCAGCAGCAGTACGGCTCGAGCGCGCTCCCGCAGGGCGCAGGCGGCTACTCCAACCAGAACCAGCCGGCCGGCACGCCCCAGCAGGGCGGAGGCTACGGCGGCGGCGGCGGTGGCGGCTGCGGTGGCGGCTACGGAGGCGGCGGCGGTGGCGGCCCTCCCCCGGGCGCGATGGGCGGCGGCTATGGAGGCGGAGGCGTAGGCGGCGGAGGCGGGGGCGGCGCCTACGGCCGCCCTGGAGGAAGCGGCGGCTCGGCTGCCCCGCCGCCCCAGTACTGCGGCGGCGGCGGCGGCGCGACCGCGCGCAACGACGCGCCCCTGCGCATCGTGGGGATCAAGTCGCTCAACCCGTTCACCGGGCGCTGGACGATCAAGGTGTTTGTTTGTGTTGGGGGGGGCGTGTGTGTTGTCTGGGTGGGGGCTGGGTGTTGTGGGCAGGGACAGGGGGGATCGGGCGGTGTGTGTGGGGGGGTGAGGGGGGTGTAGGGAGACGCACTCCACGCTCGCACACACGCCCGCACCTTCCAAGTCTCTCTGCCCAGGTGCGCTGCACGAGTTGCTGGTCTGGCGTCGACTCACGCACACACACACACACACACACACACAGGCGAAGTGCACTAGCAAGGCCGAGCTCAGGCGCTGGTCTGGCGTCAAGGGCGACGGCAAGCTTTTCTCGTTCGACCTGCTGGACTCGGGCGGCGGCGAGATCCGCTGCACCGCGTTCAACGACCAGGTGGACAAGTTCTTTGACGTCGTACAGGTGGGTGTGGGTGGGCGTGTGTGTGTGTGTGTGGCTGCGGTTGTGTGCGTGTGTGTGGCTGCGTGTGTGTGCATGTGCGTGCGTGCGTGTGTATTTGCGCGCGTGTGTGTGTGTGTGAGAGTAAGTGCGTGTGAGAGAGAGAGAGAGAGAGAGCGGTCAATGACCAGGTGGACCAGTTCTTTGACGACGTGCAGGGTGGGTGTGGATTGGACCCTTCAGGTTCCAGGGTTGGGGTTTGGGGTAAACCCTTAAGGGGTTGGGTCTGTGGTTTGTTGAACGACCAGGTCGACAAGTTCTTCGACATCGTGCAGGGTGGGTGTGGGTGGGCGTGTGGACGATTTTACAGTCTGTCGGACGCCTTTGATGGCGCATTAGACC
>VFSX01000219.1:233905-243905 GCA_016618255.1 Chlamydomonas sp. UWO 241 | reverse complement strand
CCAGCCTCCCCGCGCACGCTGACCCCATGCTGGCAATCCAGGCTGGCAATCCCTCCTCACCCCCCCCCCCCCCATCCGTGAGCGCACACGCGCACGCGCACTCCCCCCTAGCCTCCCACGCCTCCTCCGACCCCTCCCAACCCCCCTCCCTCTCCCCCCTCGCCTCCCACGCCTCCTCCGATCCCTCCCACGCCTCCTTTGATCCCCCCACGCCCCCCCTGATCCCTCCCATGCCTCCCCTGATCCTTCCCACGTCTCCTCCGATACCCCTGATGAACCCTCACCTGACCCCCCCCCGATGCCTCATCTGACCCCTCCCCCGCCCCTTCCAAACCCCCCTTTCCCGTCTACCGAGCCCCTATCCCAGGCCCGCCTGCCTTCGTCCGTCGCGCATCGAGTTCATCGGTCCAAGGAGCTGATTCGACGTCCTCATGGCCTGCCCAACGAAAACTCAGTCTAGTAGGCCGCGGCCGAACGGATCTAGTAGTTGCGGCGACGTCTACATTGCACGACGGACAACCCCGACTATCGCCCATGGAATTAATCGGCCCATGGGGAGATGATACGCTGCGATTGAAGTTGAATTTGGTTGGCCAGAGTGGCAACCCAAGTTGTAGTTGGTTGGCCAGAGTGGCAACCCTAGTTGAAGTTGGTTGGCCAGAGTGGCAGCCCCCCCCAGACCCCCCCAAACCAAGGATACTATCCACTCGATTCAGGCGCTGGTCGGTCACCCGCTATTCGAAAGACATCCCAGTGCAGGGGTCAGACTTCGTAACAATTGCCGGGGTGTATTGCTGTTAGTAGTACAGGCATTGCCGGTGCATGCGGACGGCCTCATGTAACGCTTGGTTGGTTGGTTGGTTGGTTGTGTGCGGTGGCAAGCGCACGACGGTCATGGCGATCAAGGTGTGTGGAAACGGGGTGGTGTGTGTGTGTGTGTGCGTGTGTGTGTGTGCGTGTGTGTGTGTGCGTGCATCACCCTCATAATGCTGAACCCCTGAATCCCAACCCCTGAACCCGAACACACCATACTGGTGTCACACAGACTGTAATATCCATCATCATCAGGATACTCCTTGCACACCATCCTAACCACACACCATCGTAACAACACACCATCCTTACACCATGCCCCACCCTCGAACCCCTGAACCCCAACAGGCCGAGGGCCTGGGCCACGGGGAGAAGCCCCGGACCCCCGCATCAAACCTCTGCATGGATCGCCATCCTCATATCAGAGGCCTGAATGCTGAACTCCTGAACCCTGAACCCTAACCCCTGAACCCTACAGGCCGAGGTCTTGGGTCAGATTCCTGAATGCTGAACCCCTGAACCCTGAACCCTAACCCCTGAACCGTAACCCCTGAACCCTCGACAGGCCGAGGACCTGGGCCACGGGGAGAAGCCCGACTGGATCACGGTGCCCGGCAGCATCATATTCATCCGCCAGGTTGGTTCATTCGGGGGGGGGGGCGTTGTGAGACATACATCAAGTCTGATTGTGTGTGTGTGTGTGTGTGTCCTGATGTGCATGGGTGGGCGTGCTGACTGGATCACGGTGCCCGGCGGCATCGTATTCATCCGCCAGGTTGGTCAATCGGAGGGTGGGTGGGGGTGAGGAGGTGGGTGGGTAGGAGGGGGAGGGGGAGCTGTGTTCATTCGAGGGTCCATTGTGAGCCGTGTACGCTTCCTTCTGGGGTGGGGGCAGTGCTTCTTCAATTGATTTCAATTCATTAATTCTTACAGCCAAAATCGGCCAAAATCAGCCAAAAACGACAAAAAGCCCGGCAAGTATCGGCCAAAATCGGGCGGATAACCCTCAAAACTCAATTAATTATTTCCGCCCAGAAACCGCCGTAGGCGGTTAACCGCTTAATCGAAGAAGCACTGGGTGGGGGGCTCAGGTGTGCTCCAATGACACCTCCCCCACTGGTCTGTCGCTGTGCCCCCCCCCCCCCCCGGGAGCGACAACAACACACACACACACACACATACACACACAACGCCATCAAGGCGTCCAATAGACTGTAAGATTGACCAGACACACACACACACACACACGCTGGCCTCGTGTGTCGTGTACCCCTCATGCCCACCCACACCGACCCTGCTCACACACATACTTCCTCACACACGCACGCACACGTGCGGCGGCACTCACCTGCACACACACAATACACTGACAAACACACACACTGACACACACTCACACACACATGCGGGCGCACACGTGCACACACACACTCTCACTCTCTCTCTCACACACACACACACACACACACACACACAGGACCCCAAGCAGGGCTCGTCTGTCGTCTACCCCTCGTGCCCCGGCGAGTTCAACTCACGCTCGTGCTCAAAGAAGCTGACCGAGGGTGGCGGGCAGTGGTACTGCGAGCGCTGCGCCAAGGTGGGTGCGTCAGAGCCGTGCCACAGCTGCGTGTGTGTGTGTGTGTGTGTGCGTGTGTGTGTGTGCTCAAAGAAGCTGACCGAAGGTGGCGGGCAGTGGTACTGCGAGCGCTGCGCCAAGGCAAGCGCGTCAGAGCCGTGTCACAGCTGTGTGTGTGTGTGTGTGTGTGTGTGTGTGTGTGTGTGTGTGTGTTTGTGTGTTCAATAAAGCTGACCGATGGTGGTGAGCAGTGGTACTGCGAGCGCTGCACAAAGGTGGGTGCGTCAGAGCCGTGTCACAGCTGCGTGCGTGTGTGTGTGTGTGTGTGTGTGTTTGTGTCGGAGCTGTCGAACAAGCTGACCGAGGGTGGCGGGCAGTGGTACTGCGAGGGCTGCGCCAAGGTGGGGCATGGATGGGGTGGGAGTGGGTGTGAGTGGGTGGGTCGTGGATGGGGTGGGTGTGGCGGCAGGGGGGAAAGGGGTGGGTGTGGTGTGTCTGTCTGTCTGTCTGTCTGTGTGTGTGTGCTCAAAGAAGCTGACCGAGGGTGGCGGGCAGTGGTACTGCGAGCGCTGCGCCAAGGTGGGTGCGTCAGAGCCGTGCCACAGCTGTGTGTGTGCGTGTGTGTGCGTGTGTGTGTGTCGACTGTATGCCGAGTGTGTGCCTCTTCACACTCCCTGACCCCCCCCCCCCTCCTTCCCTCCCCCCCCCCCCCCCCCCTCCCTTGCTCCAGCAGTACCACATGAGCCCGAGCCCTAAAACCCTAAAACCCTGCAACTCTTAAACCCTGAACCGTAAACTCTCCCTCCCTCCAGCCCCCAGCCTCGCTCCCGCAATACTACAGCAAGCCCAAGCCCTAAACCCTAAAACTATAAAACCCCGAACCCCAAACCCTAAACTCTCCTTCCCTCCCCACTCCCCCCTTCCTGTCGCCTGCAGTACTGCAGCGAGCCCGAGCCCTAAACCCTAAACCCTAAACCCTATAAAACCCTGAACCCTGAACCCCAAACTCTACCTGTCCCCAGACCACAGCCTCGCTCCCGCAGTACTACAGCGAGCCCGAGCCCTGAACTCTAAACTGTAAAACCCCGAACCCCAAGCCCTAAACTCTCCTCCCCCCCTCCCTCGCTCCTGCAGTACTACAGCGAGCCCGTGTGGCGCTACCTGGTGTCTCTCCAGGTGCGTGTACGTGGGTGCGTGCGTGCGCGTCCGTCTGCCTGTCAGGCTGGTTGGCCTGCCTGCCTGCCTGCCTGCCTGCCTGCCTGTCCATCGCACGCGCTCGCTACGCCCCCTGCCGATGCGTGTTTGTGCCCCTGCCTGCCTGCCTGCCTATACATGTCAACATGCGCTCGCCACGCCCCCCCGCCGATGCGTGTGTGTGCCCCGGCCTGCCTGCCTGCCTGCCTGCCTGCCTGTCCATCGCACGCGCTCGCTACGCCCCCCGCCGATGCGTGTTTGTGCCCCTGCCTGCCTGCCTGCCTGCCTGCCTGCCTGCCTATACATGTCAACATGCGCTCGCCACGCCCCCCCGCCGATGCGTGTGTGTGCCCCGGCCTGCCTGCCTGCCTGCCTGCCTATACATGGCAACATGCGCTCGCCACGCCCCCGCCGATGCAGGTGTGTGCCACGGCCTGCCTGCCTGCCTGCCCCGTCCCCGCCCCTGCCTGCTTGCGTGCATGCGTGCGTGCGTGCGTGCCTGCCTATATATGTCAACATGCGCTCGCCACGCCCCCGCCGATGCAGGTGTCAGACCACACCCCCATGCCTGGCGTAGCTGTGTCTTTATGTGTGCTTCTGCGTGCCTGTCTCATGCCCCCCCCCTCGCGCTCTGCCTGCCTTTCTCGCGCTCTGCCTGCCTGCCTCTGCCTGCCTGTCTCATGCCCCCTCACCCCCCCCCCCGCGCCCTAAACCCTAAACCCTAAACCCGCGCGTGTGCAGTTGTCGGACCACACCGCCATGACGTGGCTCACGTGCTTTGGCGAGTCTGGGGAGATCATGTTTGACGGCATGAGGGCGCCAGACCTCAAGGTCAGTTTCCGTCTCAGAATTTCAGTAGTGTTCGTTTGATTACAGCCACGCGTGACCACCTAGCGGTTCAATAGAAAACCACCATAACAGTCGGGGGCCTGCGGCGTAGCGGGGAGCAGCCGGGAGCAGTCGTGGGCAGAGGCAGTGGGTGGGTGGGCGGGTGGTGGTGGGCAGCAGGGGCAGTCGTGGGCAGAGGCAGTGGGTGGGTGGGCGGTGGTGGTGGTGGTGGTGTGGGGGTAGTGAGCAGAGGTAGTGAGTGGGTGGGGGGGTGGGGGTGGGGGGAGTGGAGGCGCAAAGGGCCACGATGCAGCGCCTGTGCTGCTGCTGCTGATGGATGTAACAGTCAGGAACACTTCTCCTGGGGCGTATAGGACCGTGCTCGGCGCCTTACCGTAGTCTCGCTTAGCCTTAAGGTCCACTTTTTTTGGAATTTTAGGCCTTTCCGGGGCGTTTTGCGACTTAATTTCGTCTTTGCGCTACCTTCGCGGCGGATTTTTGCGGGGCCTGTAGAGCGATGATCCGGGTTCGAATCCCGCCAGGGCATCTTTTTTCTTTGCGGGGCGTTTACGGACTAAATTAGGCGGGAAGGCTAAGCGAGACTACGGTTGTGAGATGGCTGGCTGTTGGTGGTAGGGACCCCCCCACTCTGTGCTAGATATAGCGTGCAGCCTGTGGCGCAGCAGTGCGTAGACGGGAGCGACGGGCTGGGGCGCTGCGGGTCTTGTCACACACTAGGGTGTAGCCACTTGACCCCCTATCCCCTGGAAGCATTTAGGACCTATTTTGGAGGCGTCGCACAATAGCTCTTCTTTTTGCTCTGGGACTACACGTTGGCAGGCAGCCGGCTGGTGGCTACCGCCCCTCACAAGTAATTGTTAGGCCCAGACCTGGACTTGGGTCTAGGCGGTGGTACTAGGACTAGAAGGTAGTCTTCGCTGGAAAGCCGATGTAGCTGTAACTGTAGAGTTTAGGGGGCAGGGCGAAGTGTAGGGTGTAGAAGGACTGGGGCATCCAGGGAGATCATGTCTGACAAGGAAGTGCCAGACCTCAAGGTCAATATCAGTGTGTGTGTGGGGGGGGGGGACTACAGGGGCACTGCTAGTTTTGTCACGCTAGGGTGAAGGGGTGGGCAGGGCAAGAGGGGGGGGGGCGAGTCTGGGGGGGATCATGTCTGACGGCATGGAAGGCGCCAGACCTCAAGGTCGGTATTCAGTGTGTGTGGGGGGGCGGGGGGGGGGGGGGGCACTACTACAGGGGCACTTCAGGGCCAGTGATAGTTTGGTCACACAAGGGGGCAGGGCAAGAAGGGGGGGGGGTAATGCGGGGGGGTCATTTTTGACGCCAGACCTCACGGTCGGTATCAGTTGACGACTTGGTCGATTTTACAGTCTTGTTGGACGCCTTTAATGGTGTATTAGACTTGTGCTTGCGCACTCAATCCCTGAGGCAGACAGATACTATCATCCGCACTAGTCCACTCAGTGGATACACATTGACTGTGTCCATCCCACTAGCTCTATTACATCTGGTCGCGCCATGCGTCTCAGTTCGGGCAGCCAGCCTGGCCACCCTCCTCCTCCTCCTCCGTTCATCATGTGGCGCACGCCCGACATGCCGCCAGCCTCCATGCATGGCGCTTGCATGGCGCTTGCATGGCGCTTGAGCCACGTTGGCCGGCACTGCGGGGGCTGGGACCGGCTGCCTGCCCCACACCCGCCCACACATACGACCTCGCACGTGGCCCCCTCACCTCACCTGCCCCTCACACTCGCCCACACTTGCCCCACACAACAACCTAAGCGCTCAAGTACGGCAACCAGAAAGAGCTTGACGAGCCCGGCCCCACCCGCCCATGCATACTCGCGCCCACACTTCCTCGCGACCGCCTCACATTTCTTCGTGACTGAGCGCGTCCCCACACTTGCGCCACACCCGCCCCTCACACTTTGCCCCACACAACGCTAGGCGCTCGAGTACGACAACCAGAGGGAGTTTGACAAGCGCGTTGGCGACGCCAACTTCAACCGCATGGTGTTCAGGCTCAAGGTGCGCTGCGTGTGTTGTGATGTGCGTTGTGTGTGTTGTATGTGTTGTGTGTGCTGTGATGTGCGTTGTGTGTGTTGTGTGCGTTGTGTGTGTTGTGATGTGCATTGTGTGTTTTGTGTGTGTTGTGTGTGATGTGCGTTGTGTGTTTTGTGTTGTGTTTGTGGGCTCAAGGTCTGGGGTCATGTTGGGGTTTGGGTTTCTTAGTGAGGGCTTGTATGTGCTGCTGTTGTTAGATTTTACAGTCGTGTGTGACGCACCCACAGGCAGCGTATTCGACCTTGCTCGGCGTGTGTTCTGTGCTGTGCTCAGGGCTCGGTTTTCCCAAAGGGGCTCGTACGTTGCGGCGCGTGCTGTGCTGTGTTTACGGCTTGGGTGTCTTTTAGGGGGCTCGCATGTTGCGGCTTGACAGGCTTGTTGGCGGCGCCAACCGCAAATGGTTTTACAAGGTTTACACGTATGCGCCCGGAGGGCCCTGGGGCGTGATTCAAGGCCTAGACTACACGTCTAGGGGAGCTCTATTAAGAGAGCCCGCAAGGCCAACCGCAAATGCATGGTGTTGAGGCCCCAGGTGCGTTGCGTGTTGTGTGGGCCTGCGGTCAGGCTGGGGTTTGGGGTTTGGGTCTCTTAGCGAGCGCTTGTGTGTGCGCGCGTGTCTGTGTGCGTGCGCGTGTACAATGTCCCATGTCCCGTTTCAGACTACGCCCCAACCACGCCCCCCGCGCCCCCACCCCGCCCAGTACCGCCTGCGCTACAGGAAGTTAGGGCTCCTCTCTAAAGGGGACGCGGTGGCAGGGCACGGAGGCGCTGCTCTGGGCACGTTTTGGTTAGCATCGAAGTTATGCCAGGGACCATGTATGACGCCAGCCTCAACCGCATGGTCTTCAGCCGGTCGTCAGGCTCAAGGTGCAGCCGGCTGCGGCGTGGTGGATTTTACAGTCCGTCGGGCGCCGTTGATTGGCGCATTAGACCCGGCTGCGGTGTGTGCGTGCGCGCGTGCCGGGGGGGAGGGGGGGGCAGGGAAGGGAGATGGAGGGACCGAGCACCCAAGTCGCATGGTCTTCTGGCTCAAGGTGCGCTGTGTCATGTGCTCGTGTGCTTAGGGTCAGGGGTCAGGTTGGGGTTCAGTGATTTATTTTATTTTATATATTTTTTTACAGTTTTCTTTTATTAATTATTCCACAGCCGGATTTTGCTTTACCGCGTTGACCGTTGACCTCCCGTTGACCGTTCGCCCTCATACATAGTTCATTTGAAAGCTGTTGACGTGCTCTGTCTGCGGGGGATGTTAGACTAACAACCCACTGGATGGGTTGAGCTGTGTGCAAGGTGAAAGTACAGCTGGCGTACAGCCAAATGGCTGTGTAGAGCCGAAAAGAAAAGCACTGCTGGGGTTTGGTTTCCTTAGCGAACACTTGTGTGTGCGCGCGTGTCTGTGTGCGTGTGAGTGTGTGCCCACATAATTACTATTTACCTTATAAAATGAATCTAGATTTAAAAATAATTAAACTAACCATTGGGCCGGCTCTTTATACGCTAAACGAGCAGATCCCACTTAGAAATTTTAAATCTCAAGTTCAAAATAAGAATGATTTATAATATTTTGTTACTAGTTTTCAACAACTGATAACCCTTGACCCTTGATGGTTCCAAACACACACACACACACACACGCGCACACAGGTGGCCGAGGACACGTACCAGGACGAGCGCCGCTGTCAAGGTCTCGGTGGTCAGGACGGATCCACACACACATGCACACACACACACGCACACAGGTGGCCGAGGACATCTACCAGGACGAGCGTCGCTGTCAAGGTCTCGGTGGTCAAGATGGATCCACACGCACACACGCACTCACGCACACACGCACACACACACACACGCACACAGGTGGCCGAGGACACGTACCAGGACGAGGCCCGCGTCAAGGTCTCGGTGTTCAAGATGGAGCCGATGGACTACGTGAAGGAGTGCAAGCTCACGCTCGAGGACATTGGCAAGCTCGAGGCAGGAGTGCCGATCCTGCAGGTGCGTCGGGGGTTGCTGGATGTGCGGTTGTAGTTGAGAGGTATGAGGTCGGTGGCGGTGGATGCATGTGAGGGCCGATGGACTACGTGAAGGAGTACAAGCTCGCGAGCGTGCTCGAGGACATCGGCAAGCTCGAGGCGGGGGTGCCAATATTGCAGGTGCGTGTATGTGTGGGGGGGTTGTCAAAGCTACAGCCTGCCGGGCGCCTGTGTTGGCGTGTGAGACGCCCGAGGGCATTCCCACAGGCTCGAGGTGGGGGTGCCGATCCTGCAGGTGCGTGGGGTCGAGTTTACAGACTTGTTGGACGCCTTTGGTGGCGTATTGGCTTGCAGGCCAAGGCCGACGCGCCGGCTTCGGGCTCACTGAGCAGTCGTAGGCTTGGCTGCTCTCACAGTCGACACACCCACCAGTTCCTGAACGCCAAACGACCGGCGCGCGCGTCGAGACGTGGCAGACTGGTTTCTCATTGACACTGGACCCCCTGGCCACTCTCTTTCGCAGGCCAAGGCCGGCGCCCCGGCTGCGGGCACGGGCGCTGCTGTGTGCAGTCGCGTGCGATGATATGCTCTCACAATTGACCAGCCAACGACCGACTGGCCGCGACTGATTTCTCATTGACGTCGACCCCTTGGCCACTCTCTCGCTTGCAGGCCAAGGCCAACGCCCTGGCCCCGTGGCCTGCCGGCTCACTGAGCAGTCGTAGGCTTGACTGCTCTCACAGTTCACCCATCAATTCCTGCACGCCAAACGACCGGCGCGCGCGTCGACAAGTCGCACTGGTTTCTCGTTGGCATTGACTCCCTGGCCACTTTCGTTCGCAGGCCAAGGCCGGCGCCCCGGCTGCGGGCACGGGTGCTGCTGTGTGCAGTCGTAGGCTGGCTCCTCGCACAACTCACCAATTAGTGTAGGCCGAACAACCGAAACGCGCGTCAATGACGTGTCGCAGACTGGTTTCTCATTGACACTTGACTCCCTGGCCACCATCTCTTTCGCAGGCCAGGGCCGACGCCCCGGCTGCGGGCGCGGGCGCCAACCCGTACGCGGCGCCCGCCCAGGGAGGCTACCAGCAGCGTGGTCCGACGCAGCAGCAGCAGCAGCAGCGCGGGGGGACGCAGCAGCAGGTAGGCGACACCCAAGCACAGCCAACCAACCAACCAAGCGTTCCATGAGGCCGTCCGCATGCACCGGCAATGCCTGTCCTACTAGACCCCCCGGCAATTGTTACGAGGTCTGACCCGTGCACAGGGATGTCTTTCGAACAGCGGGTGACCGTCCAGCGCCTGAATCGAGTGGACAGTATCCTTGGTTGGACACACACACACATATCAGAGCCATCAGGCATGGCCGTTGGGAAAGAAGGGCGCGCTGCCGCGCCAACGCAAGCCACCCATGTTCCCGCACCCCTCCAACCGCCACGCTCCACCACTCCTTTGTTGTACCCCACCTTCTGTAAGCCCCACTTGATCTTGCTGCTGCAGACCCCTTGATCTTGCGCGGGGGGGGGGGGGGGGG
>VFSX01000219.1:202500-230821 GCA_016618255.1 Chlamydomonas sp. UWO 241 | reverse complement strand
CCAAGGTACCGCCCATAAGCCCAAGGTACCGCCCATAAGCCCAAGGTACCGCCCATAAGCCCAAGGTACCGCCCATAAGCCCAAGGTACCGCCCATAAGCCCAAGGTACCGCCCATAAGCCCAAGGTACCGCCCATAAGCCCAAGGTACCGCCCATAAGCCCAAGGTACCGCCCATAAGCCCAAGGTACCGCCCATAAGCCCAAGGTAGCGCCCATAAGCCCAAGGTACCGCCCATAAGCCCAAGGTACCGCCCATAAGCCCAAGGTACCGCCCATAAGCCCAAGGTACCGCCCATAAGCCCAAGGTACCGCCCATAAGCCCAAGATACCGCCCATAAGCCCAAGGTACCGCCCATAAGCCCAAGGTACCGCCCATAAGCCCAAGGTACCGCCCATAAGCCCAACGTACCGCCCATAAGCCCAAGGTACCGCCCATAAGCCCAAGGTACCGCCCATAAGCCCAAGGTACCGCCCAATAAGCCAACGGTACCGCCCCAATAAGCCCAAGGTAGCCGCCCATAAGCCCAAGTACCGCCATAAGCCCAAGGTACCGCCCATAAGGCCCAATGTACCGCCCATAAGCCCAAGACCTGCCCATAAGCCAAGTACCGCCCATAAGCCCAAGGTACCGCCCATAAGCCCAAGGTACCGCCCATAAGCCCAAGGTACCGCCCATAAGCCCAAGGTACCGCCCATAAGCCCAAGGTACCGCCCATAAGCCCAAGGTACCGCCCATAAGCCCAAGGTACCGCCCATAAGCCCAAGGTACCGCCCATAAGCCCAAGGTACCGCCCAGAAGCCCAAGGTACCGCCCATAAGCCCAAGGTACCGCCCATAAGCCCAAGGTACCGCCCATAAGCCCAAGGTACCGCCCATAAGCCCAAGGTACCGCCCATAAGCCCAAGGTAGCGCCCATAAGCCCAAGGTACCGCCCATAAGCCCAAGGTACCGCCCATAAGCCCAAGGTACCGCCCATAAGCCCAAGGTACCGCCCATAAGCCCAAGGTACCGCCCATGAGCCCAAGGTACCGCCCATGAGCCCAAGGTACCGCCCATAAGCCCAAGGTACCGCCCATAAGCCCAAGGTACCGCCCATAAGCCCAAGGTACCGCCCATAAGCCCAAGGTACCGCCCATAAGCCCAAGGTACCGCCCATAAGCCCAAGGTACCGCCCATAAGCCCAAGGTACCGCCCATAAGCCCAAGGTACCGCCCATAAGCCCAAGGTACCGCCCAAGGTACCGCCCATAAGCCCAAGGTACCGCCCATAAGCCCAAGGTACCGCCCATAAGCCCAAGGTACCGCCCATAAGCCCAAGGTACCGCCCATAAGCCCAAGGTACCGCCCATAAGCCCAAGGTACCGCCCATAAGCCCAAGGTACCGCCCATAAGCCCAAGGTACCGCCCATAAGCCCAAGGTACCGCCCATGAGCCCAAGGTACCGCCCATAAGCCCAAGGTACCGCCCATAAGCCCAAGGTACCGCCCATAAGCCCAAGGTACCGCCCATAAGCCCAAGGTACCGCCCATAAGCCCAAGGTAGAGCCTTATAATACAGCGTGAGGGTCACAGGCACGCAGTTAGCCCCTGGGGCTTTGTGAGCCGCACTTGCTATCCTTTCCATTCAGTGAGGGGCGCACATCGTGCGACTTGTGTGGCATTGGAGCTCTGCACTGCTCGCGAGGTCACGTGCACACACCCCACCACCCCACCCGCCCACCTACAGCAAGATCGAGGGTTCTGCAGCAGCATGATCAAGTGGCACACCGCTGACCACCCCCCACCCCCACCCCACACCCTGACCCCACACTCCTGGCCCCACACCTCAAACACCCCACCCCCCACACCCCTGACCACCCACCCCCCCTTCCCTTCCCACCCCGCCCCTGATCGCGTCAACAGGCGCGCGGCACGCAGCAGCCGTACAACGGGGGTGGCCCGCCCGCGGGCGGCTGGGGCGGCGGCGGCGGCGGGCAGCAGCAGCAGGGCGGGTGGAACGGTGGCGGCGGCGCGCCGCAGCAGCAGCAGGGGGCCTACACGTCGCCCCAGCAGCAGGGCGGTGGGGGGCAGCAGGGCTACGGCGGAGGCGGCGGCGGCGGCGGGTGGGGCGGGCAGCAGCAGCAGCAGGTCGGCTACAACAACGGGCCCCCGCAGCAGCAGGGCGGCTACAACAGCGGGCCCCCGCCCCAGCAGGGCGGCGGCGGCGGAGGCTACGGCGGCGGGCAGCAGCAGCAGCAGGGCGGGTGGAACGGCGGCCAGCAGCAGGGCGGCGGTGGCGGCGGCGGGTACGGTGGCGGCGGCGCGCCCCCCGGTGGCGGCTATAACGCGGCGCCGCCGGCGCAGCAAGGCGGCGGGTACGGCGGCGCCCCGCCCCAGGGGCAGGCGCCCCAGGGGCAGGCGCCGCCTGCGGCGCAGCCCTTTTGGTGAGGACCTGGCGCCTTGCCTAGCCTTGCGCAGGCAGTCAATTACAGCGGTCCCTCTTGTTTCGCGGCTACGCAGGGGCCCCAGTTGCAGGTGCCACCGCAAGCGCCCAAGGGGCAGGTGCCGGCGGCGGCGCAGCCTTTCTGATGGGGAGCTGGCGCCTGCTTTGCCGCCGGCGGGCGGCTACAGCGTTCCCTTTTATTTTGCGGCGACGGCGGTCCCCGGCCCCAAGGGCAGGCGCAGGCGCAGGCGCAGGCTTTCTGGTGAGGAGCTGGCGCCTGCCTTGCCGCCGGCTGGTGGCTACAGCGGTCTTATTTTTCTGCGGCTACGTCGGTCCCCAGCCCCAGGGGCAGGCGCCGGCGGCGCAGACTTTCTCTGGTGAGGAGCTGGCGCCTTGCCTTGCGCAGGCGGTCGGTTACAGCGGTCCCTCTTATTTCGCGGCTACACAGGGGCCCCTGGGGCAGGCGGCCCCTGGGGCTGGCGGCCCCAGGGGCAGGCGGCGGCGGGCGCGGCCCCTCTGGTGAGAGCTGGCGCTGCCGCCTTGCGCCGGCGGTTTTGTCCCCGGCCCCAGGGGCCACACGCGCCGCCGCGCGCGGGGCGCGGACCCTTCTGGTGTGCTCTGCCATCAGCTGCGTCGACCGAAAACAGCACCTGCACCTCAGCTGTGCTGCTCCTCAGCAGCTCCAGCCCGATATGCCGTTCGCGACAGCTCGTGCCCGCGGCGGCGCCGCTCTCACAGCTCCTCCTACCGCCACTCGCGCCACAGTTAGTGCTGTGTACGGCCACAGCCATGCGGTTGTATAACATATTGAAGTTAGCACCCAGAGGTTGAAGGGAGGGCATGCAACAACCTCCCGGGAGGAGGGATCTGGGAGGAACGGCGAAAGAGCGGGCGAGCTGTGACTGTCAGTAACAGCCAGCCGCACGATTGCGTCCATGAAATAGTTCAGAGCGCGCGTTGTTTAGTCCTGTGGTGCGAGGGTTTTGTTCAATGTAGCGTCTACCACTGCGTTTGGCTCCAACTGTGTGTCCACTGCCTGTACTGCTTCCAACTGTGTGTCTACTTACTCCAGCTCAGTGGTCACGTGTGCATACGCACAGCGCACACGACTGCCGCTCACAGCTCCCAGTTCCGGGACCGCCGCTGATTGCGCCCACCGCCTGCGCCCCGTGCCGCCCGCTCCTCCTCCCACCAGCGCACGTTGGTGCGCTGCTGCCCCTGCGGCTGCCTGCCCCACGCCGCCGCCTCCCCCGACCCGCCGCGCCCCGCCGTCGCGCCCCCTGCCGACACGCCGTCGCTCTGTGCCGTGTCACCGTGCATGTGGCTGCCCACCACGTCTGCCAGCGCCCGCGACAGCGCGCGCAGCTCCCCCTCCAGGTGACCGATGCGCTCCGCCTGCGTCGCCGAACAACCACCCAACCCCTCGCCGCCATCCCCGCCGCTGCCCCAGCGCGCGCCGTCCTGAACCACTGCATGTGGAGCGCCGACCTCGCCAGCGTCCCCACTCCAGCCGGCCTGCTGTGCCCAAACGTCTCCGCCAGTAGTGCCAGCGCCAGTGCCGCCGAGCACGCCGCCCGCCGCGGTCTGGCGCAGTGTGGTGGTGTGCGCATGCGTGTGTGGTGTGTGTGTGTGTGTGTGTGTGGGGGGGGGGGGGGGGGGCGTATGCGCTTGTGGGTTTGTTCTGACTGGCTGGTTGGCTGGCACAAACACATACACACGCACACCTTTTCCGCCGCCACCGCCGCGCGCGCGCGCCGCGCGTCTGCCTGCGCTGCCTGCAGCCGCTCGAGCAGGCCCCCCTGCATGCATGCGTGCGTGTGTGCGTGTGCATGTGTGTGCGTGTGTGTGCGTTCACGTGTGTTTGTGTGTGTGCACGTTGCACTCGCCCTGCACCGCTTCTGCGTTTGTTGGAGTCGAGGCGTGAATGCGGGCTCGGGCCCGCACTCGCCGCCCCAACAGCCCCTCCCCCCCGCCTGTGCACACGCGGCGGACAGGTTGGCTAATCGTCCGACGGCTGAGTTGCATGCACCGCATTCAGGGTCGAGGGTTCGGGGGGCCAGCACTCGCCCGCGTCGCCGCCGCCCCGCCCGCCGCGCCGCCCACTCCCACACCCGAGCCAGCAGCAGCAGCAGCAGCAGCGCCAGCGCCAGCAGCAGCAGCAGCAGTGCCAGCAGCAGCAGCAGCAGCAGCAGCAGCAGCTCCAGCAGCAGTCGCCAGCGGCACGACGAGCGGCGTCGCCAGCTCCGGCCGACCGTAGCCCTGGTGCGGCTGCCCCTGGTGCTGCTGCCCCTGCCGCCCCTGCTGCTGCTGCTGTGTGGCGGTGGCTGTGATGCTCGGGTGCACCGCGCCGGAGGCAGCAGCTGCCGTGGCAGCCTCCGTCTCCAGCAGTCGCTTGCGGTCGCCGCCCACGGGCTGCGTGTGTGCACGTGTGCGTTTGTGTGTGTGTGCGTGTGATGCTCGGGCGCACCCCACCGGAGGCACCCTCCGTCTCCAGCAGTTGCTTGCGGTCGCCGCCAGTGGGCCGGCAGCCGTGTGTGCACGCGTGTGTGCATGCATGTGTGCGTGTGCGTGCTCCCCAAGCAGCCCCCCCCCCACACACCTTCTGCTCCTCCCACACCGGCAATGGCGGCAGCGGCGGGGACGGCGGGTGGGGCGGCCGCGGCGGAGAAGGCGGGTGCAGCGCTGCGTCGAGCGCACTGAATTTCTTAATCTGTGTGTGCGTGGTGGTGGGGGCGGGAGGGGGGCGTGTGGTGTTTGTGTTTGTGTATGTGTGTGTGTGTGTGTGTGTGTGCAGCGCTGCGTCGAGCGTGCTGAATTTCTTGGTCTGTGTGTGTGTGGTGTGTGTGCGTGTGTGTGTGTGTATGTGCAGCGCTGCATCGAGCACACTGAATTTCTTGATGTGTGTGTGTGTGCGGTGTGTGTGTGTGTGTGTGTGTGCAGAGCTGCATTGAGTGCACGCAATTGCTTGATCTATGTGAGTGTGTGTGTGTGGGGCATGTGTGTGTGTGTGTGTGTGCAGCGCTGATTTGAGTGTTCTGGACTTCTTGACCTGAGCTTGTGTGTGTGTGTGTGTGGGGGGGAGTGTTTGTGTGTGTGCCCGTGCGGATGGGAGCTGTAACAAAACTCTTTCTCACTCAATGTTGTGTGCGTGTGCAACGCTGCATAGAGCGCACTGGGCTCTTTTAACCGTGTGTGTGTGTGTGTCTGTGTTGTGCCCTTTCTACACGTGGGAATGCCATGTCAGGGCGCACAGTTTGTGTGCATGCAGCTGTGTGTGCTGCAGCGCTGCATCGAGCGAGCCGACCTTTTTGACCTGTGTGCGTCTGGGGGGCAGGTGTGGGGCGGGTGTGTGGTGTGCGTGTGTGTGTGTGTGTGTGTGCCCTCATCACACGCGGGATGGCAATCGTAGTGTGCACAGTTTGTGCGGGTGTGGCGCTACCTTGAGCGATCCGAGGCTCCGCAACCACAGGTACAATACACGCCAACATAAGCGTCCGACGGACCAGTATAATCGACCACACGCACGCACGCACGCGCGTGTGGTGCGGCTCGATGCACGGCTCAACACACACACACATGCACACGCACGCACACATAGTCGGGGTTCACATGCGCACCGCGTGGGACAAATGCGGGGGTGCGGTGTGAGTGGGTCCTGACAGCGCACGCCCTTGCAGGGGCGCGTGCGGCAAGGTCGCCGGCAGGTGCTGGTGCCACACACACAAACACACATACATTGACAAAAGGAACGCTAGGGATAACAGGCTAGTACGCGCTAAGAGTTCACATCGACGCGCGTGTTCGGCACCTTGGGATCATCGCGTGTTCGGCACCTTGGGATCATTGCGTCCTAAGGCTGCACAAGGTCTTAAGGGTTAGGCTGTCCGTCTATTCCATTCCAGATCGTTGCAAAGATAACGGCGACATCGTTCCAGAGGTCTGCATAAGGGCGTCTGTCAATAGCGGGTGACCACTCGTCGCTTCACACACACACGCACACACACGCACACATGCCCCCTCCCCACCCCCACACAACCGTACACGCACGCGCACCTTGGACCAGTCCATGTTACCGCAGTCATCGTCGTCTCCGTCGATCAGCCCGTCACAGTCGTCGTCCAGGCCATCAGTGCAGTCGACCTAGAGAGGGGGAGAGAGAGAGGTGGTTGAGTGACGGTGGAGTGTGTGTGTGTGAGTGTGTGCGATGGTCCGGAGATAATTTCTGACGATTGTTCATTTAAACCCGTCGCAGTTGTCATCCAGGCCATCGGTGCAGTCGACCAAGTAAGAAAGAGAGAAAGAGAAGGAGAGAGAGGAGAGAGAGAGAGAAGGAGAGAGAAAGAGAGGAGAGAGAGGGAGAGAAGAAGAGAGAGTTGATTGAGTGAGTGTTGGTTGGCTTAACTGAACATGCCAACTAGGGCGTGATTGTCAGAGCATGGCAAGGATGGCTGGAACATTCGTCCGCCAATGCGCCTGTCACAGTCGTCATCCAGGCCACTAGTGCAGTCGACCTGTGGGGGGTTGGGTGGAAGTTTGGGGACGGTTGGTGGTTAAGCAGGGTCAAACATTGGCCTCCTAGTGGGGTCGGGGTTGGATAGTGGTCAGCAGTCGTCATCGTCTCCGTCGATGAGGCCGTCGCAGGCGTCGTCAAGCCCGCCCGTGCAGTCGACCTTATGAGGGGGTTGGGTGACGGTTTGGGAAACGGTTGGTAGCACGTTAACCTCCTAGTGGGGTCGGGTTGGATGGCTGCACACAGCAGTTGTCGTCGTCTCCATCGATGAGCCCGGCGAAACCATCGTCGAGCACATCAGTGCAGTCAACCTGGTAATGGAGAGGGAGAGAGTGGTTGTTGTGATGGCCCAGTCACAAATGTTCGTGTTGTGTTTGTGTGAGAGAGAGAGAGAGGGGAGAGAGGAGAGTGGTTGAGGTGGATATCGATGCCCGCAGTCGACCTGGGCACACGCACACGCACGCACACACACACACACACCGTCGCAGTCAACCTGGTGGTTGAGTGACTATTGAGTGATATGACCAGATGAATTGTGATGGTTTTTGGATGAAGTTGTTTTACAATCCACTACCGGCGGGACTAAAGAAAGCAGGCAACGAGGCTCACCAAAAAAGGTCAAGCTACAAAGCCCACGGTAGCGCCAACCACGTGGTGGCGGGACCAAGCAAGCAGCACCACAGTGCAGGCTCCGAACCCAACTCCTCCTGTGGCCGGAGGGCGGGCCCAAGGTAGAAATCCATGAAGGGACTAAGAAGGCCCACCCCCAAACCGCTGGAAGCGGGGCTTGTAGCACACCCGCCGCACCACTCGTACCTCTCTACTGTGTGATGGTTACTTTGGTACTTGCCTTCACTAGAGTAGGGCGACCGTTGGACTGCTGAGAGCAGGGTGTTGATTCCTTCGTACAGCGCACCAGAGTTAACAATTTACAGTTTACCGTCTGGGCGTGGGATTGGGGGGGCTGATTTATGAGGCTCACTACCGAGCACACCAGAGCAATATACCTGAGCAATGGGGCGCCAGTGGGGAGTGAGGGTGGGCGCCCAAACTAGCTAGGGGAGGAGAAATATAAATCCCCACAGCAGCACACAGCGCAGGCACAGGCATGGGTTAGTAGGGCCGGCGCAGCCAAAACCCTACTAGGGAAGAGCGTGGGAAGAGCAGGTACAAAATCACCCATTTTAGACAGACAGAGAGAATCTAACAGCTTCTTCCTACCCCCCCCCCCCCCGAGCAAAACTCTGGGTCAGACAGTAAAGGCCTGGGCAACCTAGCCACAGCCTTTGGCTGCGGGTAGGTTGCCAAGTCAGCCCTAAGTGCTGCTAGGGGCCTCCCCCCATCCCCTCTTAGGTGGAAGCATGGGTCATACATATATGCAGGCCTCCAGAAGTAGGGGGGGGGGGCGAGGGGGGGACTGCTTGAGGCCATAGTGCAGTTGACGTGTGGGTGTCGCAACAGGGCCCACCAACCCCATGCAACAGTCAGGGATGTCCGTGTCCTGGGCCGGCCCATGGGAGGCGTAGCCAGCGCGCACACCTCGATCTGGAAGCGCACCCTGCACAGCAACAGACACACACACACAGACAAGAACAGACAGGGCTGGGTTGGGTGGCCGCAGTCAGTAGCACCTACTAAGTAAGGCATTGCAGCCAGGAGCCAGCGCGCGCACCTACGTTGATATGGAAGCGCACTCTGCATAGTCGAGCACACCAGAGCACATCAGAGCACACCAGAGCACATCAGAGCACATCAGAGCACACCAGAGCACACCAGAGCACACCAGAGCGCAGTAGAGCACATCAGAGCACATCAGAGCACATCAGAGCACATCAGAGCACATCAGAGCACATCGTGGCACACCAGATCCCGCCAGATCACATCAGATCCCACCAGATCACATTATAGCACATCGTAGCACATCAGAGCACAGCCCAGGCACATGGGTGAGGTCGCAAGGTCGCAGCGTAGCAGCTACAATTGCATGTACACCAGAAGAGGGGCACCGCACCTCAATCTGGAAGCGCACTCTGCACAGCGCGACCGTTGTGCCGGTCGGGCTGCCATGTCCCTGGCGCATCTGCGTGTGTGTGTGTGTGTGTGTGTGTGTGTCTGTGTGTGCCTGTGTGTGGGGGTGGGGGGCTTGTGTTTGGGCTTCTGCCCGCTCGGGGATTCAAAGGACGGTTGGTTGGTTGGTTGGTGGTTGGCTGGTCCGGTGGTTGGCTGGTTGGGCTGACGCATCTGCATGTCCATGGGGGAGGGGGGGTTGAAGAAGGGGTTTAGGGTTCTGCGTGGTTGTGCGTGGAGGAGGGGGGGGGGCAGCAAGGTGTTGCGCCCAGCACGGGGCTCTGCCTTAGCTATAGCTAGCATAGGGCATGACCTCCCTGTTACCTCCCCCACTTTTCTCCAAAATTACGGAGTTCACGCCGGACGCCAGGTCTGACCCTGCTTCACGTTACAGTTCACGTCACCCTGACGTGAACTGTAACGTGAAGTACATGGATCACTATGGTACCTCCCCCTGAGATTCACAAGTAACAAGTAACACGGGGTTTCCAGCTAAGCAGGCTACTCTTCTACTAGAGACACCCGCCGATACTCTAGCACACTTAAGTACTAGAGTACCGCCGGCTCCCGGCCGATAGACTACCGCTCCAGCCGGCTAGACTACCCCAAACAGCGGTCTCTGAGAGACATGTCTGGCAAGGAGCAAATAGGAGATTCCAACCAACAAGAATCAACCGAGCTGTCACGTGACTACAAGAATGTCCACTGCCCCCCCCCCCCCCAGGCATCCGCTACAGTTTCCACCGCACGGGCAACCTGGATAACGGCTGTTTGCCTGTGCTAAAGTTCACACCCCGGCAATCGTTTCAGAAGTAAAAAAAACTGCTGGATCTCAACCGGATCTCAACCCCCCACCCACACACGCACACACGGCACACGCATTACGCACACACGCACACGCACACACACACACATGCACGCACACACAGCACACGCACCACGATGCGGTCGGTGTAGTTTTGGAACCACTCTCGGCACACACACACACACACATACACGCACACACACACACACAACAACTCCCATCCTCGCACACACACGCACGCACACACAGCGCACGCACCACAATACGGTCGGTGTAATTGCGGAACCACTCGCCGTCGTAGATGCTCGCCCAGTGTTGCGTGATCACGGGCACGTCCTGGAAGGGTTGAGGGTTGCGGGTTTGTGGTTTGGGGGGTTCAGGATTTTTTTTTAGCTGATGAACCACTCTCCGTCGTGGAGATGCTTGCCCAGTGTCGCGTGTGATCACGGGCATGTCCTGGGAGGGTTGAGGGTTGTGGGTTTGTGATTTGGGAGGTTCAGGATTTGTTTTTTCAGTTGAGGAACCACTCTCCGCCGTAGATGCTTGCCCAGTGGTGCGTGATGACGGGCACGTCCTGAGAGCGAGGGAGAGAGAGGGAGAGAGCGGGGGGATTCGGATCTGTTCCCACTCATGACCTGGAAGTTCCTTCTAGCCTAGAAGAAGGGTTGGGGGGGGGGGGGGGGCGACTTTGGCTGCAGCGTTCTCGATGTCGGAGACGCAAGCGACGATAACCGAACGTCCGCTGTGACTCAAAGAAAAAATACTTCTTCTAGGCTGGCAAAGGGACCGCTTAAGGACCTTCTAGCATTTCTAGAAAACCTAGATAAATTCTAGCGAGTCCAAGTGGGAACGAACACACCCTAGGACTCTCCGCCGACGGCCCGTAAGGGGGGGTCACCCGAGTGAAGCCACACAAAATGCCCTGAGCCATGCACCCCCGGTTTGGGTCCGCTCACAGCGCGTCCCCCGCCCCCCGCACCATCCCATTGCGATTCTAATCATCCACCCGAGTCCCCCTGCGCTAAATAACCAACCAACTAACTAACTATCAAAGGATAGGGGCCCCCAACTAACAAACCAAGCCTCGCGTGTGCCCCGCCGTCCCGACGGTCCACGCTGCACTAAATAACCAACTAACTAACTACCAAAGCACCCCCAACTTACAAACCAAGCCCCGCGTGCGTCCCGCCGTCCCGACGGTCCACGTGCACTAAACAACCAACTAACTAACCAACCTACTACCAACCTTCTACAGTCCAACACAGTCCAACACACCGCTTCTACGTTCTACTAGTGCGCTCGGGGGGGTGGCAACCCCCCGGGCGCGCTGCGATCCAGGTGTCGACGACGCGAGTCCGATGACCCTGTAGCGTAGAGCCAACCCAAGGAGGGCATACCGGCCCGGCATCACAGACGGCCAAGGACGCCTCGCGGACTTGAGCTGGCTGGCCGCGGATGCGAGCAAAGGGGAAACAAGGCACCCATGCATGCAGCCTTTCCCTGCCCAGTCCCCGCGTGTAGCGGGGCACGCCTGGCGACGCGTCCAAGTCGTCAATCAGAACACCAGAGTGGCTACGTTCAACGTGCGGACATGTCCTGCAGAGGACGAGGGACTGGTCAAACTGGCGAGTCTGGTGCAAGATTGCGCCAAGCTTAGCGTCGGTGTTGCAGCGCTTCAGGAGCTGCGCAGGACCGGCTCCGGGGAGGCGCGAGTGGCTACGGGCGACACGTCGTGGACGCTGCTATGGTCGGGTGGGGAGCACCGGCAGCGTGGGGTGGGCTTGCTGTTGTCCCCTGCATGGGCATCGGCACTCGTGTCCTGGGAAGCGGTGTCCGACCGCCTCATCCAGGCCCGCTTTGCAGCGGACCGTGGGCAGATGATCACGAGTAGCGGCGCTCGCGGACAAGGCCAACGACTAGCGCGATCTGCTCATCGTGGCAGGTGATTTCAATGCAGCAGTGGGGAGGGACTCGGTGTCCGACCACGAATGCGTTGGCAAGCACCTGCCCCTCACGGAGCCAGCGGTGGCCATCAGGAACGGTCGCCTGCTCCTCGACACTGCCACTGCATGCAGCCTGCTGCCAACACTCTCTACCCCCACAGGCCTGAGCACCAGTACACCCACATCAGCCCCATGGCTGTTGCACAGAGCAGACGGCATGCATGCTCTGTGCGCCGCCTGGACAGCGTCAAGGACTACATCCTGGTCGCGCGCCGCCGCATGCATGCGGTGACAGACTGTAGGGTGCGTAGGAGCCCAACCTGGGACAGCGATCACCGCATGGTGGTACTGTCCATGCGCCTCCGCATGCGAGCCTCCCGCCATGCAGGCGGCGCGCATGGGACTCTTCACAACTGCGGCGCCCGGCTGTCCGTCGTGAGTTCAACCTCCGTCTGTCCGATCGCTTTGGGCTGCTGGAGGCCGTGCCGCCCGAGGGCGCTGCTGCCCAGACGGAGTACGACGCGATGGCTGCTGCCATTCGCGAGGTGGCCACCAACCACCTCGCTCCACGCGGCAGCCGCCGGCGGCGCGGCTGGCAGTTCACTCTGTCGCAGCGCACCCTCCGGCTCATGGACGCCCGGCAGCGCGCGCACACGGCATGGCTCAGGAGCAAGTCTGCTGCTGCCAAACGAGAGCGCAACCGCGCCAACCGCGCGGCCGACGCAGCTGTGCAGAGAGACAGGGAGAGGTGGATCGGCCAGCAGGTGGCGGAGGCGCAAGACATGCTACGCAAGAAGAATCTGCGCCAGTTTGCGCGCGCGTGCGACAGGCTGGCGGGCCGCAGCCGCAGCCATCAGATCCCACCTGCCATGCGGGACGTCTCGGGCGCGCTGCACAGCGGTCCAGACGGGGTGCTGAAGGCCATGACAGAGTCATTCGACAAGCTATATGGCGGGGAGACCAAACTCAGCGACGAGACCCTGAACCAGCTGGAGAACGATGTAGCGGCGTTTGAGCTCACGCGCGCCACAGAGGTGGACGAGCGCACGGGCGCCCCCCTGACCTGGCTGAGACGGAGGCGTGTGTGCGAGCGTTGCGCTCGGCCGCCGCTCCGGGCGGTGACCAGCTGGACGCCATGCTGTTGCGGTGCCCACCTGCCATCGCATGGCTCCACCGGGTCATCATCGCCGTATGGCGGTCGGGGAGAGCCCCGAGGGAATGGAAAACTGCTATTATCACACCGTTATATAAGGGGAAGGGTCCGCGTGACTCCCCTGGTAACTACCGCGGTATAAGCCTTCTCTCTATTGCCGGGAAAGTGTGCGCTGCCATACTTCTGCACCGCGTCTCCACGCAGGTTGATGGTCAGTTGCACGAGGCTCAGTGCGGTTTCAGAAAAAGCAGAGGTACTGTTGATGCGATTTTTACTCTGCGCTCGCTGAGCGCGGCACATGCCGAGCACAATCAATGCATGGCTGTGGCATTTGTCGACTATTCTAAAGCTTACAATTGCATAAACCGTGCGGCACTGTGGAGAGTCCTTAGATTATATAGTGTTCATCTGCACATTATTGATCTGTTGGAGGATCTTCACACCAACACCGCAGCTGCCGTGCGGCTGGCTGGAAAAATCGGGCACGAATTCCCCGTGTCGTCTGGTGTGCGACAGGGGCGCGTCATTGCTCCTGTGTTGCTCAATGTTTTTATTGACCACATAGTGAAAAAGGCGCTAGACATGATGCCAGAGGGGGCTGGCGTGTCAGTCATGACCCGAGCCGGCGGCTCTGTGTTGTCGTCGTCGGTTGAGCGCTTAGTAATGCTGATGTATGCCGACGATTTATGTTTGTTCTCGCATGACCCAGCTCAGTTGGCGCTTATGCTGAAAATCCTTGACAAAGTGTCCTCTAGCTTTGGCATGCAAATCAACGCCGCCAAGACAGAAGTGATGATTTTGCCAGCAGATTTTGACGCGGATCTGCCCACGTTTGCGCTGACTGGTGGTGAAGTGAAGACCGTCTCTGCATTTAAGTATCTAGGGAGTTGGATAACCCAGAGTGGTGGTGTGGAAAAGGAGATCGGTGTGCGTGTCGGTCGCGCGCTGGGCGTGTTAGCGTCTTTTGATCAGATTTAGGCCAGCAAGAAGATGCAAGTGCAGTCTAAGATGCGGGTTTACAACACTTTCGTGCTGCCCCACTTTCTGTATGGCTGCGAAACATGGGCCCCTACTAAAACACAACTGACTCGATTGGAGGTTGCCCACTCTAACTGCCTTCGTCGCATTCTGGGTGTGCGCCTGGTCGACCGGCACAGATTAACTTATATTCGGCAGGCGTGCGACACTGAGCCAATTGAGAGCCTTGTGGCAAAGCGATCAATGCAGTGGCTAGGCCATGTGATGCGCATGCCGGCTTCTCGTCTTCCTCGTACGACTTTTGACTGCACAATGGATGTGGCTCGGCAGCAAGGCCGGCCTCCAGCCTCCTCCCGACACTATTTTCTTAAGCTACTGATTCAGCAGCTAGGCGAAACTAGTGGCACTCGTTCTGATTGGAAGACTTTTTCGGACACGGCGTTTGAGCGTGCTCAGGATAGGGTCGGGTGGAGAGCCGTGGTGTACGGTCCGGCTGCCCCTCAGGCGCCGGCCCCTCCACCACGGCGGTCAAGTAGATTGGCAAGCGCCACTTGACCCCCTATCCCCTAGAAGCAGTTAGGACCTATTTTGGAGGCGTCGCACAATAGCTCTCCTTTTTGCTCTGGGACTACACGTTGGCAGGCAGCCGGCTGGTGGCTACCGCCCCTCACAAGTAATTGTTAGGGCCAGAACTGGACTTGGGTCTAGGCGGTGGTACTAGGACTAGAGGTAGTCTTTGCTGGAAAGCCGATGTAACTGTAACTGTAACTACTACCAGGGCCCCTAACTAACAAACCGATCCCACACACACCTGCGCCCCGCCGTCCCAGCGGTGAACGCTGCTCTAACGAACGAATTGATCAACAGGGATCAACGACTAGATTAACACCAGGGCCCAACTAGACCTTGATGCTGACGATGGATGTTACAGTCGTGTGTGACACACCTACAGGCAGCGCATTCGGCCTTGCTCCCGAGCAGTACAGACGGGTGACTGGCTACTGGTGGTGGGGGTCTAGTGGGTCGAGGCTGGACCTAGACCTTGATACGTCTACTTATGGCCCTGACAATCACTTATGCCGTGCCACCGCCTGTGCACCTAACTAACAAACGGGGCCCACCTAACTGATGATGATGGATGTCACAGTCAGGGACACCTCTAAAGGCTAACTACCGTAAACTCTATTAGCCTTTAGCTACAATTAATTGCTCGACCACCTAGCTAAAATGAGCAGCTAAAGCTTAATTAATTAGTATCCGAGGTCGCTAAAGTCGCGACGGAGATATACTCGCCGACCAATGAGGCAAGTGTGGACAGCCACAGCCACCGCGCCCCTGCCAAACGTTTCCCAACGTATTGCAGAAAGGAAGATGGATGGGATGTGGATGGATGATGGATGGGATTCCCTCGCTGTGAACGGGCGGCTCCGCAAGGCTGGCTAAAGTGAGAAGAAATGTATATTACCCCTCGCTAAAGACAAAATGCTCAAAAATTCTCCGCTGCGCTGGCTAAAGTGTCTCAGGAATCACTTACTTGGTATTTTTTGAGGCGGTAGCTAAAGGCTAATGGAGTTTACGGTAAGGCTTACTAAGGCTAACTCAGGCTAACGCAGGCTTACTCAAGCTTACTCAGGCGAACTAAGGCTAACTAGCAAACCAGACCCACCTGAGCCCCACCATCCCAGCGATACACACTGCTCTGGAACGTGAACTCTGGCGGGATGTCGTCGTCGTAGCTGCGCGCGTGCACGTGTGTGTGTGTGTGTGTGTGTGTTTGTGTGTGTGTGTTGTGCGTGCGTGTGTGTGCGTGTACACGCTGCTCTGGAACGTGACCTCTGGCGGGGCGTCGTCGTCGTAGCTGCGCGCGTGTGTGTGTGTGTGCACGTGCATACACGCTTTTACGTGCGTGTGTGTGTGCACGGATCCTTAAACCCAAACCCTGAAACTGAGGCATGCAGATAACACCCGCACCGTGTCCACCAGTGTTCCCGTTAGCCAACCCGTTAGACAACCTGACAAAGTGCACTTTCGGGTTGAGATTGGCCGATTCGAGCTGGCGCGTCGGGTTAAGATTGGCGGAACGAGCGTGTGGCCCGGGTCGAGCCGTCATTTCCCCAAAATCCTTAGCGGAACCACTGGTGTCCACCACCACCACTGCAGTGCACTGCCATGCCACCAACTGAACAGTCCACATCGCTCATAGCCATGTGTGTACGCATGCGTGTGTGTGTGTGTGTGTGGTCGATTTTACAGTCCGTCGGACGAATGTGATGGCGCATTAGTGTGTGCACGTGCGTGTGCGTGTGTGTGTGTGTGTGTGTGTGTATGTATGATGATGGGTCTCACAACCTTGTCAGATGAATGGATTTTGGCTACAGATTAACTGCTCACCGCCCAGAGTCGATGCGGTACGCAACAAACCACGCGTGCTGCCGGTCGGACGCGTTGTAGTCGACATTCCAGTCGGGGGTGATCTGTGGTGGGTGATGGGTGGTGAGTGGTGCGTGTCGGTGTTTTTTTTCCTGTTCGGTTGCACTCGGCTGGAATGTCAGTCCAATGGCTTCAGAAAAGCAAAACAAATCATGTGTGCTGACGGTCGGACGCGTTGTCATCGGCGTTCCGGTCGGGGGTGATCTGTGGTGGGTGGTGGGTGGAGTTTTTTTTTCTTTGCTGTTTGGTTGCACTCGGCTGGAATGTCAGTCCAATGGCTTCAGAGAAGCAAAACAAATCATGTGTGCTGACGGTCGGGCGCGTTGTCATCGGCGTTTCGGTCGGGGTGATCTGTGATGGGTGGTGGGTGGAGGGTGGTGGGTGGTGGGTGGTACGTGCCAGTGATTTGTTTTCTGTTTGGCTGCAGTAACAGTAACAGTAACACGGGGTTTCCAGCTAAGCAGGCTACTCTTCTACTAGAGACACCCGCCGATACTCCAGCACACGTTTGGCTGCACTTGGCTAGAATGTCAGTCCAGCAGCTTCAGTGGAGCAATAAAAAAAAACGAAAAATAAACAATGTGTGCTGGCAGTTGGATGTGGCTCGGCAGCAAGGCCGGCCTCCAGCCTCCTCCCGACACTATTTTCTTAAGCTACTGTTTCAGCAGCTAGGCGAAACTAGTGGCACTCGTTCTGATTGGAAGACTTTTTCGGACACGGCGTTTGAGCGTGCTCAGGATAGGGTCGGGTGGAGAGCCGTGGTGTACGGTCCGGCTGCCCCTCAGGCGCCGGCCCCTCCACCACGGCGGTCAAGTAGATTGGCAAGCGCCACTTGACCCCCTATCCCCTAGAAGCAGTTAGGACCTATTTTGGAGGCGTCGCACAATAGCTCTCCTTTTTGCTCTGGGACTACACGTTGGCAGGCAGCCGGCTGGTGGCTACCGCCCCTCACAAGTAATTGTTAGGGCCAGAACTGGACTTGGGTCTAGGCGGTGGTACTAGGACTAGAGGTAGTCTTTGCTGGAAAGCCGATGTAACTGTAACTGCTGGCAGTTTGACGCGTTGCAGTCGGCATTCCAGACGGGGGCGATCTGTAGTGGGTGGTGGGTGGTGCGTGCCAGTGATTTTGTTTTCAGTTCGGCTGCACTCGGCTGGAATGTCAGTCCAATGGCCTCAGAGAAGCAAAACAAATCATGTGTGCTGGCGGTCGGACGCGTTGTCATCGGCGTTCCGGTCGGGGGTGATCTGTGGTGGGTGGTGGGTGGTGGGTGGTGCGTGCCAGTGATTTGTTTTCTGTTTGGCTGCACTTGGCTGGAATGTCAGTCCAGCAGCTTCAGTGGAAGAAAAAAAATTCGAAAAATAAACAATGTGCGCTGGCGGTTTGACGCGTTGCAGTCGGCATTCCAGTCGGGGGCGATCTGCGGTAGGTGGTGGGTGGTGCGTGCCAGTGATTTTGTTTTCAGTTCGGCTGCACTCTGTTGGAATGTCAGTCCAATGGCCTCAGAGAAGCAAAAAAAAATCATGTGTGCTGGCGGTCGGACGCGTTGTCATCGGCGTTCCGGTCGGGGGTGATCTGTGGTGGGTGATGGCATTCTTGTTCAAGCTTGCTCTCTAACCTATTACCAAATCCCACACTGTTGGTCACTTCTGACCGCCTTTTGCAGCCCCCTTTTAGGTAGTTAGGCTTAGGGATGTGCCCCTCACCGAGTCCTTCTGTGCCTCCCCCCTACAGCAGGGAGGGGGCCTGCGACACGTACAATGTCGTGCTCGGTGCAACAGCAAGGGGTCAGCTTTTGCTCAGAGCCGGGTTTAGGGTAGCAGGTTGAGAATCCTGTGAATGCTGGTTGAAATCCCAGTTAGAAAAACCCTTAACACGTTAGAGGTTGCGGCCCGGCTTGATATCCTTTTTGGCCACGTCTTGGCCTCTCCCCACGGGGGGATGCCTCTTTTGGCGATTGGCGACGAACCTGCCTTGCGTTTCCGTTTCCCAACATGCGCTCACCTACTTCAACAAGCGTTTGCTGCCGCTGCGGTAGGGGACCTAGGGGTGCGCCCACGCTCTTTACAGAGTTGGGGTTCCCTACCACCAACAGCCAGCCATCTCAGTAAGGTGCTCGGGCCATACGCGCCGAGCACGGTCTTATACGCCTTTAGGTGTCCCTGACTGTAACATCCATCATCATCATGGTTGTAGTCGGCCATGAGTCCGCCAGCGATTTGTGGTTCGCTGTCTGAGGTGGTGGGAAGGGGAGAGGGGGGGGGGAAGGGGGCAAGTCGTACCGTAGGTCAACGGTCAATGGCAGGTCAACGCGGTCAAAGCACAGTGGCGGCCGGCCCCGGTCACGACCCACCCAGCCGCACCACGACTTCATAGTTACAGTTACATCAGCTTTCCAGCGAAGACTACCTGCTAGTCCTAGCACCACCGCCTAGACCCAAGTCCAGTTCTGGCCCTAACAATTACTTGTGAGGGGCGGTAGCCACCAGCCGGCTGCCTGCCAACGTGTAGTCCCAGAGCAAAAAAGAGAGCTATTGTGCGACAGCCGCACAACACGCCCATATAATGAAGGCAAAATCAACGGTCAATGGTCAAAGGCAGGGCAACGCGGGCAACACCCACCCACAAGAATTATGTCCTCGTCGACCGTGTGCTGCGCGGGCACCGCTGCGTACGTGCACCACCCACCCAGCCGCACCACCCACCCACATATGAAGGCAAATGGTCAACGGTCAACGAAAGGTCAACGGTCAAAGGCAGGTCAACGCGGTCAACACACACCCGCCAGAATCATGTTCTCGTCGACCGTGTGCTGCGCGTGCAGCGCGCGAACGTGCGCCACCCGCCCGCCCGTCCATATATGAAGGCAAACGGTCAACCCCAGTTACAGTTACAGTTACATCGGCTTTCCAGCAAAGACTACCTCTAGTCCTAGTACCACCGCCTAGACCCAAGTCCAGTTCTAGCCCTAACAATTACTTGTGAGGGGCGGTAGCCACCAGCCGGCTGCCTGCCAACGTGTAGTCCCAGAGCAAAAAGGAGAGCTATTGTGCGACGCCTCAAAAACAGGTCCTAACTGCTTCTAGGGGATAGGGGGTCAAGTAGCGCTTGCCAATCTACTTGACCGCCGTGGTGGAGGGGCCGGCGCCTGAGGGGCAGCCGGACCGTACACCACGGCTCTCCACCCGACCCTATCCTGAGCACGCTCAAACGCCGTGTCCGAAAAAGTCTTCCAATCAGAACGAGTGCCACTAGTTTCGCCTAGCTGCTGAATCAGTAGCTTAAGAAAATAGTGTCGGGAGGAGGCTGGAGGCCGGCCTTGCTGCCGAGCCACATCCATTGTGCAGTCAAAAGTCGTACGAGGAAGACGAGAAGCCGGCATGCGCATCACATGGCCTAGCCACTGCATTGATCGCTTTGCCACAAGGCTCTCAATTGGCTCAGTGTCGCACGCCTGCCGAATATAAGTTAATCTGTGCCGGTCGACCAGGCGTACAACCAGAATGCGACGAAGGCAGTTTGAGTGGGCAACCTCCAATCGAGTCAGTTGTGTTTTAGTAGGGGCCCATGTTTCGCAGCCGTACAGAAAGTGGGGCAGCACGAAAGTGTTGTAAACCCGCATCTTAGACTGCACTTGCATCTTCTTGCTGGCCTAAATCTGATCAAAAGACGCTAACACGCCCAGCGCGCGACCGACACGCACACCGATATCCTTTTCCACACCACCACTCTGGGTTATCCAACTCCCTAGATACTTAAATGCAGAGACGGTCTTCACTTCACCACCAGTCAGCGCAAACGTGGGCAGATCCGCGTCAAAATCTGCTGGCAAAATCATCACTTCTGTCTTGGCGGCGTTGATTTGCATGCCAAAGCTAGAGGACACTTTGTCAAGGATTTTCAGCATAAGCGCCAACTGAGCTGGGTCATGCGAGAACAAACATAAATCGTCGGCATACATCAGCATTACTATGCGCTCAACCGACGACGACAACACAGAGCCGCCGGCTCGGGTCACGACTGACACGCCAGCCCCCTCTGGCATCATGTCTAGCGCCTTTTTCACTATGTGGTCAATAAAACATTGAACAACACAGGAGCAATGACGCACCCCTGTCGCACACCAGACGACACGGGGAATTCGTGCCCGATTTTCCCAGCCAGCCGCACGGCAGCTGCGGTGTTGGTGTGAAGATCCTCCAACAGATCAATAATGTGCGGATGAACACTATATAATCTAAGGACTCTCCACAGTGCCGCACGGTTTATGCAATTGTAAGCTTTAGAATAATCGACAAATGCCACAGCCATGCATTGTTTGTACTCGGCATGTGCCGCGCTCAGCGAGCGCACAGTAAAAATCGCATCAACAGTGCCTCTGCTTTTTCTGAAACAAAGGTCAAAGGCAGGTCAACGGTATACAAAAAGTAAACGGTCAAAGCAGGTCAACGGTTATCACCCACCAGAATCATGTTCTCGACGGCCGTGCGCTGCGCGGGCAGCGCGCGAGCGTGCGCCACCCGCCCGCCCGTCCATATATGAAGGCAAACGGTCAACGGCAGGTCAACGGTCAACAAAAAGTCAACGTTAAATATCTGGTCAACGGTCAACACCCACCAGAATCATGCTTTCGTCGGTCGTGTGCTGCGCGTGCAGCGCGCGAACGTGCGCCACTCGCCCGCCCGTCCATATATGAAGGCAAACGGTCAACGGCTGGTCAACGGTCAACAAAAAGCCAACGGTCAACATCTGGTCAACGGTCAACACCCACTAGAATCATGTTCTCGTCGGCAGTGTGCTGCGCGGGTAGCGCGAACGTGCGCCACTCGCCCGCCGTTGGCAGCGTGCTGGAGTTGAGCTGCACGAGGGGGCGGCCCCACCCGAGCTGCCATGCGTGTGGGGCGTTGAAGCAGCGAGTGTCGCAGCACGCGCCCTGTGTGCATGCGTGTGTGTATGTGCATGTGTGTGTGTGAGAGAGAGAGAGAAAGAGAGAAAGAAAGAGAGAGAGAGAGGCCATCCCCACCCGAGCTGCCATGCGTGTGGGGCGTTGAAGCAGCGAGTGTCGCAGCACGCGCCCTGCGTGTGTGTGTGTGCGTGTGTGTTTGTGTGTGCAGTGTGTGTGCAGTGTGTGTGGGGGTGCGTGTGTGCGTGCGTGTGAGAGAGCTGCCATGCGTGTGGGGCGTTGAAGCAGCGAGCGTTGCAGCACGCGCCCTGCGTGCATGCGTGTGTGTATGTGCATGTGTGTGTGTGTGCAGTGTGTGTGTGTGTGCAGTGTGTGTGTGTGCGTGTGTGTGTGCGTGTGTGTGAGAGCTGCCATGCGCGTGGGGCATTGCAGCAGCGAGTGTTGCAGCACAAGCCCTACGCGCTCTGCACGTGTGTGTGTGTGTGTGTGTGTGTGAGAGAGACCGCCCCCACCCAAGCTGGTTTGCAATCGGTTGCAGGCAGCGCGCGTCGCAGCATGTGCCCAGCGTGCGTGTGCGTGTGTGTGTGTGTGTGACAGAGAGAGCAAGAGAGAGACCCCCCCACACACTTGGGTGCGTGTTTGTGTGCGTGTGTGTGTGTGTGTGTGAGAGAGAGCTGCCATGCGTGTGGGGCGTTGAATCAGCGAGTGTCGCAGCACGCGCCCTGCATGCATGCGTGTGTGTATGTGCATGTGTGTGTGTGTGTGTGTGTGTGAGAGAGAGAGAGAGAGAGGCCATCCGCACCCGAGCTGCCATGAGTGCGGGGCGTTGAAGCTGCGAGTGTCGCAGCATGAGCCCAATGTGATCGTATGTGTGTGTGTGTGTGTGTGTGTGTGTGTGTACATGTGTGAGTGAGTGAGAGAGAGGCCGCCCCCACCCGAGCTGTCCTGCACACGGTTGCAGGCGTGGACGTGGGGTCAGTTGTGCTCGTTTATTCAGTCTGCCGGGTGCCTATGTTGGCGTATTCGACCGGTGATTGCGCACCCTATCTGCCAGCATCATCTGTGTGTACCCTAAACCCTGAACGTTAAAACCCTAAACCCTAAACCCTCAAACCCTAAAACCCTATAACCTAAAACCCTAAACCGCCCTGGCGGGCGCACAGTCGTTCCATTTCAACGACCTGGCAGTGCGCGCGGCGTGTGCATGTCGCGCTGTGCGCTGCTGCAAATCCCACTGATTTCAAGAAACGTTTTCTGCCGCTGCGGTCGGGGACGTGGGGGCGCGCCCACGCTCAGTGCAGCGTGGGGGTTCCCTACCACCAGTAGACAGCCATCTCAGGTGCTCGGGCTCTACGCGCCGAGCACGGTCTTGTACGCCTTTAGAGGTGCCCCTGAATGCAACATCCATCATCTAAACCAGCATCATCACCATCAAGCATGCGCCCACCATGAGGTACATGCGGTCTCGACCCTAAAATCCAAACCCTAGACCCTAAAACCCCAACCCTAGACCCTCTAGAGAACCTTAACCCCCAAGGTAGATCGAAGCCCAGTTAAAACCCCCAGACCCTCAAAACTCACCATGAGGCACGTGCGGTCTCATTGTGGTCTCGGTCGCAGGCCGCGAGCCTGCTGTGCTCGCTTGTGGCACTCGACCACGCCGACGCGCGCGCGGGCGCCAACGTGGCGGCCGGGGTGGCGGCGGCGATCGCGGCGGGTGGTCCTAGCCACAAAACCTAACCCTAAACCCTCAACCCCTAGGTAGACCCTACACCTCAAAACCCTAGGTAGATCGAAGACCCAGTCAACACCCCAAAACCCTCACAACCCCACCATGCATGTAGACACGTGCTGTAGCATGTGTCGCACCCGTCGCTGCGCCCGTCTCTGCTGTAGGTTAGATACAAAAAAACAATACAACCCTAAGGTCCGTACAAAACCCTACTAAACTCGGCAACTCACCATGGGGCACATGCGGTCGCAGGTGTCGCCCCTGTCACGCCGCGCCCGTCCCTGCTTTAAAACTCTGGTTTGATACAACCTTGACCCCTGAACCCCTTAACCCTCACACCCACCATGAGGCACGTGCGGTCGCAGGTGTCGCACCCGTCACGCCGCGCCGAGTGGTGCAGGTACAGCGTGTGCCCGATTTCGTGCATATACGCCATCGGCACGTTCCAGTACTCTCCGCTGAGCCACACCATGGAGGAGCCGTAGGAGCCGTCCAACAGGAGGGTGGATGGGCCGAGGGTGCCCTATGTGGTGTGTGTTTGTGCGTGTGTGAACTGGACTTGGGTCTAGGCGGTGGTACTAGGATGGGCCGAGGATGTTGGGCGGGGATGAGGGGGTTGGGTGGGGTGAGAGGCTGCAGAGAGAGGGAGACAGACAGACAGACAGACAGATAGACAGACAGACAGACAGACAGACAGACAGACAGACAGACAGACAGACAGACAGACAGACAGACAGACAGACACACGACAGACAGACAGACAGACAGACACAGACAGACAGACAGACAGACAGACAGACAGACAGACAGACAGACAGACAGACAGATAGGCAGACAGTTGGACAGGCAGACAGACAGGCAGGCAGACAGGCAGGCACACAAACAGAAATACCGACAGAAAGACCGCCCGACCGACCGGACAGACAGATAGACAGACAGTTGGACAGGCAGACAGACAGGCAGGCAGACAGGCAGGCACACAAACAGAAAGACCGACAGAAAGACCGCCCGCCCGACCGACTGACAGGCAGGCAGGCACAAAAACAGACAGACAGACAGACAGACAGACAGACAGACAGACAGACAGACAGACAGACAGACAGACAGACAGACAGACAGACAGACAGACAGACAGACAGACAGACAGACACACAGACACACAGACAGACAGACAGACATGCACACACAGGCACACACAGGCACACACACACACACACACAAACCTGCCAAATCCAGCCACAGTTCGCCTGGGCCCGTGCGTACCCGTACGGCATCAAAAGGATGCGGTGCGATTACGCGGACAGACAGATACACACACAGGCACACACACACACACACACACACACACACACACACACGCAAGCACACCTGCCCAATCCAGCCACAGCTCGCCTGGTCACGCGCGTATGCGTATGGCGTGTGCATGCGGTGCGAGTACACGGACAGACACACACCCAGGCACACACACACACACACACAAACCAAAACACAGGCTCAATCCAGCCACAGTTATCCTGGCCACGCGTACGCATATGACATGAGGATGCGGTGCGAGTACACAGACAGACAGACAGACACACACACAGGCACTCACAGGCACACACATACTCACACAATCAAACACACCTGCCCAATCCAGCCACAGTTTGCCTGGGACCGCGCGTACCCGTACGGCATTAAAAGGATGCGGTGTGAGTACGCGGAAATGTTGATGCCGAGTGTATCGCGGGCGTACCTGTGGTATTGGAGGATTTGTGGGTTGGGGTTTGGGGTAATGGAAATTCAAGGGTTTCAGGGCTTGTGTTTAGGGTTGATGTTAAGGGTTTATGATCAGGGTTTAGGGTCTAGGACTGGGGACTTAGGGTTGAGGGTTTAGGGTTCACGCCCCGGGTCCTCCAGCGCACACATGTAAAACCTTGAGGGTTTAGGGTCCAGATGAAATGGGTTGAGCACTCACAACTGCGCCCAGTAGTGCCAGCCGCTCGAGTCCTGGTTGCTGCCACTCGCAACGACCCTGTAACTCTCTCTCTCTAGAGAGAGGGGAGCCTCTCAATCTCTCTCTCCTCTCTCTCTTCCTCTACATTTTTGATGCCCATTAGCCGCATTTTGGGCAACTGCTCTCCGCAAGGCCTCCCCACACCGCCGAACCCAATTTCTCCGCGCACACGCCACCTCAGGACCCCAAACCAGGGGCGCTGTTCCTGAATAACCTAAGCCTACAGCATTGCTAGGGGGAGCAGCGGAAACCGTGCTACTTTTTTGACCTTGGCCAACCCTACTCTGTGTCCCACTCACAGCTGCGCCCAGTAGTGCCAACCGCTCGAGTCTTGGTACAGGCAGCGGTCGGTCCTGAACCTGAACGGGTTGGTGACTGTGCCCTCGAATGAGCAGGGGATCGGAATGGGGCCAGCCACCTGTGCATGGATCGCCGGGGAGGGTGGGTTTAAGGGTTTGGGTTTCTTGATTTGGGGTTTGGGGTCCAGGGTCCAAGGTTTGCCGAACCTGGACGGGTTCGTGACCATGCCCTTGAACGAGCGGGGGGTCGGAATGGGGCCGACGACCCGCATACAACGGGTTTGTACCAGTGAAGATGGGCATGTCAGGGCTTGGGGTTTCAAGGGGTTTAGGCGTGCAGCGGCGACGCGCCTGTTGTCGTGCCTGGTGTTGGTGCTGCCGCTGCTGGCTGTTGCGGTGCTGCCGTCGCGGTTGGTCGTGGCGGCGCCGGTGTCGGGTCGAGGTTCGCTGAGCCTTCACCTTTAAATGGGGGGCTTGGACTCTAGAATTGGGTTGAATCGCTGGACCCTAAACCCTAGGGCCGCACCAGCGAGTTGGACCCCGGTCGCGCTTCGACTTCAGAAAACTGAAAAGGGGCTCGGAATCCCTTGGGGCCTGACACTGATGTTTTGATCAATTTGAACTCACGAAGCCCTAAACCCTGGGGGTTGAGGCAACACCAGAGAGTTGGTCAGGTCGAGCTTCGCCTGCTGAAAACGCAAAAGGGGTTAAAAACTTATATGATAAATATCAAGACAATATCAAGATCAACTTTAAAACTTCTAGGATAAATGTCAAGACACTATCAAGATCAACTTTGAAACTTCTAGGATAAATCACAGTCCCCACACCCCCACCAAATGTGTGCGTTCAGACGGCAGATGTGGGTTCTGGTAGTAAAATCACTCCGGCGACCCTGAAAATTGGCAGGGGTATAGTACAGATCCCAACGGAGGTCTAACAAAAATATCAGGATGATTTTATTTTCCTTTCTTGTTTAAATCGCCACACAAGTGTGGACGCCCAAAACAGTGTTTTGGGGGGGGCAACACCCCCTCCCGAGGTCCCCATGCAGTAAAACTCGCTGGGCGCATCCCCAGCACACCTTCAATGACGACCAGCCTGTCGGGGGGCGCCGGGGACGCGCGCATGGGCGTGCTACACTCCATGCAGCATGCAGACGCGCGCCCATGCGGCACCTACGAAAATCACGCCCACAGACCTGTCGCCGCGGCTCCGGGCCCCATTTAATATACAGAATCTGCCATGCAAAAATTGCGATGAGATTATTTTTGGATTTTGCCCTGTGTGGTCAGCTTCTCCATCTGCACTATAAGCAGCCCGGCGTCGTGCTCAGGGCCTCCAAGGAAACCCCACCCGCCTCAGGCTCCATTGGGGTGCTACATGGTCGCATGCAAGCGGCGGAGGGGGGCCTGGGGCACGGTGCGTGGCCGTGTTGCATGTTGTCGGGGTTGCACGCCCAAACAACGATCGACGCCCCAGGGACAGCGGACGCACCCACGGCGCACCATAACTATCTAGTATTGCCATTACTAATCGTACGGCATCGTGCATTGCCTCGCGCACAGCCAGAGGCTGTGGGCACAACCCTGCCCAAACCACCCAAACACGTCACCACCTGGACGCCCCAGGGGCCCCCCCAGCCGCTGTTTGTGGGCATGCATGGCGTTTCAGGGTCACCCATTAGACGTTTGCAGCGCGAGGGAGGCCGCGGAGCAGGTGCATGGACACCTCGGCACCACGCCACACAGTTTTGACACCCAAAAACACGACTGCGCCCACTCCCCGGGGCCTCTGGCAAGCTCGATATATCGCATGAAGTCCATATACGTTGAGCCGGGGTCCTTGGAGAACCCCGGGGCGCGGGTAGACGCCCTCTACCCCCAGCTGTCACTGCCAACACCTCTTCCTGCGCCCCTCGTGCATGCCCGCCCCAACGCGACGCGCGGGATCGATAGCCGGGAATACTGGCTACATATAGGTCGCGGATTCAGCCAAAACCATGGAGTGTGTGCGGTGGGAGAGCATCTGCCGTGTGGGGTGCATACCTCCCAGTCAGGGCATGGGGACCGAGGATCACAGCAATTTCGCCCACACATCAAAGCGGGCGTTCAGGAAATCCGCCCCCAAACCACCCCCCGGCCCATTCCGACGCTGCAGTGATTGCACCACGGTCGTTTCCAGTCCCTTGGGTGCATCTGGGGGCGCGGGGGCGCGCTGAGCGGTGATATCTGGGGCGCATGCACTGGACACGGTTCGCGCACACGCGTTCTCCGCGGCCACACAGGCCATGCATGGCACCACATGGGTCTAACTATAGCGTCTGCTGCAAGGAGGGCGCCTTGGAAGGCTCCAGGGGCGAGTTTCTACTGTGGGGTCCCCTCCTCACTGGACCAGGACGAAACTGCCTCCAAGGACACGGCGCTAAGCGTACGGCCTAATGAGACGATTAGAAAAGGGCGGTTTCCCTCCGTTTGCTCTTGGAGGCTGCGCCGGGCGCGGTCTGCACACAAACGTGTGGATGCACACCTGGCCAGACCCCGACACGCCCTCCAAGAGCAAACGGAGGCAATATCCCATTTCGAATCGTCTCATTAGGCCGTACGCTTAGCGTCGTGTCCTTGGAGGCAGTTTCGTCCTGGTCCAGTGAGGAGGGGGACCCCACAGTAGAACCTCGCCCCTGGAGCCTTCCAAGGCGCCCTCCTTGCAGCAGACGCTATATTTAGACCCATGTGGTGCCATGCATGGCCTGTGTGGCCGCGGAGAACGCGTGTGCGCGAACCGTGTCCAGTGCATGCGCCCCAGATATCACCGCTCAGCGCGCCCCCGCGCCCCCAGATGCACCCAAGGGACTGGAAACGACCGTGGTGTAATCACTGCAGCGTCGGAATGGGCCGGGGGGTGGCTTGGGGGCGGATTTCCTGACCGCCAGCTTTGATGTGTGGGCGAAATTGCTGTGGAGGATAAATACCAAGATAAATATCAATGATGATGAGATGATGAGAGTTTTACAATCCACTTCTGGCGGTCACACGTACGGTTCCAAAGCTCCAGTGGGACTTAGAGAAACAAGGCTCAAGGCCCACA
>VFSX01000219.1:147500-197500 GCA_016618255.1 Chlamydomonas sp. UWO 241 | reverse complement strand
CGCGCTTGTGTGTGTGCGAGTGGCTGTGTGCGTGTGTGTGTGCTTGGAAGGGCAAGCGCTGCCATGCCCCCCCCCCACCCCGTGTCACACAGGGGACGGCCGTGGTAGGATGCACATAGTTTCTGCGTGTGTGTGCTTGTGCGTGCGCGCGCGTGTGTGTGTGCGCGTGTGTGCGCGTGTGTGTGTGTATGTGTGTGTGTGCGTGTATGTGTGTGTGTCAATGTCAGTGTCAGTGTCTGTGGGATGCCAACCTTGCACACTGCTCCACCACGCCCCGTGCCACAACAGGACACGCTCCTGGCCATTGGCCCCTGCCTCGTGGCGACTCAGCCCCTCATCTCCCACCCAACCCAACTCATAGCCCCCTCCCTAGCCACCCTCACTGCCATCGATTCTCAGCCGTTTTTTAAGCATATTTAGGTGTGTGTGTGTGTGTGTGCCTGTGTGTGTTCCTGTGTGTGTGACCTCAAGCCCTGCCGTCCATCCATATCACTAACAGGACACGCTGCTCGCCATTGGCCCCTGCCTCGTGGCGACCCAGCCGGGCGCACCCGAGCGGCGGCCCGAGGTGGCGCCAGTCAGCGAAGCTGCGCGGAAGCTGCTGGCAGGCCTGGTGAGTGAGTGGGATGCCTGCATGCCTCCTGCCTGCCTCCTGCCTGCCTGCTTGCCTACTTGACTGCCATAGAGGGGTGGACGGGGAAGATGGGACGCCTACTCTCCAGGTGTGAAGAGGAGCGTCGGCCCGAGGTGGCGCCAGTTAGCGAAGCTGCGCGGAAGCTGCTGGCAGGCCTGGTGAGTGAGTGGAATGTCTGCCTCCTGCCTGCCTACCTCTGGCCTGCCTCCTGCCTGCCTGCCTGCCTGCCTGCCTGCCTGCCTGCCTGTCGGCCTCCTGCCTGCCGCCTGCCTGCCTCCTGCCTGCCTCCCGCCTGCCTCCTGCCTGCCACCTGCCTGCCTCCTGCCTGCATCCTGCCTGTCTGCCTGCCTCCTGCCTGCCTGACTGCCTGCCTAAGAGGGGGAAGATGGGATGTTCTCCTCTTCTCCACATGCAAACGTCGACCATGAGGTGGCACCAGTCAGCGAAGCTGCGCGGAAGCTGCTGGCAGGCCTGGTGAGTGGATGGAATGCCTGCCTCCTGCCTGCCTCTTGCCTGCCTCCTGCCTGCCTGCCTGCCTTCGTGCCTGCCGAAGGGGGGTGGACGGGGAAGATGGGGCGCCTACTCTCCAGGTGTGAAGAGGAGCGTCGGCCCGAGGTGGCGCCAATTCAGCGAAGCTGCGCGGAAGCTGCTGGCAGGCCTGGTGAGTGAGTGGAATGCCTGCCTCCTGCCTGCCTGCCTCCTGTCTGCCGCCTGCCTGCCTCCTGCCTGCCTGCCGCCTGCCTCCTGCCTGCCTGCCGCCTGCCTGCCTCCTGCCTCCTGCCTGCCTGCCTGCCTGCTTGCCTGCCTGCCTGCCTGCCTGCCTAACAGGGGGGGGGGGGGAACATGGGATGCGCTCCTTCTCTCCACATGCGAGCAACGGCCCGAGGTGGCGCCAGTCAGCGGCAGCTGCGCGGAAGCTGCTGGCAGGCCTGGTGAGTGAGTGGCCTCCTGTCTGCCTGCCTCCTGCCTGCCTCCTGCCTGCCTGCTTGCCTGCCGAGGAGGGGTTTACGGGGAAGATGGGGTGCCTCTTCTTTACGCGGTACAAGAGGAGCGTCGGCCCGAGGTGGCGCCAAGTCAGGGGAAGCTGTGCGGCAGCTGCTGGCAGGCCTGGTCAGTAGTTGGAGTGGCCTCTCCAAGGGACAGCTCCCTGACTGCAGGGGCGCACCAGCCATGCACCAACCCCCATCAGTATACACAAGGTGCCACCATGTGGAGCACCTGCTGAGGCGGTTGGCCGGGGGGGCAGATGGGATGCCTTTGAAGAAGATCGCCAGGCAGAGGGGGCTTCGGTCAGCAGCTGTTGGCAGGCCTGGTGAGTAGATGGAATGCATGCGGAGGGGGGTTGGCCAGGGAGGAGATGGGACGCCCATCGACGGCGGCGATGTCACGTGCCTGGTTGTACAGATTTTACACGTACGCGTTAGGGGCCCCGGAGGACCCCGGGGCGTGAGTTAAGGCCTCACGTGCCTGCTCATAATAAGGGTTGTGTCACGCACACACGCGCACGTACGCGCACATGCACACACGTCGAACACGCCAACAAAGGCGTCAGACGTGCGGTAAAGTCGACAACACGCACGCCCCCCCCCCCCACACACACACACACACGCATACACACGCAGCCCCCCGGCCACGCCCTCTCCCATTTGTCCCTCTCCGGGCTCGCACTCCTTGACGGAAGCTGCATGCTGTGACACACACACACACACACACGCACTCACACACACAAACCCCCGGCCACGCCCTCTCTCTGTCAACCCTCTCCGGGTCAGCACCCCTCGACGGCGGCGACGTAATGTTTGACGGCAGCTGCATGCTGTGACACACACACACACACACACACACACACACACACACGCGCGCACGCAGCCCCCCGGCCACGCCCTCTCCCTGTCATCCCTCACCGGGTCCGCACTCTTCGATGGCGGCGACGTAATGTTTGACGGCAGCTGTATGCTGTGACACACACACACACACACATACACACACACGCGCGCACGCAGCCCCCCGGCCACGCCCTCTCCCTGTCATCCCTCACCAAGTCTGCACTCCTCGACGGCGGCGACGTAATGTTTGACGGCAGCTGCATGCTGTGACACACACACACACACACACACACACACACACACACACACACACGCGCGCGCACGCAGCCCCCCGGCCACGCCCTCTCCCTGACATCCCTCACCGGGTCCGCACTCCTCGACGGCGGCGACGTAATGTTTGACGGCAGCTGTGTGTGGTGCGGCGTGTCGGCGCGGTCGAACGCAGAGGCGGCGGCGGCGCTGGGCGAGGTGCTGGCGCCTGCAGGTGAGCACGTCTGCTGGTTGTGGGTGGGTGGGTGGATGGGTGGGTGGACGTGGTTGGGTGGGTGTGGGCGGGTGGGTCGTCATTGCCTCGGTTGGTTTGTTGATGGTCGAGTTGCCTTTGCCTGGTGGGTGGGTGGGTAGGTGGGGGGTGGGGTGGGTGGGTGGGTGGGTGGGTGGGTGGGTCGTCAGCTGTGGGAGGTGCTCGCTTACGCAGGCGAGCGTGTCAAGAGGTCTGGGGCGTCTGTTGCAGCAACCACTTGGTGCGTGTTTTGCGGTTGGGTGTTGCAACCACCAATTGGCTGCGTGCACGGCGCGGCGTGTCTTCGCGGTCGAACGCGGAAGGAGGCGGCAGCGCGGGGTGTGTGGGGGGGGAGGGGGTGCTGGCGCTTGCAGGCCCCCAAAGTGGCAGGCCTGGGCGTGTCTGTTGGTTGTGGGTGGCTGGGTGGGTGGGTGGATGGGGTGTCGCGTGTCTGCACGGTCGAACGCGGAGGGAGGCGGCAGCGCGGGTGTGTGTGTGCTGGCGCCCGCAGGCAAGTGGCAGGCTCGGGCGAGTCTGTTGGTTGGTTGGGAGTGGGTGGGTGGGTGGGGTGTCGCGTGTCTGCACGGTCGAACGCGGAAGGAGGCGGCGGCGCTGGGTGGGGGTGCTGGCGCGTGCAGGCCCCCAAAGTGGCAGGCCTGGGCGTGCCTGTTGGTTGTGGGTGGGTGGGTGGTGGGGTGGGTGGATGTGTGAGGGTGGGTGGCTGTGCGTGTGGCGCGGCGGCGGCGTGATGCTGCGTTGTTTACATCCTTCGTGTTGTTTTAACTTGAAATCTTGAACAATTGTTGAAACGGCACCGAGGAACCCTGATTCAGCTGTGCACTTTCAAGCGCTTGAAACGCCCCAAGGATGGGTGGGTGATGGGTGGGTGGTAAAGTGTGGGTGGTGAGTGTTGCAACTACCAATTGGTTGTGGGTGGGTGGATGGTTGGAGACAACAATCGCGGCTGGTTTGTGCGCGCGACGGGGATGTGGGAGGGGCACACACACACACACACACGTACACACACACACACACAAGCGCGCACGCAGACACATGCAATGTAATGCGCCATCAAAGGCGTCCGACGGACTGTAAAATCGACCACACACACGCACACACGTACGCAGGCATCCCCGTTGCTCCGATCCCCGTGACCGACCCCAACCACCACACACACACACACACACACAAGCACAGCACATATGCACACACACACACGCACACACACGCAGGCATCCCGGTCGCCCCGATCCCCGTGACCAAACCCCACCACACACACACACACACACAACCAACCAACCAACCAAGCGTTACATGAGGCCGTCCGCATGCACCGGCAATGCCTGTACTACTAACAGCAATACACCCCGGCAATTGTTACGAAGTCTGACCCGTGCACTGGGATGTCTTTCGAATAGCGGGTGACCGACCAGCGCCTGAATCGAGTGGATAGTATCCTTGGTTTGGGGGGGGGGGGGGGCTGCCACTCTGGCCAACCAACTTCAACTAGGGTTGCCACTCTGGCCAACCAACTACAACTTGGGTTGCCACTCTGGCCAACCAACTTCAACTTCAATCGCAGCGTATCATCTCCCCATGGGCCGATTAATTCCATGGGCGATAGTCGGGGTTGTCCGTCGTGCAATGTATACGTCGCCGCAACTACTAGATCCGTTCGGCCGCGGCCTACTAGACTGAGTTTTCGTTGGGCAGGCCATGAGGACGTCGGATCAGCTCCTTGGACCGATGAACTCGATGCGCGACGGACGAAGGCAGGCGGGCCTGGGATAGGGGCTCGGTAGACGGGAAAGGGGGGTTTGGAAGGGGCGTGGGAGGGGTCAGATGAGGCATCGGGGGGGGTCAGGTGAGGCATCAGGGGTATCGGAGGAGACGTGGGAAGGATCAGGGGAGGCGTGGGAGGGATCAGGGGGGGCGTGGGGGGATCAAAGGAGGCGTGGGAGGGATCGGAGGAGGCGTGGGAGGCGAGGGGGGAGAGGGAGGGGGGTTGGGAGGGGTCGGAGGAGGCGTGGGAGGCTAGGGGGGAGTGCGCGTGCGCGTGTGCGCTCACGGATGGGGGGGGTGGGGTGAGGAGGGATTGCCAGCCTGGATTGCCAGCATGGGGTCAGCGTGCGCGGGGGGCTGGGGAGGTGCATGGGGCGGGGGTGCATGGGCCTGCATGGCGCGCACATGGGACGGCGAGCTCCATGTGGGGGTGAAAGCGTGGGTGGGTGGTCGACTGTGGGTGGGTGACGGTGGGGAAGAGTTGGACTGTGTAGTTTGGAGCGTGCCAGGGGGAGTGAAGGGTGCTGAAGGGGGGGATCATGGCAAGGTGAGGTTCTCTGTGGTGCATGGTGTCGTGGCGCCGCAGTGGGTCGCGGCCAAGAATCTGCTCGGCGTCAGGCGGTGGCGGGGCGGTCCATGATGCGGTCGACAGTCTGCCGAGGAGCTGTTCGGCGCTGGCGAGGGCATGGGACTGGCTCTGCGACAGGATAAGGATTGGGACTGTGGAAGAGGTTGCTCGGCTCGCTGAGGCTGCCCCCTTCGGGCGGTGACGATGGTGGATAGTCCAGGGTGGGCCGCAGTACATAGGCGGCAGTCGACGGGGGGGGGCGGGGCGATGAGGGGGGATGGGCGACGGCGACTCACATCGGCCGACCGCCGTGACTCGCGACCGCCACACACACACACACACACACACACGCGTGCGCACACACACACGCGCACACACACACACGCACAGACACGCAGGCATCCCCGTCGCCCCGATCCCCGTGACCGACCCCAACCACATACGCACACGCACACACACACACACACACGCACACACACGCACACACACACGCACAAGCACGCAGGCATCCCCGTCGCCCCGATCCCCGTGACCGACCCCAACCACATACGCACACGCACACACACACACGCACACGCACGCACACGCACACACACGCACGCAGGCATCCCCGTCGCCCCGATCCCCGTGACCGACCCCCACGGCGCGACCCTCCACCTCAAGTCGATCGTGTCAGCGCTCGCGTCGCACCACATCCTGGTAAGTTCAGGGTTTGGGGCTTAGGGTTAAGGGTCAGTTACATAAGGGTGGAGGTTTAGGGTAATTACTCTAGTAGCCTGCTTAGCTGGAAACCCCGTGTTACTGTTACTGTTACTCTCTCCATCTCAAGTCGATCGTGCCAGTGCTCGTGTCGCACCACATCCTGGTAGGCTTAGGGTTTAGGGGTTTGGGTCAGTGGTGTCATTAAGGAATCCGAGAATGTGCTGTTTTTCCCCGCAACACTGGAGGGAACATGCCGACTTGCCCCCGCAGCGGCGTTTTTCCGCGGAAAGTGTGAAAATTGTCGAATTTCACACTTTTCGGAGCGAAATTTCCGCGATTCGCCCCCGAAATTTTCCCTCAAACATCCCGGTTTGACCCCGCAGCGGAGGCTGCGGGGGCTGCGGGGGCGCTTATGACACCACTGGTTTGGGTTGAGGTTTCGGGTTCAAGGTTCGGGTTCAAGGTTTACTGGAGACTCCAGTCCCTCCTACCACCACCACCACACACACACACACACACACATACACACAAGAAACAACCCCTTGGTGCTCTGCACGACTCAAGTGGTTGTAACCACCAATTCGGTATATAACGACTCGAGTGATTGTACCCAATTTGATCTTGCAGTGTGCGTGTTGGTCGCAGCCTTGAGCCCCTCCGACACCCTTACCCACCCAAGAAGCAACTCCCCAGTTACAGTTACAGTTACATCGGCTTTCCAGCAAAGACTACCTCTAATCCTAGTACCACCGCCTAGACCCAAGTCCAGTTCTGGCCCTAACAATAACTTGTGAGGGGCGGTAGCCACCAGCCGCCTGCCTGCCAACGTGTAGTCCCAGAGCAAAAAGGAGAGCTATTGTGCGACGCCTCAAAAATAGGTCCTAACTGCTTCTAGGGGATAGGGGGTCAAGTGGCGCTTGCCAATCTACTTGACCGCCGTGGTGGAGGGGCCGGCGCCTGAGGGGCAGCCGGACCATACACCACGGCTCTCCACCCGACCCTATCCTGACTCCCCAGTGTTCTGGACTAACCCTCGCCTTAACCCCGTCGACCCTGTTAACCCCGAACTAGGTCTCCGACAGCGACGCCGAGCGTGCGATGGTCGCGGCCGCGCGCGCGCGTGCGGGCCCGTGTGTGCGCGGACGGCTCCAGCCCCTCCCACCCACCCCCACCACACACACACACACACACACACACACGCACACACACACGCAAGAAGCACCCCGGGTTGAGGTCAAGGGCCAATGGTTTGAATGTTAGCGGGCTCGGTGCGCCAAACCCCTTTAACCCTATTGACCTATCTCAAACCTGTTGACCAGGTCGCCGACAGCGACGCCGGGCGCGCGATGGTCGCGGCCGCGCGCGCGAGCCCCGTGCTGCGCGCGGGATGGGCGGCCGCGGGCGTGGCCGACATCCGCGTGACGTAAGTGTGTGGGGGGGGGGGGGGGGGGGGAGGAAGGAGGGGCCTGTGTTTTGCGGCCTGGCTGCGTTTGGTGCCTGCAGCAGAGGGGGGGAAGGGAGGGAGAAGGGCGGCGGGCGTGACGCACGTGGGAGGAAGGGAGGGGGGAGGGAGGAGAGGGCCGCGGCTTTTCTGGTTGTATGCTCTGCTGCTGCTGCTGCTGCTGCTGCATTGCGTGCACTCCATCCGCCTCGCTGCCCACTGATCGCACACACACACGCACTCACGCACACGCGCGTGCACACACTCTCTCTCTCACTCAAGCACACACACACACACACACACAATGTATATTACACATTCACACACACACACACACACTGATCCTCCCAGGTACATCCCAGACGCGCTCTGTGCCAATGTGCTGCGCATCGGGAGGCACGTGGTGATGCAGAAGGGTGGGTCGTGCCCAGTTACAGTGGTGTGAATCGTAACGAGGGTGTGAAGTGCACTCCCCTCATTGCAGTTACAGTTCGCGACCCTCGGGCACCCTGGGTTACGGCTCGTGCCTGCGCTAACGCACACCCCGGCAATCGTTTCAGACGTAAAAAACAACTAGGATCTGAAGTTCTCCACTCGTATTTGACGACTCTAACGTTGTACCCGTACAAGGTTTTTGGACCCTATTTCGAATGCATGGCGCGAGAGCTGTGGCAGGCAGATTGGGGCGCGGGGCGGCTCGTCGGACAGTTTACAGTTCAGGTTGTCTGCTGCTGGTCTTCCTCTGTTGTACGGGTAATACGGGGTCGTTAACTAAGAAGTCTTAGACGACGCGGGTGACCAGCCACGCGCACACACACACACACCAGGGTTCTCCTTGCCGATCGAATTCCGATGAGGAGGCAGCCCAAAGGACGGTTTGCCGATGGGAAGCGAAAGGGAGGTTCGGAAAAGCCAGAGAAGAAGCGGGGATCCGGGGGCGCAGGCCCCAGAAAAGAATGCCAGCCAGGAGAACACTTGGAGAGCTCTCCAAAAACTCGGAGAGTCCGGGAGGCCCTCTCCAGTATAACCGCCAGCCTGACAGCCCCGAAAGAAACCCCTGACACACACACACACACACAAACACACACACACGTCAGTGATGTCGAAAGTTTTTGGCGTGAGGGCGGTCGTGTGACGCAGATCCAGCGCCACAGGGGAGCTTCGGAGAGGTTGGGGTCGATATTGTGAAAGCGTGAAACCGCAGCCAAACGACCCTCCCGCGGTGCTACGTACCAACGTACCGCCTCAAGACATCACTGACGCACGCACACACATGCTAACCCACAGTAGCAGGCGCCGTCGCAGCGCACGCCACACGGGCAGTCAGACACACGCGCACAAGCACACACAAATTGTGTGTGTGTAAGGGGATGTGTGCTTGAGGAGGGAGGGGGGGGGGGTGCTAAGGTCCCCCGCTCACACACGTGCTTGCGTGCGCCACATGCGCGGCGTCGCGCGCACACGCGCGTGCACACACACACACACACACACACCACGAACGTGCAAGCACACACTATGCGTGCTCATCGCCCTGGCCACCCTAATCCCTATAACCCCAAGCCCGCGAGACCGCTAAAGGTTTCCAAACACGCCTACAACCTGTAACCCGCAAGACCGTCCGCTTAAACCCCTTAGCCCTAAAACCCCAAAACCTGAACCCACCCCTGCAGGCTTCCCCGCCAGTGAGTCCGTCATCCGCCCGCTGTGCGACGAGCTCGGCCTCACGCTCCACACGCTCAACATGAGCGAGCTGGCCAAGGCGGACGGTGCGCTCACGTGCTGCTCCGTGCTGGTGAAGCTTCAAGTTGTGTGAGGGCATGTGGTGCGTATGCAGTGAGGCCGCGCACCTGCACGTGGTCCCAGGCGACGGCCACGGCATGATTGGCGGCGAGGGCGAGACGCGCGCGTTGATGGCGTTCTGGGCGGAGACCCTTCGGAACCGTCCGCCGGGGGAGGACATCGTCGAGATGAAGGTGTAGGCGCCATTGGTGGTCGCAGTCTCGGCCAAGCAGCCTTCATAAGTGGTTGGCGGCCTGACCTGGGCCTGACCGGTTGGTCTGCCTATGGCCATAGGCTATGGGACCCGGGACTGCCTCTGGGACTGCCTCCTGGACTGCAGAGGCTGCAGGCGGGCGTCCAGGGTCGATGTGCCACCCAGGCCTGGAGTGAAGAGGGTCGAGACCGCCTGGGGCAGTCAGGGGCAGCCACAACAGTAGGACGGGGAGCACTTTTTGTAAATACACCACAATCGACGCATCATCTGGACCTTTCTTCAAACATCCAACGTTTGCGCGGTGCGCTGCCATTCCTAAGGACGGCGTCACCCTGCCTGCCTGCGTGCCGGGTGCACTGCACTGGCAGTCTGCCGCACACTGGTTGGTTGCACCGCTGTGCTGGCGGTGCCAGCTTATGGCGGCGCGGGGCGACCGCGACGTTCCTCAACCAAGCCTGTTGTCGATGGCATTGGTTTTGAGCCGCTCCGGGACGACGTGCTGCGTAAGCACCGTGACATCTGACGTCCTGGCCGTCACTGTCGTCCGCTGGCGCTGTCTGATGTGCACCAGGATTAGGCGTCCTGCCATCTTCAACATCCTCAGTGACCGCGAGGAGGCGCAGTACCAGGTGCTACGCCTGCTTTCCTCACCACCAAGGCTGCGGGGGAGCGGGCGCAGTTCCACCGCACGCACCTCGAGATTCCATCTCTGCGCAGGCAGGGCACAGCAGCCCAGGCAGGTCAGGCCAGGTCCTCAAGCAGGCTCTACAGACAGGCATGCAACAGGTCGCTGTGTTGTGAGAGCAAGCGAGTCGAGCGACATGGCTTCTAGGCAATGATCGGCAGATGGGCAGGCGATGCCGCCGATTCCATCGTAATATCCACACGCCTACTCAGGACTAGTGGTGCGGAGCGTTTTTTTTGGGTTGTAGAGCCCGGTAAAGGCAAGAAGGGAGAACATTTGGCCCGTCTGTTTGTTACAATGTGTGCGCGTCGACCCCGCCCTGTTCCTGCCACTCGCAGTAAGTGTGTGCTCAATGCGCATGCCAACCAGGCTGCAGTTATTCCTGTGTCTTCTTCATGTGTGCCTAACAGGCACAGCCTGTGCCTCTTATGCGCTATCGGCAAGGGTGCAGATATCCATCCCACGGCCAGAGTGCAGATATTCATCTGCGCCTCTTGTGCGCTGCGCATTGTCCAGCTTACTGGCCGCAGATGATGTTGCAGTCATCAGTGCAGCGGCAATACTGTGCAAAGCTCTCGCTCTCACAGCAGTCGTGCAGGACGTGGAACACGCAGTAGGGGCGAGAACGGTCGTTTGGGTCAGAGTCCAGGCTGCAGGCACTATCGGTTGCGCAGCCTGTGGCACCACCGCGACATTCGGCCTCTGGTTCTGGTTCTGGTTCTGGTGATGGTGATGGTTCTGGTTCTGGTGATGGTTCAAATGATGATGTTGGGATTGGCTGGCCGCAGATGATTTTGCAGTCATCAGTGCAGCGGCAATACTTAGCGCAACCTTCGCTCTCGCAGCAGTCGTCGTGGGCATGGAACACGCAGTAGGGGCGAGAGCGGTCTTTTGGATCTGAGTCGAGGCTGCAGCCCCAAACCGTCGCGCAGCCTGTGGCACCGCCGCGACAGTCGGCCTTGGCGTGGGGGGCCAGCAGGAGGGCCACGCACAGCACGAGCATCGCGAACAGGCCTGCAACGCTCGCTCGGGCGCGCCGAGTGGTCATTCCTTGCTTGGGGGTCGTGCCGCCGCGGCGGTCCATCTCTGCGCACGCACGGCACACGCAGGCACGCCGGTCTGTTCAGCGGCCGGGGGGCATGCGGCGGCGGCTCGAGCTCGTCTCTGCGTGCACGCCGAGGACAGCCTGTGCAGGCAGCCCAGGTCAGCCACGGCAGCTCATGGAAACAGGCCTTTGTCGCAGGTTCGCTGTGTTGTGAGAGAGCAAAGAGCCGTTCCAGAGCCGTTCCGGAGCTGTTTCGGGCCAACCGATCGCAACGTCGGAGGCGCGCGATGGACATGCGCGGGGGGGGGGGCTTAATGGCAACCTCTTATCAGAGCGCATTTGAGCGTGGGGTGTGAACCAGCACCGTGAAATGGGGCGCTTTCTCCAGATGGCTCCGACATCCAAAGTTCGCACTCAATTCACACTTCAATTTGCAGCGCCCACCAGTACTGTCTGTTGCATCCCGTAGTAGTTGCATCCCCCTAGTTGCAATTCAAGTTGCACGCAGAGAGGGAGAGAGCAGGGAGAGAGTCATGACATGGGGACTTGATCTTCTCAGGAAGCATGCACACACCCGTTCACCTCCCCTCCAACATTGCTCATTGTGTGTGTGTGTGTGTGTGTGTGTTTGTGTTTGTGTGTGTGTTGTCATACATGTACACATACACACACAGTCGATCATAGGCGTCGTCAGAACGCACACCACAGTCAAACACACACACACACACACACACACACAGTGTGTGTGCTTAGGGATGGACGAGGGCCCGCGTGCTTGTGTGCGCCACACATGCACAGCATCGCATGCGCGCACACACACACACATGCACAAACACACAAATCGAGTACGCCAACATACAAGGGCGTCCAGCACACTGTAAATTTGACCTCAGTGAGTGCCCACCGCCCGCCCACAGGCTTCTCACCAGCGAGTCCGTCATCCGCCCGCTGCGCGACAAGTTCGGCCTCACGCTCCACACGCTCGACATGAGCGAGCTGGCAAAGGCCGACGGCGCGCTCACGTGCTGCTCCGTGCTGGTGAAGCTGCTGGGCCTCTGCTATGTAAGACCAGCTGCATGTACGTCGCGGCATGGCGGCGGCCTTCCGGCGCAACGGGCACCCGTTACAAACGCACTCACCACCTGGGACAGCCACGGCAGTGAGCCTGGGAGAGGTGGGGGCGATGAGCGCGGCCTGGTTGAGCAGGATGGGGACACTGGTGTGCTTCTGGCTGTGTGCAGTGGCAGACGAGCGATGGGTGGAGGCGCCACACGCGCGCGCAACCTGTCGACACGCGCGCACACGCACACACAAAGCACGCCCAACCCGCTGCACTTGTGGGGCGTATCCGGCACAGGCACGCGCCCGCACGTGGTCCCCGGCATGATTGGCGGCGACAGTGGGATGCGCGGGAACACTTTGATAACGTCCGCCCACCGTCCGCCGGGAGGTGGCAGTCTCGGCCAAGCAGCCCTCTAATAAGTGGCTTGCCTGCGTCAAGGACTGCCTCTTGGACTGCACCGAGGGTCGAGATGAAGGTGTAGCAGCCCTCATAAGTGGTTGGCGGCCTGACCGGCAAGCCTGCCCCCTGGACTTCAGAGGCGGGCGGCTGGGGCTCGATGTGCCACCTGCTGGAGTGTGGAGCGTAGTGACTCATATAGTAGACTGCCTCCTCCCCGGACGTGTGGATGGGCCCAGGCATGCTGCCACCGCGCGCAGGGTCTTGCTGAGATCGACAGTCCAGAGGACTACGGCGTCATCGCCAGCGCCTCTTCCTGGCTCACCCAGCTGAGCATGGAGCTTCCAGCCAGCACCACCGCTTTGCCACCGCAGATGGCTGGGCTGCTGTCTGCATGCGGCAAGCTGGAGGACCTGGCAGTGCGGGCACGTGGACTTGGATTGAACGACGACTTGTCGAGCATTGTGGACGTGGGCGCACTGGCAGCAGGCACCCACTGGGTGACCATGATGGTGAATCTGAAGAGCCTCGCCATGAGCGACTGCAGCGCTGTGTCTCACCTGGCACTCCTCACAGCCTTGGTCCCCGATCGGTATTACGTAGTAACTACCGTAAGGGATTATCTTGGTGCCTATGGGGAGGAGCTAGCTAGAAGCAGGTGTTGTCGCTTTCTCATGTCGCCATCGTCTCCATCGCCGCTGATGATGATGATGGATATTACAGTCTGTGTGACACCAGTAATGATGTATAAGACCGGTGTCGGCGCTAGCGCCCGACACCTTAAACTCAGTTTCAGTGGGAAACTGGCTGGCTACCTGGTAGGGGTGAGGGTAAACCCCCACACGCGCGCACGCACTGGACCTAGACAGGACACTGGGCCCCCAGATCCACCCTATACCACCCAGGTAGTGACAGCAACGCATTGTTGGTGTGCGCCTGTGTTCTACTACTAGTCCCGCCGCCGCCATTGGCTCCAGCAATCTCCTCCATGCCCGCCAGCAATCTCCTCCACGCCCGCCAGCAATCTCCTGTATGCCCGCCAGCAATCTCCTCCATGCCCGCCAGCAATCTCCTGTATGCCCGCCAGCAATCTCGTCCATGCATGGGCGCCGCCATGCGATCTCCATGCGCCGCGCCGCGCTCCATGCGCGCCAGCACCCGTACCACCCGCCTCATTCCCGTTCTTTAGCCATTCCCCGTGACACCTATGGCTGATCCTTGTTCCGCCGTCCCCTTTGGCATCTGTAACCCGTATCCTCTCCCTGTAGCCTCATTCCCCGTTCTTAACCGCCATCTCCATTATGGTGCCCGCCCGCTGGTGGGGCCTCGCCTCGCCCCATGCCGCACGGCTAGTGTATTGATTGCTGCGCCATCTATAATCTGCGCCTTGGGGCAGGGAACCCCTGCGCCACAACCTCCTCACAAAGCCTAGCCGCATGTGCCTCGCTTCCCATGTTTCTCAATTTCTCGCCATCCGCTTCCATGCCCGCCTGCAATCTCCTCCACGCCCGCGAGCAATCTCCTGTTTGCCCTCAAGCAAGCTCCTCCATGCCCGCCAGCAATCTCCTCCATGCATGCACGCGCAGAGCGCCGCCATGCAACCCCCATGCGCCGCGCGCGCCGTGCGCGCGCCGCGCCCGCCAGCTCCCGTAGCCTCATTCCCCGTTCTTTACCCATGCGCCGTGACGCATTAGCCTTGTCCGCCGTCCCCTGGCATGCATAACCCGTAGCCTCATCCCCGGTAGCCGCATTCCCCGTTCTTAGCCGCCATCTCCATTATGGTGCCCGCCCGCTGGTGGGGCCTCGCCTCGCCCCATGCCGCACGGCTGGTGCATCGATCGCGTCGCCATCTAATAATCTGCGCCTTGGGGCAGGGAACCCCTGCGCCGCAACCTCCTCAGAAAGCCTAGCCGCATGTGCCTCGCTTCCCATGTTTCTCAATTTCTCGCCATCCGTCTCTCTCTTCCATCCAGGCACAGTAAACCATTAGGAGCCGCAATCTGCTTGAGTTCCGATCGTTGTGAGAGGGGGTGCATGCTCGCCGCAATTCTCGCCATCGTGCATCGTGCTCTCCATTAGTACCGCTGCCCCATCTGCCACATAGCCTCGCCCCATCAGGACCAGTTCACCAGTAGCGCTGTGCGTCAGAGCCGCTCAGGGTAAATTTCCAGATTTTCAGCCGCCCAGTACCAAGCGCAGTTGTCCCGGTTGTCCGCCATCGAGCGGCGCCAGGGCGGGAGCCCCTGGCGAAGAGCTTACGAACTTAACATAGAGGTTAGTGGTCCTGATGGTAGGCTGGCGCGCTGCGTGGCCTTGCGGGTTCTCCCAGTAGAGCCCCCCTAGACTGTAAGTCTAGGCCTTAACCGACGGGGCCCCCTAGACTGTAACCGACGGGCCCCCCTAGACTGTAAGTCTAGGCCTTAACCCCGGGGTCCTCCGGGCGCGTACATGTAAAAAGCCGCTAGTGCAGTGATGTTGCAGCACATCGTCGCTACGCAGCGCCCCTTGCTGCACGTGCAGCGGGGCAGTGTGCGCGAAGTGGCCTTTCACATGGCCGGTTCCTCCTTTCGCCATCGTCGCCCCGATCTCCGGCGCACAGCCATAGCCACAAGTCTTCGCTAGCATAAGAATTCGGCGCACAACCTGCCGTGCAGTGTGCGCGACATGCGACGTGTTGTAGGTACAGCCATGCATGCACAGCCGTTCAGCAGTTGCGGTCCCTCAGTTCGCCATCGTCGCCCCGATCTCCGGCGCATAGACATAGCAACGAGTCTTCGCTACCTACGCTCCTCGGCGCACAAGCTGCCGTGCGGTTTGCAGAGAGAGAGATTGTTACACGGCCGGTGGTACTTCCCTAAACGCCCCCGAGGGGACGCCGGGCTCACTGTATGTGTGGGGAGACGGGGAAGGGATGGAAAAAGGGAAGGCGAAGGGGTGCGCCGCAGGCTCAGGGGTCTCACTTCCGGGGGCACGCTCAATGGCATGCGCTTGTCAACTGTCATTTATTTTTTATTTTTTATGGGCGCGCACATTGTAGCAGAGCATCAACCGTCCGGCGTAGCCCACCCCGTGGGGCAGGCCACCCGCAAACTCGGCAAATCAGTATCATTGCGCGACATGCAACATGCTGTAGGTGAAGCCATGCATAGCCATTGCTGCATGGCTGTCATATTAGGCTCCTAGCATGCAGCCGCCTGCCTCTACCACTAGCGACGTAATAGCGAAGTATAATCACTATTTCGCGGGTTGCGAGTTCGATTCCTGCCCCGCTTTGCTCATTTTTGCGACTAAGTGCGTGCGAGCATGCGAGCACCACGCTGCCTGTGCGCAGCTATCAGCTACCGGGCATCAGGCAGACAGTTAGCAGGCAGGCGCAGCAGCTAGGCAGCCTGCGCTTGCATGCGGCAGGCAGCCTGCTGCAGAAAGGCAGCGTGTGTGTGTGTGTGTGTGCTTGCGTGCGGCTAGCATGCTGCAGCTATGCAGCGTGTTGCAGTTAGGAAGGTTGATTGCTTTAGCTGTTAGCAATCAGCATGTACTGCAGTTGGGGGCGGCAGCTAGGCGGTGTGTGTGCGTTTGTGCGTGCGCCATGCAGCTAACTGGCAGCAATCAGACCAGGCAGCCAAACAAATCGATCGGGATGCGACGCAGGAGCCCTTACATGAACCTGCAAAGCCTCGACATGCGTGACTGCTTCAGCGTTTCTGATCTGGGACCCCTCACAGCCTTGGTGAACCTGCAGAGCCTCGGCATGCGTGACTTTCACCGGCGGGCGGTGGCAACACGGTCGGGTAGAGATGGCAAGGCCTAGCTAGAGGCTAGCTGGTGAGTCAAGTCAGGTCTGGCCACAGTCGAGAGTGCGTACTGTAAACTGTGTACCGCGTGGCGCGCCCGTCACAGGCGCCGCCGCGCCGCACGCGCACGCATGCACGCACAGTATACGTCACAGGCCCAGGTGCGTCACAGGCGCAGGGGTGACATGCTCATGCGCGGTCACAGTCGCAGCAGCGAGCTCAGCACGTGCGCCGCTTCGATGACCTCTGGGTCGCTGTTCTTCGCGGACTCGTCCTGGTCGTCGTACAGATCAGTGAACTGCGTGTGTTCGGAGGGGGGCCGGAAGGACAGATAAGTGCCTCGTGTTGAGGGGGATGTGGCTCGGCAGCAAGGCCGGCCTCCAGCCTCCTCCCGACACTATTTTCTTAAGCTACTGATTCAGCAGCTAGGCGAAACTAGTGGCACTCGTTCTGATTGGAAGACTTTTTCGGACACGGCGTTTGAGCGTGCTCAGGATAGGGTCGGGTGGAGAGCCGTGGTGTACGGTCCGGCTGCCCCTCAGGCGCCGGCCCCTCCACCACGGCGGTCAAGTAGATTGGCAAGCGCCACTTGACCCCCTATCCCCTAGAAGCAGTTAGGACCTATTTTGGAGGCGTCGCACAATAGCTCTCCTTTTTGCTCTGGGACTACACGTTGGCAGGCAGCCGGCTGGTGGCTACCGCCCCTCACAAGTAATTGTTAGGGCCAGAACTGGACTTGGGTCTAGGCGGTGGTACTAGGACTGATGATGGATCTTACAGTCTGTGTGACACCAGTAATGATGTATAAGACCGGTGTCGGCGCTAGCGCCCGACACCTTAAACTCAGTTTCAGTGGGAAACTGGCTGGCTACCTGGTAGGGGTGAGGGTAAACCCCCACACGCGCGCACGCACTGGACCTAGACAGGACACTGGGCCCCCAGATCCACCCTATACCACCCAGGTAGTGACAGCAACGCATTAGAGGTAGTCTTTGCTGGAAAGCCGATGTAACTGTAACTGTTGAGGGGGGGAAAGGCTCATGTCTGCCACTCCGCAGAATTGGTGAGTCGATCGTAGCAAGCTCTTTCTCTTGACACACACACACACACACACATACACACACACACACACACTAATATGCCAACATAGGCGACCGACGTGCCGTGAAATTGAGCACACACGCACATGCACGCACACACACACACGCGCGCACACCGCGCACCTGCCCGAGGTGCAGCTTCGAGAGGTCGAACTGCCGTGCACCCTGGAGCATGATTGCGTAGTTCAGGTGGAAGAGGGGCTCGCCCGGCTCGCCCGCGAGCGTGATTGCCTGGGCGGGGGGGGGGGGCACGTGGGGGGTCGGTGTGTGTGTGTGTGTGAGAAAGAGTGAGAGAGAGACAGAGAGGGGGAGGGGAAAGATATACGATATGGGGGAGGAATTGGGGTGATTGTGGTCGATTTTACAGTCTTGTTGGACGCCTTGAATGGCGTATTAGACTTGTGCTTGCGCACTCAATCCCTGAGGCAGGCAGATACTATCACCCGCACTAGTCCACTGAGTGGATACACATTGACTGTGTCCATCCCACTAGCTCTAGTACATCTGGTCGCGCCATGCGTCTCAGTTCGGGCAGCCAGCCTGGCCACCCTCCTCCTCCTCCGTTCATCATGTGGCGCACGCCCGACATGCCGCCAGCCTCCATGCATGGCGCTTGCGCTGCGAGGGCGCTTGCTGCCAGTGCACCTCCGTCGTCATGTGTCTCATGCAAGTAAGATTCGCCCTACATGGAGAGACCCTCCATGCAGGTCACTGAAGTGCCCCGCGATTCGTGCCATAGCTGCAGTCCGCAGGCCGAAGCCGTCGCTGCAGCCGATGTAAGTAGCCGTGGCCGATGCAGATGCCCTGAGGGCGGACGTTTAGGCTATGCGATGTGAGTGCAGATGCAGGATGTCCCTAGCCGTAGCCGAAGCCTTAGCCGAAGCCTTAGATTGTGTGTGTGTGTGTGATTGTGTGTGCATGGGCGAGAAAAAGAGAGGGAGAGAGAGAGGGAGAGAGGGAGGGTGAGAGGGGGGCAGAGATGCATTTCTTAGGGGGGAGGGGGGGGGCGACCAGCGCATCTCTCCCTGGGCACAAACGTGCTATGCTCTGTACGATCACTGCACAACCACCGTGGTGTGAGGCCGGCAATGCGACTGGATGAGACAGACCAGTAAGTTACGCTAGTGTGGACGTGCCACACTTGTGGTGTGAACACACCGTTCAAATAACTCGACGAAAAGCTTGCTGTGGCCAGCAGCCGTGTGACCGGCCGAGCCGGGCCAGTTAGTTGCGCTGGTGTGGAGGTGCCACACTTGAGGTGTAGACACACCGTCTTCAAATAACTTGCTGTCACAAGCCGCACCACGCGCCTCTCCCTCCCCACCCGCCTCATTATCCCCTCTTTCCGCCCCTCCCCCTCCCCCGCCCCCCCGCCCAAACACACGCAGGTCATCCAAGTCCACTTCCTCAACAGCCCACACCTTGTCGTACGTCGAGCACGCGTTGTCAAAGTCGCACACAAACACAACCAACCAACCAAGCTTTACATGAGGCCGTCCGCATGCACCGGCAATGGGGGTCGGGGGGTTGCTTCTGAGGCACTGGCATCTAACTAAAGGCTTGCTGACTGAAGGCTTGCTGACTGTGACCACCATCATCATCATTATCTACTTTGTTGGCTGGCTGCTCCCGCATTGGCTGCCATCTCTCTGCAAATACCATTCCACAGGCGTGGGAACCTCGCGAGGGTGAGCCACCCGGGAGGCCGCCTGCGCGCTAGTATCACAGCAAGCTCGGGGACGGTCTTCAGCTGGGACTCCGGTGGGGACTCGGCGTACTCCTTCTTGGCCTTGTCAAACTGCGTTGTGAACACGTAGGAGTCGAAAATGTCTTGGACATTCTCACGGTAGGAGGTGATGACCCCACCTTGGTAGGGTATCACGTCTGGTCGTCGGTGCATGAAGAGGGCGGCGGTGGCTGGGAACATGGGTTCGGCGGGCGGGGAAGGGGAGGGGGGGGGTTGGAGGAGGCAAGGGGGGAGAAGGATAGGGGTTGGGAGGAATCGGAGGAGGCATGGGGGGGATCAGAGGAGGCGTGATGGGCAAAAAGGGAGTGGGAGGGGGTTTGGGAGGGATCGGGGGAGGCGTGGGAGGGATCGGAGGAGGCGTGGGGGGCAAGGGGGGAGAGAGGGCGGGGTTGGGAGGGATCGGATGAGGCGTGGGGGGCAAGGGGGGAGAGGGAGGGGGTTGGGAGGGATCGGAGGAGGCGTGGGAGGGATCGGAGGGGGCGTGGGAGGCAAGGGGGGAGAGGGAGCGGGGTTGGGAGGGATCGGAGGGGGCGTGGGAGGGATCGGAGGAGGCGTGGGAGGCAAGGGGGGAGAGGGAGGGGGGTTGGCAGGGGTGGGGGGCGGAGGAGTGGAGGTGGGGAGGCGGCGGACGAGGGATCAGTAACAGTAACAGTAACAGTAACACGGGGTTTCCAGCTTAGCAGGCTACTCTTCTACTAGAGACACCCGCCGATACTCCAGCACTTTTAAGTACTAGAGTACCGCCGGCTCCCGGCCGATAGACTACCGCTCCCGCCGGTTAGACTACCCCAAACAGCGGTATCTGAGACACATGTCTGGCAAGGAGCATATAGGAGAGGACCTTCCTCAGGGTCACAGTAGTGGCCTTGTGGCCAGTCAAGCCGGCAGAGCCGACTAGCGCTGACTGGAACGGTCCCCGCCTGGCAGTGCATGGCTGTCCAGCTCTCGTTTGCATGGGGCTCAGCCGGCGCCCCATGCCTCATGCATGGCCAGGTCCCACCCTCCAGGGGTGCATGGACGACAGAGTTGTCATGGAGGCTGCCTGAAGACCTTCCAACGCCAGTCACCGGCAGACGAGCGACCCCGAGGATGAGCGCGGTGACGAACGCTGCGATTGGTGAAGCGGATTTACTCTGTGTTGCCTCGGCGGTCGCCACCGCTGAAGCCGTGATGGTAGCCCGCCTCCACGGGCAGCCATCTTGACCAATGTCCAGCATGCATTGACGGGCGTCAGCTCCTCCGCTCGTCGATCAAATCGTCGAGATCGGTGCCGCATGGCGTCCTGCATGGGGGGAGGATAAGGGCCGTCTCCCAGCACGGGCCGCGGCAGCGCCGCGGCTACTCGCCAAGCCATGGCAGCGCCGGGCAAGACGAGGGATCCAATGAACAACAATCGGTGTTTGTTGATCGTGACGATGATAGGAGTGGTGGGAGGGTGCGCGGCATGTAGCTTGGCAGTAGAGATTTGCTCCAAGGTGGCGGGAGGGGGCTTTCAGGCGGCGGAGAAATCGGTTGTGGGTTACCTCGAGGCGGTGGATGTGATTTTTGTTTAGCGTCCAGGTTTGGCAGCCGTACAAGAGGGCGGATACAACAAATGCATTGTTCAGGTTGATCTTGGTGGTGAGGGTGATTCATCTGATTTCCAAAACCGTGGGGTGAGGCGGGTGAAGGCGTACCATGCGGAGCTGATCCGGCGTGATATTTCTTCGTCGAGGATGTTGGTGGGCGGTGGGGGGTCAGGGTCGTCGAAAGGGGGGTAGGTGGGGGGTGAGGCCATGATGCTGCCGAGGTATTTGAAGCTGGAGGTGTGGTGGACCAGGTGGGGGGTAGGGGAGGAGTTGGAGGGGATGGCGATGGGGGTGGTGGTGGGGCCGGTGTGGGCAGACGGGTGGCCGAGGGATTGTGCAACGGTTTTGCTGTAGTTGATCTCAAGCGCGAGGTCAGAGCAGGTGCCGTCGAGGAGGGTGAGCACGGTGCGGAGGGCGTCCCCGGAGAGGGAGAGCAGGGCGATGTCGTCGGCATAGAGTAGGAGGGGGAGGACGGTGGTGTCGTAGTCTTTGCGGGACTCGGGGGTGTGGAGGACGCCGTCGACAACGTAGCCGATTTGGATGCCAGCGTTGGGGATCTGGGCAATCAGGGATCTGATTACGATGTCGATGTAGACGTTGAAGAGTAGGGGGGAGATGGGGCAGCCTTGCTTGACACCGGTTTCCAGAGGGAAGGGGGCAGAGAGTGCGTCGCCGACGCGGGCACGGGCCGTGGCATCAGAGTAGAGCCTCTTGATGTGGTCGAGGAGGTCAGGGGGTACTCCGCGGTGGCGGAGGGTTTCCCAGAGCGCGGGGTGGTTGACACGGTCGAACGCCTTCGAGAGGTCAACGTAGGCCACGTGAAGGAGGGCGTGAGCGCGGTGGGACTCCTCTTGGAGGCGGCGTAGGGCAAAGCTGGCGCCAGTAGTGCCTCGGCCGGGCCGGAAGCCGAACTGGGAGGTGTGAAGGGATGGCTCCAGGTGCCGTCCGAGGCGGCCGAGGAGGATGTGGGTGTGGACTTTGCCCGGGACGGGCAGGAGGGAGATGCCACAATAGGACTTGCAGAGAGTGGTTGGGCCTGAGGATGCGCCCTTGTAGAGGGGGCAGATCTCCGCTTGTCTCCACGAGGTAGGAGTGGTGTTGGTGTCCCAGCATGAGCGGATGATGTCGTGGAGGGCGGAGGCGACGGCAGGGCCGCCGCTCTTGATGAGGCGAGCGGTGATGGCGTCAGAGCCCGGGGAGGTGTTTTTTAGTGCCTTGATGGCAGCCTCAATCTCGTCTCATGAGGGCTCGGAAGGTATGGGGGAAAGGGATGGGGCGGCGTGGGCGTGGGCGGGTACGGGGGGAGAGTGTGGGGGAAGGGGATGGGGCGGCGGGGGCTGGGGCGGGGGCGGGTACAGGGAGGGAGGGAGGCGTGATGGCAGGAGGGGCAGGGGGGGCAGTGGGTGTGTGGGCCAGGTGGGAAGCCAGGCGGGCGGGGTCGACGGTGGAAGGGAGGGTGTGGAGGGTTTCGAAGTGTTTGCCAAACGCGTTGGCCACGGCCTGCGTGCCGAAGCAGAGGCGGTCGTCGTCGCCGCGGATGGCTGGGGCGGTGGCGGAGGAGGGGCGGTTGACGAGGCGTTGGAGGGCACGGTGGGCGGTGTGGGGTTTGTGGTTGTCGAAGTCATGTTGGATGACAGCGGCATTGGTGTTCCAGTGCGTGTCGGTGTCCGCTCTCAGGGAGGACTTCAGCTCTGTCTGTAGACGCTTGGTCTTCCCGCGGAGAGCATCAGAGAGGGGAGTGTGTCGGGCGTGGAGGGCGGACTCGACGCGGAGGGATTGGAGGTCACGCGCGAGTGACAGGGATTTGTCAGAGAGGGTGAGGTGGGTGGGAGCTTCGGGCGGGCGGCGGCCGAGCACCGCCTTGGCCGCGGTGTGGAGGGCCGCGTTGAAGTGGTCCATCCGCTGGTCCAAGGTGAGGGGAAGGGGGAGGGGTGGCGGGGTGGCGAGGGCGTCCGCGACGGCCTCGGCGTACGCATTCTGCGTTGCTGGGTCGCGGAGCAGGTCAGTGAAGTAGCGCGGGGGGGAGGGGGCCGCTGGTGTTCGTGTCTCCAGGTTCTGGAGAAGTGGAGGCGGATGTGGGCGTGGGGTGACGGTGGGGAGTGGGCAGGTGATGGGGCAGCGGGCGCGTACATCGTGGACAGAGGACAGGTGCGAGCTGCGGACCAGGATGTAGTCCCGGATGTTGCAGTCCTTGCGGTTGCGGCTGTACCAGGTGTATGCACGCGCTGGGGGGTTGGGGAAGAGACTGTGGGCGGAGCAGAGATCGAGGAGGCGGTGGCCGTTGTCGTTGATGCTCGGCTTGTGGCGGAAGGCGGCGAGGGGGGAGTTGGGGGGGAAGGGGGAGGAGGGGCTGTGGGAGGTGGGGCAGGCGTGTCGGCCCACCGATGGGTGGGTGGTAGAGGAGGCGGCGGTGGTGGTGGCGTTGAAGTCGCCCATCACCAGGATGTAGTGGTGGGCAGGGGTGTGGGTGAGCGCGTTGTGGAGTTGTTCGTAGAACGCGTCCTTGGCGGGCCCGTCGTCGGCGGCCTCCATTGGAGCGTACGCGACGATGGCGGTCATGGGGATGGCGCCGTTGGGGTGGAACCGGAGGACCAGGATGCGGTCGTTGATGGCAGCAAAGCCGGCGTCGGAGGCGCGAAGGAGCGTGGCTGTGTCGGGGGATAGGAGTGCCCCGACGCCGTTGGTGTGCACTGTGCCGCCAGACCATATGAAATGGTAGCCATTCTCCAGGGTGTGACAGCCGGAGCCGTGGTGGCGGACCTCCTGCAGGCCGCAGATGTCGATGTTGTGGGCACAGAAGTAGCGGGCGAGGAGGGTGGGCTGCGCCATGGGGTCATGGCGCGTGCCGTCGGCTGCACCCCAGAGGGTGCAGCAGTTGTAGGAAGCAGCGGTGAAGTCGTGGTGAGGGTGAAGGAGTCGGGGGCACGCAACCCCACCGGGGTCGCGCGCAGTAGCTGGAGGGACGGGTGGTGCAGGGTCGGTGGCTAGTCGCCCTGCCCGTCTGGGGGTGCGCTCAGCATCGCCCTAGCGGGCTCGCTGCCGCAGCCTCAAACACACACACACACAACACACACACAACACACACACACACACACACGCACACACACCTTGTCGTACGCCGAGCACGCGTTGTCAAAGTCGCCGAGCTTGTTCAGCGTGATCGCGAGGTACATGTACGAGTGCGGGAAGTCGGACTGCGTTTTCAGGGGGGGGGGGGGGAGAACCACTTGTTTCTCTTTCGGCTGTACACAGGGCTCCGGACACAGCCGGAATTTCAGCCGAATGGCGGTGGCCACCAACATGGGGGGGGGAAGGGGGAGGGGGGTCAGTTGATAGCCCGCCGTTTGCAGGTAGCCAGTGCAAGTGTGAGGTACATGCACAAGTGTGGGAATTCAGACTGCGTTTGAGGGGGGGGAAGGGGGGGCGTCAGTTGATAGCCCCGCCGTTTTTCAGGTAGCCAGTGCAAGTGTGAGGTACATGCACGAGTTGTGGGAATTCAGACCTGGCGTGGCGGGGGGGGGGTCAGTTGATAGCCCGCCGTTACAGGTAGCCGTGGCAAGTGTGAGGTACATGCACGAGTGTGGGAATTTCAGACTGCGTTTGGGGGGGGGGGGGGGGGGGGGGGGGTCAGTTGATAGCCCGCCGTTTGCAGGTAGCCAGTGCAAGTGTGAGGTACATGCACGATTGCGGCGAGTCGGATTGCGTTTCTGCGTTGCTTTTGGGGAGGGGTAGGCGGGGCCAGTTGAAACCCAGCCGCTTGCAAGGGTTGAGAGGTTGGATGGACGGGGATGGGTATGCAACACACAGCGCTGATGCCGTGTGTTGGGTGTCAAAGTGCCCCTGCCTTGCACACGACTGTCTTGCCCACCCGGTCCAGGGGAGTAGGCAAGCCCAGTGGGAACCCCACACTTGGTTCCCACCCCCAGCTAGAGGGCGCATACAGTCCCTGCTAGCCACTGTAGAGCCTTGGCCCGGCCAAGGGGCACAGGCACGACGGGCTTGAGGGGGGGTGGTGGTGACAGGGTAGCAGGGGGACGGGTAGCGGAACTCTGGCGCATGCTGTTGACTCAGCAGTGTTGAGTGTGTGTGTGTGTGTGTGTGTGTGTGCACGCACATGGCTAGGCTGGCCCTGTATCCTAGGGCGTCGTCCCCTTACACCTCTAGGTTGATGGAAGAGGAGAGGTAGCGGAATGCAGACGCGTACTGCTGGCTCAGGAGTGTCATGGGAGTGTGTGTGTGTGTGTGTGTGTGTGTGCATGCGCGTCGCTAGGGTGGCCCTGCATCCCACCTCGAGGTTGATGGACGAGGACAGGAAGTGGAACGCAGACGCGTGCTGCTGGCTCAGGAGTGTTAATAAGAGAGTGTGTGTGTGTATGCATGTGCGTGGCTAGGTTGGCCCTGCATCCCACCTTGAGGTTGATGGACAAAGACAGGAAGTGGAACGCAGGCACGTACTGCTCAAAAGTGTTGAGTGTGTGTGTGTGTGTGTGTGTGTGCATGCACATGGCTAGACTGGCTCTGTATCCTAGGGCGTCGCCCCCTTTCACGTCAAGGTTGATGGAAGAGGAAAGGTGTGGGACGCAAAAGGAGCGTTAAGAGAGAGTGTGTGTGTGTGCGTGTATGTGTGTGTGTGTGTGTGCAAGCACATGGCTAGGCTAGCTCTGTATCCTAGGGCGTCGTCCCCTCACATTTTGACTGATAAGGTAGTGGAACGCACTGTTATGAGTGTTAATAAGAGTGTGTGTGTGTGTGCCGCTGACGAGCGGGGTAAAATACGACTGGCCCGGCTCCTGCTAGACTGCCCCTCGGTGGAACACTTCGGGAGCGGCTTGCCCGGCGCTGCCATGGCTTGGCGAGTAGCCGCGGCGCTGCCGCTGCCCGTGCAGGGAGACGGCCCTTATCCTCGACGAGTTGATCGACGAGCGGAGGAGCTGACGCCCGTCAATGCATGCTGGACATTGGTCAAGATGGCTGCCCGTGGAGGCGGGCTACCATCACGGTTTCAGCGGTGGCGACCGCCGTGGCAACACAGAGTAAATCCGCTTCACCAATCGCAGCGTTCGTCACCGCGCTCATCCTCGGGTCGCTCGTCTGCCGGTGACTGGCGTTGGAAGGTCTTCAGGCAGCCTCCATGACAACTCTGTCGTCCATGCACCCTGGAGGGTGGGACCTGGCCATGCATGAGGCATGGGGCGCCGGCTGAGCCCCATGCAAACGAGGCTGGACAGCCATGCACTGCCAGGCGGGGACCGTTCCAGTCAGCGCCAGTCGGCTCTGCCGGCTTGACAGGCCACAAGGCCACTCCTGTGACCCTGAGGAAGGTCCTCTCCTATATGCTCCTTGCCAGACATGTCTCTCAGAGACCGCTGTTTGGGGTAGTCTAGCCGGCGGAAGCGGTAATCTATCGGCCGGGAGCCGGCGGTACTCTAGTACTTAAGTGTGCTGGAGTATCGGCGGGTCTCTCTAGTAGAAGAGTAGCCTGCTTAGCTGGAAACCCCGTGTTACTGTTACTGTGTGTGTGTGTGTGTGCGTGTGTGTGTGCATGCGCGTGGCTAGCTTGGCCCTGCTGCCCACCTTCAGGTTGATGGACGAGGAGAGGTAGTGGAACGCAGACGCATACTGCTGCGTGTGAAGGTGCACGAGCCCAAGGTTGTACGAAATAATCCACTCAAACGGGCCGAGGTACATTGCCTGTGGTAGTGGGGATGTGGGGGGGGGAGGTTCAGGGTGAGAAGCGTGATGCACAAGGGGGGGGGGGGACTTGGTTGAGGGTGTGAGGGTGCATGAGCCCCATGGTGTTGCAAAGTGATCCACTCAAACGGGCCGAGGTACATCGCCTGTGGTGGTGGGGAGGGGGGGGGGGAGGTCAGGCCCTAGGGTGTGAGAAGTGTGGGGCCCAAAGGGGGAGTAGACTTGGCTGAGGGTGTGAAGGTGCATGAGCCCAAGGTTGTACTACACGATCCACTCAAACGGGCCGAGGTGCATCGCCTGTGGTGGTGGTGGTGGTGGGTGGTGCTGGGTGGGTGTGGGGGGCAGGGTTTGAGAGGTGGGAGGTGGTGTGTGTGCGTGTGAGTGTGTGTGTGGGGGGGGGGGGGTTCAGGGTGTGAGAGGCGTGATGCCGTCCTACAACAGGTTTAGTAAAGGGAAGGCCCAAGGTTGTTAAACGGAATGAAATTGGGTGGGGGGGGGCCCCCCCCCCCCCCCCCAACTCACTCAAACGGGCCGAGGTACATCGCGTGTGGCGGTGAGGAGGTGTGGGTGGGTGGGTGCGGGTTGTGTGATACGTTCGTATGGTGTGGTTGCGTGGGGGGGGGCAGGGTGTGAGGCAGGAAGGGCAAGGGGGGGGGGCTAAGGGTTTCGCGATCGCCACGATGTAGCTGCTTGCCGCCCTCTTGGGTGTGTCAGGTTGCGGGGTGTGGGATACTTGTGTGGAGGCAGGTGTGAATTCACACCTTCTCCGCCCGGCACAGATTAACTTATATTCGGCAGGCGTGCGACACTGAGCCAATTGAGAGCCTTGTGGCAAAGCGATCAATGCAGTGGCTAGGCCATGTGATGCGCATGCCGGCTTCTCGTCTTCCTCGAACGACTTTTGACTGCACAATGGATGTGGCTCGGCAGCAAGGCCGGCCTCCAGCCTCCTCCCGACACTATTTTCTTAAGCTACTGATTCAGCAGCTAGGCGAAACTAGTGGCACTCGTTCTGATTGGAAGACTTTTTCGGACACGGCGTTTGAGCGTGCTCAGGATAGGGTCGGGTGGAGAGCCGTGGTGTACGGTCCGGCTGCCCCTCAGGCGCCGGCCCCTCCACCACGAGGTCAAGTAGATTGGCAAGCGCCACTTGACCCCCTATCCCCTAGAAGCAGTTAGGACCTATTTTGGAGGCGTCGCACAATAGCTCTCCTTTTTGCTCTGGACTACACGTTGGCAGGCAGCCGGCTGGTGGCTACCGCCCCTCACAAGTAATTGTTAGGGCCAGAACTGGACTTGGGTCTAGGCGGTGGTACTAGGACTAGAGGTAGTCTTTGCTGGAAAGCCGATGTAACTGTAACTGTAACCGCCCTCTTGGGGGGCGTGGGGTGTGTGCAGGGTGCTGGGGGTGGGTTGTGAGATGCTCGTGTGGAGGCAGGTGTGAATTCACACCTTCTCCGCCCTTTTGGGGGGCGTGGGATGTGTGCAGTGATTTCCTTTTTGGCTCTCCACAGCCATTTGGCTGTATTCCGGCTGTACTTTGACCTTGCACACAGCTCAAACCATCCAGTGGATTGTAAGTCTGCCGAACCCGCCAGAGAGCTCGTCTACAGCTTTCAAGTGACCTATGTATGAGGAGAAACGGTCAACGGTAGGTCAATGTTCAACGCGGTCAAAGCAAAATCCGGCTGTGGAATCAATATTTAAAACTCCTGAAAAGGAAATCACTGGGTGTGTGCAGGGTGCGGGGGGTGGGTTGTGAGATGCTCGTGTGGAGGCAGGTGTGAATTCACATCTTCTCCGCCCTCTTGGGGGGCATGGTGTGTGTGCAGGGTGCGGGGGTGTGGGGTATGGGATGCTTGTGTGGAGGCAGGTGTGAATTCATACCTGTTGAGGCATGCGGTCGCCGCGATGAAGCGCTGCTCTCCCCGCAGAAGCAAACCCAATGTTGTTGTGTGTGTGGGGGGGTTATTTTCGGTCACCGCCACAGAGGGGGTGATGACTTTGGGAGGGAAGGTGCGGAGGGTGTGGAGGCAAGTGTGAACACCTTTTTCACACCTTCTTGAGGCACGCGATCGCCGCGATGTAGCGCTGCTTCCCGAAGAAGCACATCCCGATGTTGTTCCACAGCTGCGGCGAGTTGGGCGTGAGCACGGCCGCGACGCGGTACTTGATCAGGGCGACGTCCATGTCCTGGTTGTCCTGGAAGATGGAGCCTGGAAGATGGGGGAAGGTGTGTGTGTGTGTGGAAATTAACATCTCCCTCCCTCTCTCTCTCTCTGTGGAGGGGGTCAGTCGGTGTGCGTGTGCATGTGTGTGGGAGGGGGGGGGTACTTGGTTAGAGCAACGTCCTGGTTGTCCTGGACGATGGAGCCTGGAAGATGGGGGGAAGGTGTGTGCGGAAATTGATGTCTCTCTCCCTCCCTCTCCCTCTCATTTCCCCCCTCTCTGTGCGCACGTTTGTGCGTGTGTGCGTGTGTTGAGAGGGTCGTTCAGTGTGTGATGGGGGGGGGGAGCGGGGGGTACTTAACCAGGGCGACGTCCATGTCCTGGTTATCCTGGAAGATGGAGCCTGTCTGTGCGTAGTGTGTGCGTGTGTTGAGGTGTGTGCGTGAGTGTGTACACACGTGTGTGTGTGGAAATTCATCTCCCTCCCTCCCTCCCTCTCCCTCTCCCTCTCTCTCTCTCTCTCTCTGTGTTGAGGGGGTCAGTCGGTGTGCGTGTGCATGTGTGTGGAGGGGGGGGGGGGGGGTACTTGACCAGCGCGACGTCCATGTCCTGGTTATCCTGGAAGATGGAGCCTGTGTGTGCGTAGTGTGTGCGTGTGTTGAGGGGTGTGCGTGAGTGTGTACACACGTGTGTTGAGTGGAAATTCATCTCCCTCCCTCCCTCCCTACCTATCTCTGTGTGTGTGTGTGTGTGTGTCGAGGGGGGGGGGTCTTGACCAGGTCGACGTCCATGTCTTGGTTGTCCGGGAAGATGGAGCCCGTGCGCGTGTGTGTGCGTGTGTGCATGTGTGTGTGCGTGTGTTGAGGGCGCGCCTGCTTGCTGAGCGTGTTCGCGCGGGTTTGTTTGATGAAGCCTGAAAGCCCTGCTAAATCCAGCCCCCCCCACACACACACCCCACATCCACTCCTTCACCCCCTACCCCCCCCCCACACACACAAACACCCACCCACACACACTCCTACACACACACACACACACTCCTACACACACACCGCACACACACACGCCCTTCACACCCACTGCCAGGATTGTGCGTGGCTGCATAAGGGTTGTACACATACACATGATTACGTTGGTGAGGTTGTGTCGACCGCCGTCTCCCACAGCCCCCAAACACCCACACCCACACACAAGCCACACACACACTCCTACACACACACACCCCACACACCCCACACACACTCCTACACACCCACTGCCAGGATTGTGTGTGGCTGCATAGGGTTCGTACACACGCGAGCAAATCACATGATTACGTTGGTGAGATGGTGTCAACCGCCGTCGCCCACAGTCCCAAAACAAAAGGGTGGGAGGGAGACCCAGGCCCAGGTGATCCCAAGCCCAGGCTAGACAGGCAGGGCAAGCCCCTTGCCCAACACACACGACCTGCCGCGAGGATCGTGCGCGAGCCAGTGAGTTGTTAAGGTGGTGCCAACCGCCGCGCCCCAAGCCCTAAATATAATAGCCCACGCCCTAGCCAAGGGGCTGTGAAGGAGGGAGGGGAGGGGAGGAGGGAGGAGCGGGCACAGAGCACCATCCGGCCTGCCGCGAGGATCGTGTGCGGGTGCACGGGTCGCACGCGAGCGAGTGAGTTGTTTAGGTGGCGCCAACCGCCGCGCCCCAAGCCCTATAAAAATGACCAAGCCTGTGAAGGAGGGAGGGGAGGAGAGGAGGGAGGGGGGCGAAGGGGGGAGAGAGGAGAGGAGAGGGGAGGAGAGAAGGGAGGAGGGAGGGGCAGGCACAGAACACCAACCCACCTGCCGCGAGGATCGTGCGCGGGTCGCACGCGAGCGCGTTGTTCAGGAGGTCGAACGCCACGCCTCAGCAGCTCCGACATACTACCGGTTGCGTCAAGCGCCGAGCCCTCGCAAGACCCTAATCCCCAAGCCCTTTAAGCCCTAAATAAGCACTCAATGCCCCAAGCCCCTTGGAAGCCATCCTACGCCCCTACTTAGCCATACAATCCCCAGTCCCCAGTCCCCAATCCCCAATCCCCATTCCCCAATCCCTTGGAAAAATACCCCAAACCCACCAACCAACCTGCCGCGAGGATCGTGCGCGAGTTGCGTGGGTCGCACGCGAGCAAGCCCTAATCGCCCCAAAACCATAAGCCCTCTAAGCCCTAGCTCATTATTAAAAGTGTATAAGCCCCTCAAGCCTGACCCAAGCCCTCAAAGCCGTAAGTACCAAAAGGCCCCCAAGCCGACCAACCCACCTGCCGCGAGGATCGTGCGCGGGTTGCGCGGGTCACACGCGAGCGAGCGAGTTGTTCCGGTGGTGCAACGCCATGCCATGCCCCAAGCCCTCAAATAACCGTCCAACCTCAAGACGAGGGGCATTAGAAGGAGGGACGGGGAAGCTCAACGCACCAACCGACATACCTGCCGCGAGGATCGTGCGCGGGTTGCGCGGGTCGCACACGAGCGAGTTGTTGAGGTGCTCGAACGCGTGCTCGCTGTTGTTGGTGCGGAGGAAGAGCAGGCCGAGGGTCGTGAGCACCTGTGTGTGTGGGCGTATGTGTGTGGGGGGGGCCTGTGCGTGTGCATGTGGGTGTGCGCGCGTGTGTGTGAGCATGTGTATGTGTGTGTGCGTGTGTGTTTTGTGTGCAAAGGAAGAGCAGGCCGAGGGTCGTGAGCACCTGTGCGTGTGTGTGTGTGTGTATGGTTGTGTGCGTGTGTGTGTGCATGTGTGTGTACGTGTATGCATGTGCATATGTGTGTGTGAGTGTGTGTGTGTGTGTGTGCATGCATGCGTGTGTGTGTGGTGGTGGTGGGGCGCATGAGCAGCCAACGTCATCGAAACGATTGATGGCCACCTGGGGGAGACTCACCCCCCCCCTCCCGCCACCCACCCCCCACCACCCACCCACCCACCCCCCCACACACACACACGCATGCACACACACTTTTGGAGGCACACGCAGATGACCGCGAAGGGGGGTCATCTGGGAACGCCGATGAGCTGAGGCCTGCACCCCCACCTGCCGAGCCAGGTCAAACGCACGACCTGGTTAAGACCCCTGACACACACCGGTGTGTTTTGGGCTTTGCTCCAGTGCGCGCATGCACACACACACACACACAGACAGACAGATAGACAGACACTTAAATGGTTGCAGGTTTAGGGGGTTAGGGGTAAAGAAGGTTAGGGGTTCAGGTTAGGGTTAGGGGCTACCGGGGCTAGGGGCTTAGGTTAGGGTTCTAGGCTAGAAGGGATTCAGGTTATGGTTATTAGGGTTTAGGGTTAAGGGTTTAGGGGCTAAGGGGGTTAGGGGCTTAGGTGAGGGTGGGGAGCTTAGGGTTTGGGGTGCTGACACACACACGCCTCGGTGCTCTCTGGGCTGTGATCCAGCGTGTGCATGCACCCCCAACACACCCACACCCACACGCACACACCTCGGTGTTTTCTGGGCTGTGCCCCAGCGCACGTATGCACCCCACCCCACCCAAACACACGTGCATGCCTCGGTGTCTTCTGAGCTGCATTCCATCGCGCATCCCCTCACCCCACACACACACCCACACGCACACACCTCGGTGTTTTCTAGGCTGTGCCCCAGCGCACGCATGCACCCACCCTCCCCCCCCACACACACGCGCACATGCCTCGGTGTTTTCTGGGCTGTGCTCCAGCGCACGCATGTACACGTTGATCGCTGATGGGTAGTCCTCAAGCAGTGTGTGGATCTGAGCGGTGGTGGGTATGTGTGTGTGTTTGCGTGAGAGAGAGAGAGTGAGTGAGAGGGAACGAGAGAGGGGGAGATAACGTGAAAGAGAGAGTGAGTGAAAGAGAGAGAGAGAACTATATATAAAGAAAGCAAGAGAGATAGAAAGAGAGAGAAAGAGAGAGGAAGGAGGAGAGAGAAAGAGACACGTGCATGCACCTCTTTGACTGCACATGTGTGAATAAGTGTGTGGGCGAGCATGCACATGTGCGAGCGTGAGAGAGAGAGAGGAAGGGAGATAGACAGGAAGAGAAAGAGAGAGGGAGTGAGAGAGAGGGAGAAAGAGAGGGAGAGAGGGAGAGAGGGAGAGAGAGAGAGAGAGAGAGATGGACAGAGAAAGAGAGAGGGAGAGAGAGGGAGGGAGAGAGAGAGGGAGGGAGAGAGAAAGGCACACACCGCACCTTTCCCAGCTGCACGTACGTCGAGTCGTGCGGCTGGATGTCGACCGCCGCGCGGAAGCTGTCGATGGCAGCGTCGTACTGCGCACGTGGGTGCGGCCGGATATAATTGTGAATACGTTTCAAGTGTCGACATGTCGGCTGGGTTGATTGTGGACAACTGCGTGTCGACCGCCGTGCGGAGGCTGTCAATCGCAGCTTCGTACTGCGCGCGTGGGCGCGGCCAAAGTTGGTTGTGTGTTGGCTTTGGGTGCGGACATGTCGAGTGAGTGGTTGTGGACAACTGGCCCAGTGGGTGTCCATTGCCTCGCAAAGTACGAAGCTACCAAGCAGCGTCGTACTGCAAAGGGTGCGGCCGGGGCTTGGGATGGTATGGGGTTCGGGGGGCTTGTTTTTAGGGCAGGTGTGTGTGTGTGGGGGGGGGGGGGGATAAGCGCAGTGCCATCAAGTGTGTGTGTGAGTCGGGGGTGGGGGGCTGCGCGAGGGCGGGCACGTAAGAAATGATGATGATGAGAGTTTTACAATCCACTTCTGGCGGTCACACGTACGGTTCCAAAGCTCCAGTGGGACTTAGAGAATCAAGGCTCAAGGCCCACAAAAGGTCAAGCTACAAGTAGCCCACGGTAACGCCATCCACACTTGGTGGCGGGCGCCAAGCAAGCAGCACCACTGTGTAAGAAAAGGGGTTGACCGCAGGTAGGGCATGCCCTGGCTGCCTGCGCCAACATGTATGTATGTCCTCCAGATGCCCACCGTGTGTGACACCAAGTCGGGTACGAGTGACGGGTTCTCATATCAGTACCCAGGCAAAACCAACACTGTTGTCTAGCTAGGGTCGAGTACGACACTTGACCAGACAACGGGGCAACACCAGTGTGTGCGCCCCACCACACCCACCTGCTTGAGATGCCCACGCTGTGCATGATCTCCCTCGGGCAACACAATCTTGACAGGGTTGCGGGGTTGCGGGGTTGAGCTGGATTGCTCATGAGTGCCGTCCAACACAGTCCAACACAGTCCAACACACCGCTTCTACGTTCTACTAGTGCGCTCGGGGGGGTGGCAACCCCCCGGGCGCGCTGCGATCCAGGTGTCGACGACGCGAGTCCGATGACCCTGTAGCGTAGAGCCAACCCAAGGAGGGCATACCGGCCCGGCATCACAGACGGCCAAGGACGCCTCGCGGACTTGAGCTGGCTGGCCGCGGATGCGAGCAAAGGGGAAACAAGGCACCCCATGCATGCAGCCTTTTCCTGCCCAGTCCCCGCGTGTAGCGGGGCACGCCTGGCGACGCGTCCAAGTCGTCAATCAGAACACCAGAGTGGCTACGTTCAACGTGCGGACATGTCCTGCAGAGGACGAGGGACTGGTCAAACTGGCGAGTCTGGTGCAAGATTGCGCCAAGCTTAGCGTCGGTGTTGCAGCGCTTCAGGAGCTGCGCAGGACCGGCTCCGGGGAGGCGCAAGTGGCTACGGGCGACACGTCGTGGACGCTGCTATGGTCGGGTGGGGAGCACCGGCAGCGTGGGGTGGGCTTGCTGTTGTCCCCTGCATGGGCATCGGCACTCGTCTCCTGGGAGGCGGTGTCCGACCGCCTCATCCAGGCCCGCTTTGCAGCGGACCGTGGGCAGATGATCACCATCGTCAGCGCCTACAGTCCAACGGAGGCAGCGAGCGACGAGGAGGCTGGCGACTTCTACCTTCGAGTAGCGGCGCTCGCGGACAAGGCCAACGACAAGCGCGATCTGCTCATCGTGGCAGGTGATTTCAATGCAGCAGTGGGGAGGGACTCGGTGTCCGACCACGAATGCGTTGGCAAGCACCTGCCCCTCACGGAGCCAGCGGTGGCCAGCAGGAACGGTCGCCTGCTCCTTGACACTGCCACTGCTTGCAGCCTGCGCGCTGCCAACACTCTCTACCCCCACAGGCCTGAGCACCAGTACACCCACATCAGCCCCATGGCTGTTGCACAGAGCAGACGGCATGCATGCTCTGTGCGCCGCCTGCACAGCGTCAAGGACTACATCCTGGTCGCGCGCCGCCGCATGCATGCGGTGACAGACTGTAGGGTGCGTAGGAGCCCAACCTGGGACAGCGATCACTGCATGGTGGTACTGTCCATGCGCCTCCGCATGCGAGCCTCCCGCCATGCAGGCGGCTCTCAGCGGCGCGCATGGGACTCTTCACAACTGCGGCGCCCGGCTGTCCGTCGTGAGTTCAACCTCCAGCTGTCCGATCGCTTTGGGCTGCTGGAGGCCGTGCCGCCCGAGGGCGCTGATGCCCAGGCGGAGTACGACGCGATGGCTGCTGCCATTCGCGAGGTGGCCACCAACCACCTCGCTCCACGCGGCAGCCGCCGGCGGCGCGGCTGGCAGTTCACTCTGTCGCAGCGCACCCTCCGGCTCATGGACGCCCGGCAGCGCGCGCACACGGCATGGCTCAGGAGCAAGTCTGCTGCTGCCAAACGAGAGCGCAACCGCGCCAACCGCGCGGCCGACGCAGCTGTGCAGAGAGACAGGGAGAGGTGGATCGGCCAGCAGGTGGCGGAGGCGCAAGACATGCTACGCAAGAAGAATCTGCGCCAGTTTGCGCGCGCGTGCGACAGGCTGGCGGGCCGCAGCCGCAGCCATCAGATCCCACCTGCCATGCGGGACGTCTCGGGCGCGCTGCACAGCGGTCCAGACGGGGTGCTGAAGGCCATGACAGAGTCATTCGACAAGCTATATGGCGGGGAGACCAAGCTCAGCGACGAGACCCTGAACCAGCTGGAGAACGATGTAGCGGCGTTTGAGCTCACACGCGCCACAGAGGTGGACGAAGCGCACGGGCGCCCCCCTGACCTGGCTGAGACGGAGGCGTGTGTGCGAGCGTTGCGCTCGGCCGCCGCTCCGGGCGGTGACCAGCTGGACGCCATGCTGTTGCGGTGCCCACCTGCCATCGCATGGCTCCACCGGGTCATCATCGCCGTATGGCGGTCGGGGAGAGCCCCGAGGGAATGGAAAACTGCTATTATCACACCGTTATATAAGGGGAAGGGTCCGCGTGACTCCCCTGGTAACTACCGCGGTATAAGCCTTCTCTCTATTGCCGGGAAAGTGTACGCTGCCATACTTCTGCACCGCGTCTCCACGCAGGTTGATGGTCAGTTGCATGAGGCTCAGTGTGGTTTCAGAAAAAGCAGAGGCACTGTTGATGCGATTTTTACTCTGCGCTCGCTGAGCGCGGCACATGCCGAGTACAAACAATGCATGGCTGTGGCATTTGTCGACTATTCTAAAGCTTACGATTGCATAAACCGTGCGGCACTGTGGAGAGTCCTTAGATTATATAGTGTTCATCCGCACATTATTGATCTGTTGGAGGATCTTCACACCAACACCGCAGCTGCCGTGCGGCTGGCTGGGAAAATCGGGCACGAATTCCCCGTGTCGTCTGGTGTGCGACAGGGGTGCGTCATTGCTCCTGTGTTGTTCAATGTTTTTATTGACCACATAGTGAAAAAGGCGCTAGACATGATGCCAGAGGGGGCTGGCGTGTCAGTCGTGACCCGAGCCGGCGGCTCTGTGTTGTCGTCGTCGGTTGAGCGCATAGTAATGCTGATGTATGCCGACGATTTATGTTTGTTCTCGCATGACCCAGCTCAGTTGGCGCTTATGCTGAAAATCCTTGACAAAGTGTCCTCTAGCTTTGGCATGCAAATCAACGCCGCCAAGACAGAAGTGATGATTTTGCCAGCAGATTTTGTCGCGGATCTGCCCACGTTTGCGCTGACTGGTGGTGAAGTGAAGACCGTCTCTGCATTTAAGTATCTAGGGAGTTGGATAACCCAGAGTGGTGGTGTGGAAAAGGAGATCGGTGTGCGTGTCGGTCGCGCGCTGGGCGTGTTTGCGTCTTTTGATAAGATTTGGGCCAGCAAGAAGATGCAAGTGCAGTCTAAGATGCGGGTTTACAACACTTTCGTGCTGCCCCACTTTCTGTACGGCTGCGAAACATGGGCCCCTACTAAAACACAACTGACTCGATTGGAGGTTGCCCACTCTAACTGCCTTCGTCGCATTCTGGGTGTGCGCCTGGTCGACCGGCACAGATTAACTTATATTCGGCAGGCGTGCGACACTGAGCCAATTGAGAGCCTTGTGGCAAAGCGATCAATGCAGTGGCTAGGCCATGTGATGCGCATGCCGGCTTCTCGTCTTCCTCGTACGACTTTTGACTGCACAATGGATGTGGCTCGGCAGCAAGGCCGGCCTCCAGCCTCCTCCCGACACTATTTTCTTAAGCTACTGATTCAGCAGCTAGGCGAAACTAGTGGCACTCGTTCTGATTGGAAGACTTTTTCGGACACGGCGTTTGAGCGTGCTCAGGATAGGGTCGGGTGGAGAGCCGTGGTGTACGGTCCGGCTGCCCCTCAGGCGCCGGCCCCTCCACCACGGCGGTCAAGTAGATTGGCAAGCGCCACTTGACCCCCTATCCCCTAGAAGCAGTTAGGACCTATTTTGGAGGCGTCGCACAATAGCTCTCCTTTTTGCTCTGGGACTACACGTTGGCAGGCAGCCGGCTGGTGGCTACCGCCCCTCACAAGTAATTGTTAGGGCCAGAACTGGACTTGGGTCTAGGCGGTGGTACTAGGACTAGAGGTAGTCTTTGCTGGAAAGCCGATGTAACTGTAACTGTAACTGGGGTTGAGCGGTAGGACATGCACCCCTACTAGCAGGTGCGCCTTTGGAGGTCACAAGTGGATTTAGTTTGCAGCGCAGAAGTCGCAGGTGACGCAGCAGCAGCAGCAGCAGCGGCGGCAGCAGCAGCCACCTGCTGAAGGTACATCAGGCACAGCCCCATGTTGTGCATGAGCTCCTAGTCGGGCCCCTATCTCCCCCCCCCCCTTCAACCACGATCAAGGGTCGAGTACCGAGGGCATACACCCCTAGCAGTGTGCGCGCCACCTGCTTGAGGTACATCAGGCAAAGCCCCATGTTGTGCACGATCTCCCAGTCGGGCCCCGATCCCCCCACCCACACACCCCCCAACCCCTCAACCACGAACAAGGGACGAGCACCGAGGGAATACACCCCTAGTGTGTGCCCGACCTGCTTGAGGTACATTAGGCACAGCCCCATGTTGTGCATGAGCTCCCAGTCAGGCCCCTATCCCCCCCCCCCCCCCTCAACCAAGCCGGAGTCATGTACCGAGCAGTGTGTGCCCCACATGCTTGAGGTACATCAGGCACAGCCCCATGTTGTGCATGATCTCCCAGTCGGGCCCCTATCCCCCTATCGCCCCCCCCCCCTATCCAAGGGTCAAGTACCGAAGCATAAACCACTAGCATGTGCGCCCCACCTGCTTGAGGTACATCAGGCACAGTCCCATGTTGTGCATGATCTCCCAGTCGGGCGACCCGATCTTGGCGGCCTCCTCGTACGCGTCGATCGCCGCCTTGTGCTTGCCCAGTAGGTACAGCGAACGGCCAACCTTCGGGGGGAGGGAGGGGATTGGTGGTGAATACATCAATGATCCAGAGGGAGGGGCCGTGTGCTTGCCCAGCAGTTAGAGCGAATGGCCGACCTTTTGGAGTGGGTGAGAGAGAGTGTGGAGTGTCAATGAGCCAGAGCTTGGGGAGGGGGGGGGAGGAGGGGGAGGAGGGGCCGTGTGCTTGCCCAGCAGTTAGAGCGAACGACCGACCTTTTGGGGTGGGTGAGAGAGAGTGTGGAGTGTCAATGAGCCAGAGCTTGGGGAGGGGGGGGGAGGAGGGGGAGGAGGGGCCGTGTGCTTGCCCAGCAGTGGAGCGAGCGGCCTTTGGGGAGGGCGGTGGGGGGAGAGGGGGGGAGAGGGGGGGCAAAGGGGTGTGTGTGTGCGTCGGGGGAGGTGTGTGTGTGTGTCCCACAGGGCGAGGAGCAGCAGTGACCAAAGTGTGCACGTGGGTGAGAGCGTCCCACTTGTGAACACAAGAGCCTGAGCGGTGCCTCCGCGCCCTGCCTTCGCGTGCCCTTCGGACCAAGGTGCGACTGTATTCTACACTCGGAGATTTCTTTTCGGCTGTACACAGCCGGACGGCAGCCGGGCACAGCCGGAACTTCAGTCAAATGGCTGTGTATTTCTTTGAAGAAATAATCGAAATCCTGAGAAGGAAACCACTGTCCACACCAAATCTACACCCAGTCCACACCCAGTCCACACCCAGTCCACGCCCACCTGCTTCAGGTTGGCAATGTTGTGCGGGTTGATTGCCGTCGCCTGCTGGAACAGCTGCAGCGACTCCTGGATGAGGCCTGCGGGGCGGGTCGAAGCAGCGCACATCAGTCATCGTCGTCGAAAGCACAGCACTTAGGGGGGCGCATTTAAGCGCCCCCCCCCCCAACGAGGCAGGGACAGTAAACACACGCCGGCCAGCAAGGCACACCCAGCCCCCCAGCGGCACGAGCCCCCCGGAGTGATGAGCCGCAAAAACAAACTGCTCACACAGCTCTGAGAGCCAAAAGCAGGCGTGTGTCACACTGAACAATCACACCCCCCAACTGGCCCCCCACAGGTAGCCCAGGGGGCCTGTCCGCCGAGTTGTCAGCCCCCCACATTTGCCTCTCCCTGCCGACACCGAGCATCAAGGGCATCAAGGCTCATGCTGATGAGGTTGGTTGCAATATGACCCATGATGAAATAGGATTGGGGTGGGTCAGTCCCAAGACCCCCACGGATAGGGGTGCCGCAGCACCGTCCCTACGTCACTGGCTCCGCTCAGGCACCCGCCTACTGGGCTTCAACAAGGCTTCCTTATGTCCAGAAAAGCCAGGGCTTATAGGACTACTGTAGGTGGGGTGCCTTGGCGGAGCCACTGGCGCATAGGTGGGGCTGCGTGGGTGCTGGCGATGGCGGTGATGCGAGCACTCGCGCGGACGCACGACACGGGCATGCAGAGCAGCTGCAGGATGGCACAGCCACACGTGTGTGTGTGCATGCGCTGGGAGGGCCGCTGCGCATGCATGCGTGTGTGTGCCCCCCACCATTGTGGCGCTTGATGAGCGCCTTGGTGAACAGCGCGTACTCGCACAGGTTGTTGCTCTCCTCCAGCACGGTGTCTATCAGCCTCTGGCACTCGTCAAACTCCTGCAACGGGCATGCCCTGCGGCTTAGACACTGAGTTGCATGGCGGTTGCATGCATGGGGACCGCGCATGCAGCCCCAAACCATGCGGCAAACCTCACCTGTCTAACGTAGAGCGTGTGTATCTTGTGGTTGTGCTTGTCAACCTTGGAGGCCAGGGCGCCCTGCATGGCGACGCCCCGAGGGCGACGACCAGTCGCGCGCGCACGCCGTGTGACAGCTGAGCGGATCCCTGATTATTCACCCTACGGCTCGTCGAAGCGTGCACAACCGACACGCCTGCTGCGTGTGCGTGTGTGTCCCTCTAAGGATTTTAGCCCCTGTTAAACCAGTTGCACCAATTCACACTAAATGATTAAGTCAGATTTCGCGCCATCGGATCCTGCAAACATATCCAGTGCAGCGATGCTCCCCTCCACATGCTCACGCGCCCTGTTCCGGGCGCTGGGAGCAGCAGGCGGATCAGTCCCGTCATCATCTCTCAGGGGGCTGCCGTCGATTTCGGCCATCTCCTCTCACACTGCGCCACTGGGGGTTTCAGTCGATGATGCACGCGGAGATCTGTCGATGTGGGCACAGGCAATGTACAGAGGTGGGCGACGTGTGTGGCAGGGCATCCATCGCAGCATCCTTGCAGACACCTGCATGCATGCGGGGACACCATGCATGCATGCAGGAGCACACCGCCCCCTCCCTCCTCACCCGATGCAGTACTGCACACCACGGGCGCATGGGGTCTAGCGTCACCAGCGCGGGGCTGGGCAGCGCAGCAGCAGCAGCAGCAGCAGTGGCGTGGCATGCACACGGCGCAGCCGTCGATGATGGCTGCCAAGGGCGTGGCAGGGCCGGGCGACGATCCTGCTGCTGCGGCTGGCCCGGCAGGAGGTCAGGTGGGTCCCCCGCCCTCCCATCCCCCTCCTCGCCCGTCTGCTTGTCTGCACAGGCAGCTTGGATCATATTGATTTTAACAAATGTGCGTGTGCTCAGGATAGGGTCGGGTGGAGAGCCGTGGTGTACGGTCCGGCTGCCCCTCAGGCGCCGGCCCCTCCACCTCGGCGATCAAGTAGATTGGCAAGCGCCACTTGACCTCCTATCCCCTGGAAGCAGTTAGGACCTATTTTGGAGGCGTCGCACAATAGCTCTCCTTTTTGCTCTGGGACTACACGTTGGCAGGCAGCCGGCTGGTGGCTACCGCCCCTCACAAGTAATTGTTAGGGCCAGAACTGGACTTGGGTCTAGGCGGTGGTACTAGGACTAGAGGTAGTCTTTGCTGGAAAGCCGATGTAACTGTAACTGCGTGTGCGGTGAAGTGTGCTGGAGTATCGGCGGGTGTCTCTAGTAGAAGAGTAGCCTGCTTAGCTGGAAACCCCGTGTTAGTTACTGCGTGTGTCCATCAATCCGCACGACGCGGCTATGCGGGGCGTGCATGCATGCCAGTCCAGCCAACACACACACACACACACACACACACGTCACTTCACGCGTCACCATCAACCCCGTTCACTCCAAAGCGGCCCTGTGGGGCTGGCTCCGCGTCGCACGACCGCCATTGCGTCAGAAGTGTACGGCGTCACTGCCACACACGCATGCGTGCGCACACGCACAGGCGACGCCGAGAGGACCCCTAACCCCAAACCCTGAAACCCAAAAACGAAAACCGAAAACCTGAACCCTAAAACCCTAAAACCCTAAAACCCTAAAACCCAATAAAAACTAAAACGCACAGGCGACGCCGAGCGGGGACGGCAGCGGCGACGGCCCTACACCCTGAAACCCCTAACCCTACTTAACCCTAACAAAACGCAACACACATTCGACGCCGAGCAGACCCTTAACCTTACAGCCCTGAACCCTGAAGGCCCTTCCCAGGCTAGCTTGTACCAAACTGGTGCCACACCTGGAGACACCCCAAAACGCCCCCTCGCGTACCCCCCCGATTGCACATGGCATGCATACTCTATTTCAAGTTTGCGCCGCGCGATGTAGGCATCCGGGTGGACTGCTGGGGTAGCGCAGGGCATAAGGTCGGGCCCAGGTATGGGCCATGGGGCGCCGAGGGGCCCTCTCCGCGCCCCGCGCGATGTCAAATGTCGCTATCGATGCTTATCTACGCATATTTGGGGCGCGCGTGCCCGGGGCACCGTGCTTGGGGCCTACGGGGAGGCCTGTGCTGCGCCCCATGCAACCCGCCATGCAACCTCGCTCGGGGGCTCCAACACCCGTGTTACAAGGCACAAACACTTATCATTGACGATTCCCGGGCGTGCGATGCCCGGGGGCCGCGCTGGGGCCGATATTGAAATGGTAACTTCCGACGGGTGGCGTTTGCGACGGTCGTGTGGCGCCCACGGCGCATGCCGCGACGCGCCACCGGCGCCCACAGTCGTCCAACTCACAGTAGAGGTCGCACACGAGGGGAGGGGCGCAGAGGTGGCGCACAATTAAGCCACGGGGCAAAATGGCACTCTCGCACACAAAGTGGAGGGGGGGTGTCCCCAAGCGGTTTATTCATCCACGGCGCCTGTACGCCCTCCCCCGACCTCACCCGCCGCATACAGCTGCTCCAGCATGTGCGTTAACTTTCTTGCGCAGGGGGTAAGTGCTTCCGTGCACCGTGGGCGACACATGACCCATTCTAAGAAACGGTTTTGGGGTGTGAGTTAGAAATCTCGCGTTTTGGGGTGTGTGTCCCCAAGCGGTTTATTCATTCACAGAGGCTGTGCGCTCTCCCCCGTCCTCACTCGCCGCATACAGCTGCTCCAGCATGTGTGTCAACTTTCTAGCTCAGGAGGTAAGTGCTTCCGAGCACCGTGGGCTCCACACGACCCGTTTCTAAACTGGGTTTTTGCGTTTGGCACCAAAACATGCACTTTTGGTACGAGCTAGCCTGGGAAGGGCCTGAAACCCTTGACCCTACTAAGCCATACAAACAAACTCAACGCACAGGCGACGCCGAGCGGGGACGGCAGCGGCGACGGCGCGCGTCCGGCCGCTTCGCCCCCACCCGCAACGCGCGACGTGCACTACCTCGGCCCCCTCTCCAAGCAGCACAAGATCATCAAGATGGTCAGCATATCCAACACGGCGCTCGCGTTCGTGGCCGCGCCGGCGATCGTGTACTGGACTGAGATCTCGTACGTGAGTGCTGGGCTGGGTGGTCTCCCCAATCCCACCGTGCCCTGCGCTCTCTCTCTCTCCCTCCCTCCCTCCCTCGCTCTCTCGTCCTCTCTCTCTCTCGTCCTCTCCCCCTCTCTCTCTCTTCCTCTCTCTCACCCATCTCACCTCCCCTGCACTCTTTCTCTCTTTTTCGCTATCCCTCCCTCCCCCTCTCTCTTCCTCTCTCTCTCCCCCCCTCCCTCTCTCTCCCTCTCTCCTCCTCCCTCTCTATCTCTTCCTCTCTCTCTCCCTCTCTCTTCATCTCTCTCTCCCTCTCTCTCTCCTCCTCTCTCCCCCACCCCGCCCTGCCCATGCTGTGCCTGCCGTTGTGTACCGGACAGATGGATCACGTACGTGAGCTCCTGATCTTGGTTCTGGCTCTGATGTGGTGGTGCCCTTGCTAGAATGCCCAGTGACTGCGTTCCAGCCGCCTGCTGTTCCAACGGCCTGTTCCGGCACCTTGCTTCTTTCAGCCCCCCTCCCAAACACACACACACACACACACATGCCCATCGGTACAGCCCAGCTCACTCAAGGCCCCCCCCCCCATGCACACACGCACACGCACACACACACACACACACAACACACACATTCACACGCACACACGCACACATAGGTGAGCCGCATGGGTGCACACACACACACACGCACAAACACACACGTTCACACACGCACACACAGGTGAGCCGCATGGGGCTCGCGGCGTCCCTCGTCTTCTTCGGCATCCTCACGACCGGCGCGCTGCACTGGATCACGCAGCCGTACGTGCACGAGCTCAAGTACACCGCGGCCACGGGTGCGTCCCCTACCCTACCAAAAACCCTACGTCTGATCCGCGCCATGGAATGCGGTCATAACGTCTGAGCCGGTCCGGGGTGCGCCTCAGGCGGTGGTGGGCGCCTGAGGCATTCGGTGTGGCGCCTGAGGTGGTTTGGATAACGCCTAACGCGTTGCCTGAGGCGATCGTGGGTGCGCCTCAGGTGGCGCCTCAGGCGGTCGGAGCCATGGATTCACGCCATGGAATGGGACGCCTCAGGCGCCGCCTCAGGCGTTGTGAATGTGGTAGGGCCCAATGAGGACACGGGGCAAATTGTCTCACTTTGAACTTCGCCCCCACAGTCCTCACTCGATATTGGGTTGCTCGTAATGGTCGAGACAAGTGAGACAATTTGCCCCGCGAGACAATTTGCCCCCCGTCCTCCTATAGCCAGCGATCCGGGTTTACAGGTTTTACGTGTACGCGCCCGGAGGACCCCGGGGGTGTGAGGCAAGGCCTAGACGACACGTCTAGGGAGGCTCTACTAGGAGAGCACGCAAGGCCGCGCAGCGCGCCAGCCTACCAGGGGGCCGCGGGTGCGTGCCAACTCACAAACATGCGCGCGCGGCTGTGCACGAGCTCCCAAGTGCGCCGCGGCCCACGCGTGCGTCCTCAAGAGTTGGCACTCGTAACTAAAGCACGTGAGCGCGCACCTCACCACGTGCGTGCGCCCTCTCTGGGCTCCGCTAGATCATGGACACATGTCAATGGGTGCGTCCCAGCTGAGCGAGCACACACGTGGTTTGACAGATTTTACATATACGCGCTCGGAGGGACTCGGGGCGTGAGTCAAGGCCTAGACTGCACGCCTAGAGGGGGGGCTCTACTAGGAGAGCCCGCAACGCCACGCAGCGCGCCAGCCTACCACACAGCCTACCACACACGTGGCACCAGCCTACCACACAGCCTACCACACACATGGCATTTACCCTAAACCCTACAACTCTAAACCCTAAACCCTAAACCCTTTACCACACACATGGCATTTGCAGGCGTCGTCGAGGTGCGCACGGTGACGCTGTTTGGCAGGCAGAGGTGGCACAGCTTCCGGCTGGCAGACGTGCGGCCGCTGCCGTGGGACCGCCCGGTCGCGACGTTCATGGCCAACAACAGGTACTACTACATCGACGTCTACAGGTCAGTGCGTGTGTGTGTGTGTGTGGTATGTGTGTGTGTGTGTGAGCGTGTGTGTGTGCGCGCCATGCACGCGTTGGCACCTGGGCACTGACGTTGTGGGGCCCCATGCGCTCTCGCACGTGCGCACGCCCTCGGGCCAACCGCGACACACACACACGCCGCTCCCTTCGCGCGTGCCTCGCGCAGCTTCCCTGACGAAGCACTCCTGAAGTGGCTGTCGCCTGACGACACTCCGGCCGGCTACAAGTCGGACGACGAGGAGTGAGGACCCGATCTGCTAGGCGTGGTGTAGCGGCCACCTCCACATGGCGTCCTATAGTGATGACTGATGTCTAGCAGAGAGAGCCACGCAGGTTTTTACAGGTTTTACATGTACGCGCCCGGAGGACCCCGGGGCGCGAGTTAAGGCCTAGACTACATGTCCAGGGGGCTCGCAAGGCCACGCAGCGCGCCAGCCTACCAGTAGAGCCACTCGAAAGACCGCACTTACAAACGGTGGAGCTGCCTGAGCGGGTAGCGGTGGCGGGCCATAAAGCAAGCCGTATGCACTCGCGGTGTGTAGATGAATCGCCCCCCCCCCCAACCGTCTCTTGTAGAGGGCCTTGCTTGCTCGACCCCGTCTGCTCGGCTCCACGCAGTTGATGCAATCTCTACCCTTCCATCTCGACTGCTCTTCCATGCATTGACCAAACACTTCTTCTCCCTTGTAACACCAACGGCTGCTAGTATATCTCCACAAACTGCGGCGAGTGGACCCCATCACCACCACAAATCGTGGTGGTGGCTATGCTCCAACACAATGACAGGCAGGAGAGGTGGCGAGTTAACATCACTCACACGCACACGGGCGTGCGTGTGTGCGTACGCAGCAGGCCAGGCACACGCCACGACATTGCTGCCGGGCTAAGAACCATCATCGTCCACGCTGCTGACAGGTGTTCTCGCAACGCATGCCATTGTGCATGCAAAAGCTTGGCGAGAGCTTTCCAACGTAATCATCCGCGTCCTCCCTGCCAAGTATACACCAAGTGTGCATGTGCTTGCTGGGGGATCACTGGCTCCAAGGTTTGCCGCTCAAGTCAAGGCCATGCAGGTTCGCTATGGGGTGGAGGGGAGCCAGGTCAGACACGGCGTTGCAAAATCTCATGTTGAGGCTCTGCAGGCCCACCATGGCTGCAAGGGGTGCCAGATCAGACACACCAAAGCAGCAACTTAGGCTGAGGCTCTGCATCTGCACCATGGCTCCAAGGGGTGATAGGGGTGACTCCTAGGCCAATCCCCGGTACTTAAGCTCTAGTTTTTTCATGGCTTCGAGACATCTGGCGGGACATCGTCAGGCTCTGCAGGTTCACCATGGCCGTGAGGGGTGCCAGATCAGAAACGCTGAAGCAGTTACGCAGTCGAGGCTCTGCAGGTTCGACAGCGCTGCGAGGGGCGCCAGATCCGATCCGAAACGCTGAAGCAGCCCCACATGTCGAGCCTCTTCAGGTTCACCATGGCTCCGAGGGGTGCCAGATCAGAAACGCTGAAGCAGTCACGCAGTCGAGGCGCTGCAGCTTCACCATGGATGTGAGGGGTGTCAGGTGGGACACAGTTGCTCATGAAAAGGCTCTTCAAGCTCACCAGGGATCCGAGGGGTGCCAGGTCGGATACGAGGCTGCAGGCATAAAGTTCGAGGCTATGAAGGTTCACCATGGCTGCGTGGGGTGCCAGGTCGGACACTGATTCACAGTAGCTCACGCGAAGGCTCTGCAGGTTCAGCAGGGCTGCGAGGGGCGTCAGGTCTGACACTGACTCGCAGTGTCTCGCGATGAGGCTCTGCCGCTTCACCATGGATGTGAGGGGGGCCAGGTGCGACACAGCGCTGCAGTTGCTCAGGTTGAGGCTCTTCAAATTCACCAGGGATCCGAGGTGTGCCAGATTAGACACAGTGCGACAGCCATGCAGCTCGAGGCTCTGCAGGTTTACCAGGGCTCCAAGGGGTGCCAGATCAGACACAGCGTCGCAGTAGCTCAATCCAGGCTCTGCAGCTTCGCAAGGGCTGCGAGGGGTGCCAGATCAGACACTGACCTGCAGTTGCGCAGCGCGCGCCTGTCGTCGGTGCACAGGCAGGGTACTCTCTCTCCGCACTGTGGGTGGCACATCCATCCTGGCCGCCTGCAGGCCCCGCTCACAAGTGGCCACTCCACAATGCCAGCACCACCCCAAAAAGCCAGCGGCCTCGTGCCCTACGTAAGCAGCAGCGTGAAGCCGTACTTTTCCCGAGCGTGCCCCTGCACCGCGCCCTCCACGTCCGCCCACCACGCGCCCATCGCCGGGAACGGCGCCGCGGCTCTCCTCAGCGCCCGCATCACAGCGGGGACCTCATCCAGCCGCCCGGCCGCGTCGAGGGTCAGCAGCCACTGGGCTGCCAGCTCAGCGAGCACAGAGCGCTGGCGGCCGAGCCACTCGTGGGAGCCGTGGGGCTGTACGCGATCGCCGTCGGCAGCAGCAGCAGCGCCGGCGTCCTCGCCAGGTGGTGAATCGCCCCGGTCAGCGTCACCAGCACCACCATCAGCGGCACCATCAGCAGAGTGGTAGGCGGAGGCGCCGGCGGCATGGCCAGCGTCAGCAGAAGCTTCTGCGGCAGCAGCAGCTCCAGCGGCAGCTCCAGCAGCGGCGTGGCCGGCCTCACTGGCATCATCATCAGCAGCGTAGCCGGCGGAGGCGCCGGCGGCATGGCCAGCGTCAGCAACAGCTCCTGCGGCAGCGTGGCCGGCGGCGCCAGTTGCGCCAACAGCAGGGTGGTTGATATCTGCGGCGGCGGCCGCGTGCCCCAGCGCCACCACCTTTGCCACGAGCGCCGCCGTCGTGTCGCGCGCGCGGCGCCCACCCACCCCAGTGCTTGCAAACAGGCCCGCGCGCGCCGCGTCGCGCGCTGCGGGCGTGCCCGGCTCTGGGCCCGGCACGTGCTGCGCATGCTGCTGTTGGTGTCGCTGCTGCTGCCCGGACGCTGCAGCCTGCCGGTGATGGGCGGTTGCCTGCGGCCTCTGGTTGTGATGTCGCTGCCCCTGCCCCTGGTGCTGCTGCTGCAGCTGGTGTCGCCGCCACTCGGCCTCCTGCTCGCACCGGATGTCCTCCGGCAGCGCAGCCCACGTGTCGGGGTCAACCTGCGAGCAGCCGATGCGAGGTCAAGAGGGTGCGAACTCGTCGCGTGCTCATCTGTTGTGTGCTCTGCTGTGAGCAGCCGGGTATCCTCCGGCAGCGCAGCCCACGTGTCGGGGTCGACCTGCGAGCAGCCGATGCAAGGTCAAGAGGGTGCGAGCTCGTCGCGTGCTCATCTTTCGTGTGCTCCGCTGTGAGCAGCCGGGTGTCCTCCGGCAGCGCAGCCCACGTGTCAGGATCCACCTGCGGCAGACCAGGGCAACCGATGCGATGCGAGGTTAGAGGGTGCGAGCTAGGAGGCCTCCTAGTAGTGGTGTGCTCTGCTGGTGCGCTCCACTGTGAGCAGCCGGGGGTCCTCGTCAGCGCAGCCCACGTGTCAGGGTCCACCTGCGGCAGACCAGGGCAACTGGTGGTCAGCGGGTGCGAGCTGGGAAGCCTCGTAGTGGTGTGCTCTGCTGGTGCGCCCCACTGTGAGCAGCCGGGTGTCCTCCGGCAGCGCCACGTGTCAGGGTCCACACCTGCGGCCGACCAGGGTAACCGAAATGAGATCAGAGGGTGCGAGCTGCTGCTGGTGGATTCTACAGTCGTGTGTGACGCACCTACAGGCAGCGCATTCGACCTTGCTCGGCGTACAGCGCACGAGTACTACAGACGGGTGACTGGATACTGGTTGTGGGGGGCTAGTGGGTCGGGGCTGGACCTTGAGCTAGCGGCCGGCCATATAATACATGAATGGCCGCGGGCAGCTCAAGAGGACACGAACCGAGCTCGGGGTTGAGTCTGTGAGCAGCCCAACCTGCGCGCCTCCCTTTGCATGCCTCATCAGAGCCCCCACACAGATGTTGACGAGTGGCACCGTGGCGGTGCTACCATCCATGCACGTGGGTTATGCGTTGCTCCACCTGCCTGCTGCTCAGCTGTTGCTCAGCTGCTGCTCAGCTGCTGCTCAGCTTCTACCTATACACACAGGTTTGCCCCCCCCCCCAGGCTCAGCTGCTGCCCAGCTGCCTGCCGCCTACACAAGCGAGTCATGCGTCACCCCCACCTGCCTGCTACTCAGCTGCTGCTCAGCTACTGCTCAGCTACTACGCACATACTGCTCAGCTGCTTCCTATACACTCGCAGGTTTGCCCCCACCTGGCTGCGGCTCATCGCCATAAGCGCGCGGTGCTCCCCCCCTCCGCCCGCGCCGCCCGCCGCCAGGCCCTGCTGCTGCTGCTGCTGCTGCTGCCGCTTCGCGGGCGGCGCCGTGCCGCCGCCGGCACCCCCCCGCTTCTTCCCTCCTCCCCCGCGCCCCTGCTTCGGCTGCTGCCCCTGCTTCGGCTGCTGCCCCTGCCCCTGCCTCTGCTTGGGCGGCGCCCGCCCGAACGGGGCGGCGTCGCCGCCGCCGCCACTCGCCGCGCGCCCCCCAACAGCCGCCCTGCCGCTGCCCTCGGCCCCGCCGCCCGGCAGCTTCCCCCTCCCTCCCCGGCCGCTGCCACTGCCGCTGCGCATCGCGGCGCACGCTGCGAGGTGCTCCCTCCGCATGTCGGCGGGCAAGGCGTCCCACACCTCGCGGTCGACGTCGTCCATCTGCAGGTGGTGAAGGGGTTTGCATTTTAGGGTCCATTCAGGCCACGGGTTTGCGGTTTAGGATCCATTCAAGCCTCATTCAGGCCACGTCGGCGGGCAGGGCGTCCCACACCTTGCGGTTGAAGTCGTCCATCTGGGTGCACACACACATGGGCGGGTTGTTGTTGTTTATGCCGACCTCTGGAGCATTGC